>CM038121.1:24624168-25217641 GCA_001642375.2 Mentha longifolia
AAGTAAGACACGGGCATATTTGACTAGAAAGAATCTTGCCTTTTCTTATTCTATGCTTTTCCCGACACTTTAATCAACCCTTTTTTTTCAAATTTATTATTAATATAAAAAAAAAGAATTATAAATGATATTGGCTTTAGGCGATTCTCAAAGGCCATTCAAATATGTAACGGACCTTTACACCATATATGTGCACACGCTCGATTAAGCTTTTTAATAATCACCACTAAAATAATCATAGCAATCTATTATTGGTTTTTGATTGTAAATCTCTATGTTTTCAACCGGTACAATGTTTAAATTGGAAAAAAGTAGTCGTTTTGATTAGACAAAATATTAATTTATGCTAGTTGAGACGGTTGTAAGCTCACCAACCATTGCATAGTTTTTGGCTTTCTCCCATTTTTCCGACGGAGAGAGTTTACTTTTAAAACGAGTCACAGTTGGGCTCTCTCCAATTTTATATTTTATTTTTTTAATTCAAAAAATTTAATTCCAATGTTTATTTATTTATTTTAATTTCTATTTTGATTTTATTTATTTCGATTTATTTTGATTCCTATTTTTTATGAATTAGAAATATTAAAAATATTTAATTATGAGCTCTACGTGCCCATAATTCTTCGATCAAATCTGATACGAGTTGTCCGTGACGGTTCGAGTCACATAAATTGGTAGTGCGCTCAATGTATTCTTCAAATGAAAATGGAACTCCTCAAGTGACTTGTTCAGTACTAGTGCCGGAACTTTCGGAAGCCTCGTCTTCAGTAGGAGCCCAATCCGTCGCCCTTGCCCCTTCGTCCTCAATTATCATGTTATGCAAGATGATGCAAGCGTACATAGCATCTTGCATAACATCACGGAAGTTGCGTCTTGAAGGTCCTTGGATAATCCTCCAATGCATCTTAAGCACTCCGAAAACTCATTCAACGTCTTTGCGAGCCGACTCCTACTTCGCCTTGAAATGTTCCACTTTCTTATCAGTTGCGAACGATGGGCTTGAGATAAAAACTTACCACTTCGGGTATATCCCGTATGCGAGATAGTAGCTCATGTTATGTGCTCGGCCATTTACCGTGAATTGGATTGACAACGTTATCTCATTCACAACGTCGCTGAAAATATCCAATTGGTTGAGGACATTGATGCCATTGTTAGAGCCGGCTACACCGAAAAATATGTACCAAATCCAGAGATCGTGCGAGGTGACTGCCTCAAGGATAATGGTGGGGTGGCCCTTTATCACCACGTGTATATTGACCCTTCAAGCCGTTGAGAATTGCCTCCAAGCCTAATGCATGCAATCGATGCTTCCTAGCATCCCCGGGAATCCGTGGCGGCCCTCGTGCATCTCCAACAATTTTTGACAATCTTCGCTAGTAGGTCGCCTCAAGTAATTGTCCCGAAAAACAGAAACAATTGACTTATAGAAGCGTTTCATCGTTTCTATGGCCCGTTGGTTCTGCCTTGTTGCAAGTACTTGTCGTCGAGTGGTCGTCCCGATCTGCCATTTCTGAGTTTGACGTAGAGTGGCCGTGCACTTCTGTAGGGTTGTAACTACTGTCTCTTTCGGGTAGCATCTGGGGGTTGCTGGAAATACGGCTTACGAGTTTCCCAACACTTGCAACGATTTGCATGAATAATTACTTGGACATGCAAAACATCGACGAAATAATCCTTAAACAATTGGACTGCACTGGCTTCTCGATCCCTTTCTATGAATTGTTTGAAATTTGAGGACGACGTCGCCCCTCTCGCGGTTTCTTCTTATTTCGTGCTTCTACTAATTTATGACAAATTCGGAAGTCTTCTTGCAGTTGTTGGTAGAGCATTTGCATGTCGTTGGAATAGCTGAAGAGGTTGATGATTAAAAAACATATTTTTTTGATGTTTTTTTTTAGGAAGAATTAAACATTAAAGATAAATTGAATGAAATTATGTGATATTTGTATGTGGTTTGTAAATGAGGGGGAAAGGGGAGATTTATTTGTGTGGGGGGGGGGGGACTCAACCGTTGCAACCTCAACGGCTACATAATTAAAAATATATATATTTATTTATATTTTTTTTATAAAAATAATATTGCCCCGGTTGATGTTATAATGATGTCAGTCCGGGCTCGCTCCTCTCTCTCAACTCCGAGACCTCCCCCACCGAGACCGGGCTCGTCAGTGGGGGCGGGGCTCACTTCGGGCTCCCTCCACGGCTGCGAGTCCGTCTCGCTCCGCCCCATTGGGGGAGGCCTAATGTCTCCCGTGAGCATACTTAATAGCTCATAAATGATGCGGTAATGCTATCAATAATGAAATTAATTAAATATATATCTTAAAAATTAAACCTTACCTAAAAAGTTAAATTATACTAAATAATTAAACCCTAAATGGTAAGAATTACTGACGTGAACACATTAAATGTGCACTCGAGGGTAGGAAGCATTTCTGATGATTATAACCATTAAATATGCAGTCATGAATATTCTCCTATCCACCATGAACACTAATGTGCCCACAACTGATGGCAATGCTTTTAGTTTTTTATTTAGAGTTTAATTTTTTTTATAATATACTGTTGATAATTTTTCTTAAATATATAATCATCGTATCATCCATGAACTATGTTCACTATGGGTAGAAGAACATTTCTCTCAAACTATGGCATATATCACACTTGTATGTATTTGACATAATAAAATAATGCTAAAACTTCATTTGAAAAATTCCCAAACAATATTTATATCTCTGAAATCTCAATACTAGTACAAACGTTAGTAGGAATAAAGCTGATTAGACAAAAAGGAAAATAGAAAAGGGAAAATCACGCGTGAAACTCCGCATAACTATTCAATCAATAAAATTAATCACTTACCGTAAACTTTATTCTCGAAAAGAGCACTTTGGCACAATTAAAATGTTATAATCACGGCATAAAATATGGGGCAGCAGCAAACAGAGAAAAATAACATTAATTTAATTATCCCAAAACAAACACCATAAGAACAAGACGGAATTCCGGGTGGTCCCCACCCGTTTAATATGAAATGACGAAATTGACCCTCTTGCAAACCCTAATCAAAAGCCGCAACGCAATCATGTAGATCTCCATGGGATTTGTGATATCCCCCTTCCCCAATCCCACGAATTACTAATTAATCATTATATAAATTTCTGACCAAAATAATCACACAATCATTATTTTCCCACTAAATCTAGATTTTTTAAATATTAGTTGTGTTTATGCGTAATATTGTACAATCATATATCCTTACTTAAATACAATCACTAAATATAAATACAATTACTATATATAGTACTATATCCGTCATTTTCAAGTTGTTACATTTTTTTCAACAATATTTTCAAGCGTTTTCGAGAGTATTGATGATGAGTTTTAAAATAACTATTTCCTTTTATGGGATACTACAAAATTCTTTAAAAAAGTTAGTAGTAGTATTTTAAAACTCATCATCAAGATTTTGAAAACGCTTAAAAAAATTACTAAAAAAAGTGTAACAAATTGAAATAACAGAGGTAGTACAATCTAATACTCCTCCATCCCGCTTCATTAGTCATATAAATCAAATATATGTGATATATACTCCCTCTGTCCACGATCTGTTGGCCAAAAATAATTTATACATCCGTAGTACCTTGTAGAAAAAAAAGTAAACTCTAAAATACAATTTAAAATCTATTATCACAAATTTAAAAAAAAAAAATCAAAAAGTTAACTTGGCCACAGATCGTAGACGGAAGGAGTATCATATTACTCTGGAACTAATAAAGTAAGACTAATAAAGTGGAAAAGATAGAGTATATAATTAAAATCAATGTCCTACACATTCAAAATCAATGTCTTATGTAAGAGATTTGTGAGCCCAAATCAATCAAAATCAATGTCCTACTACACATATATATTCAAATTAAATTAAACGATTAGTTGAAAATGAATAAAAAGTTTATAGTAGCAACCTTTTATGGAGGGGGTGGTGAAGATATTTTTGCTTTTATGAATAAAAAAATTAAAAATATATAAATAAATGTTAGCAATTATATTTAGGTCTTTGGTAAGCGGATTCTCTCTAATCAATTCTCACACACTCGCGCACACTCAACTGCGTGAACATATACATACACATATAGATACAGATACGCTCTCCCTATCCTCTACTAGTATATATAAGCAGTGGAGGTGGGCGTATGGCAGAGGCGGCTCAATCTGCGGGTGAATTGCCGGTGAAAAGACCGCGCGTGGACGAGGAGGAGGTGAACGGCGGCGCATCGGCGGAGATGGAAGTCAATAACGGCGCCGTCACGGAGCTGCCGGAGTCCATGTCGTCTGTTATACCGGGATGGTTCTCGGAGATTAGCCCAATGTGGCCAGGTGATTTTCATTTTGATTTTGTTATTCACACCGTCGTACACACTGATGCGGCGATGCGTATTTTTTTTTTAATTATAATTATTGCGAATTTATATGCATTTGTGATTATATTTGTGTATATATATATTGAGATTTCGTCTGAATTCGCTTTGGTGGTTCTTAGTCTGGTCTGTGCGCATAAGCATTTTTTATTTGTGTTGTGGATTACTCTACTGGAAGTGGAGTTTATGGTGGCTTTTTTCTCTTTAAGATTTTGATTAGAGGCAGGGTTGCAGGAATGTGCAAATAAAGAATATGATTTGATTTGCATACTGCTAATGAATGGGAATAGAATATATTATTTGAGATGCAATTATTGCTGAAGTCTTTGTGACGCTTGTTTTCTCAGAATCTCATTGACTGATTGGAATATTATTGTGCACTAATAATTTAATTGCTACTTGTACGGAATGTTTTTCCTTTAAAATTGCCAGTACCTGAAAAATCATGACAAGAACTCTCTTTCGTACACCACCCACCCCATACGAGTAAGAGAGAGATTCTGTTAATCAATTTATACAATTTTTGGTTGTTCTGTACTATCTAGACCGAGTCGGCGTTTTTTATTTATTTATTTTTTTTATTTTTTATGTTTGTCTAATATATAGTACTTGAATTAATCAAGAAAAAAAGGTGAAAAGGAAAAAAATAAATGGTATATATCTTTCTGTTTATGGTCAGGTTGTGTTCACTCATTTCAGGTGCGTTGTCCCTGGTTGATGTTTGTAGCAAATACAATGTCTATGCAAGTGAAATTTGCTATGTTAGTTTTCAGCTTAAGTTGGGTGCCACATTGGTTGTGATGTCAAACTCAACTATTTTATTTTTGTTACCTGCTTCACAAATCAAATTTATGTGATTTACTGTGTAATAAAAAAGAGAACAGAGAACGGCAGGGAGATGTAAGTTGATAATTTGAAACCGAAAGCTTAAATCTTGCATTCAAGATTGCATAAGAAATCAGTTAATCTTTATATATTTACGGAGGTTTATCTGAACTCTCAGCATATATGCCGTAATATGTTACTTACTGCAACTTTTTCTGCAAAACTTGCAGGAGAAGCGCACTCACTGAAGGTAGAAAAGATATTGTTTCAGGGAAAATCAGATTATCAGAATGTCATTGTTTTCCAGGTACCTGATGCTTCTGGAAATACCTCATCTTCAGCATTAGTTTGTTGCTGTGCCTAGTGACTGCTTTCCTTTTGTCTTAATTCAAGCTTATGTCCTCGTGAAATGTTCTTCTGCAGTCATCCACGTACGGGAAAGTTCTTGTCTTGGACGGTGTGATTCAACTCACCGAAAGGGATGAATGTGCTTACCAAGAAATGATAACTCACCTCCCACTCTGCTCAATCCCAAACCCAAAAAAGGTATTCTCGCTCGAGGGAACCTATGAAATTATCTATTAACCAAATTAAAAGGATTTGACTTCACGAGATATATTAAAAGAAATGATGGACTATGAGAATGAATGGGCGTTTGTCTCTCTTAATAGTGTTGAGCAAAGAAACTGTTGTAACACTTAAAACAATCAAATATATTAGGCTATTCTTTTCCTTTCATTGGCCACTTGCAGGGGATTTGAAAGGCCATTTCTTTGTAAGTCAAAATAATTTAATATATCTATTTCATTACTCTTAATATTAGGTCTGAACAGAATTTTCTTTTAGGTTTTGGTAATTGGAGGTGGAGATGGTGGTGTCCTGCGTGAAGTATCACGTCATGCCTCTGTTGAGAAGATAGACATATGTGAGATTGATAAGATGGTTGTCGATGTGAGTCAGTCTAATTTTTCTTCTCCCTTTTCATTTCCTTTGTCCCTCTCCACTTTTTAGCCTCATTATTGAGCTAATTTGATAAAACTAATCTGGTCCCTTCCCCACAGGTTTCTAAGGAATTTTTCCCGAAGGTAGCTGTGGGATTTGAAGATCCTCGAGTCACGCTGCATATCGGAGATGGTACTTTCGGTTATCTGTTGCATTAGTTGCCCCACCCAAAAGCAAAATTTTACAACCATGGTTTCTCTATATATTTAGTCGAATTGACAATTTCTATAACTCATTGCAGGTGTTGCATTCCTGAAGGCTGTGCCAGAGGGAACTTATGATGCAGTTATAGTGGATTCTTCAGATCCTATAGGTAAACTACTATCCTAAGCAGTAGCTGTTAATAAATACCCATTCAAATGTTGAAATTCCACATTTCTCGTGTCAGGCCCAGCCCAAGAGTTGTTCGAAAAGCCCTTTTTTGCATCAGTAGCCAAGGCTCTCCGACCAGGAGGCGTTGTGTGTACTCAGGCTGAAAGCATATGGCTTCACATGCACATTATTGAAGATATCGTTACAAATTGTCGCCAGATCTTCAAAGGCTCTGTCAATTACGCTTGGACCACAGTTCCCACATACCCAAGGTATTTTCCTTCACCCTTGCATTGGTAAAACATATGAGAAGAGTATTTGAAGGATCAGATGATCATACAAATTATTTTTTATCATTCCATTTTCTCCTATATTCCATATGATAAACAAACTTGAGGTTATCTGCCATTAGCGTGCTTTATTATGCATGTTGCTAATCAAACTGTTGATCTTTTATACTTTTCGTTTTCCAGTGGCGTCATCGGATTCATGCTTTGTTCTACTGAAGGTCCCTCGGTTGACTTCAAGAATCCAGTGAATCCCATAGATGCCGATGATAGTCATACCAAAACAAAAGGACCATTAAGGTTCTACAACTCCGAGGTATACTACACTCGACACCATTTGTTCATAAATCTAACTTATCTGCAAAATTGCTGTTTATAAATCTTAACACCAGCTTTTAGCCACTTTGACGAACTGTGGTCTTTCGATTTTCGTACTCAGCTCCACTCGGCTGCTTTCTGCTTGCCGTCGTTCGCTAAAAAGGTGATCGAAGCAAAAGCAGCTGCTGTTTGAAGAAATTCTGGAGCCAGTGGGGAAGAGAAGCAAAGGAATGAGGCTTGTTGTTTGGTTCCTAATTTAAAATATATCCTTATTTAAAAAGAATCGGTATTAGCAGTCTAGAAATGTAGTTTGAGGTTTGGACACGTTGTTGAGGTCTCTTTTACAATATCTTATGTTTATCTTTGTCGTACGATCGCATAATGCTTAAAACTATTAGGAAAATTTATTGAAACAGATTCACCCAAAACTACTTTTCTGCATCATTATTTGATTTTTAATTTTACAATTTACGTCGTCACATTTATTCGGATTCTTAATGTTTGTGAAACAGAAAAATAAATGACGACAGGAAAGTCGAAAAGTACCTTAACATTAATTACAAAAATGGTCAAACACCCACTAAACGTCTATTTTGCAAACATTCCCAGAACGGAAAAAATGTGCCCTATCGTGAGGCATCAAATAGAATTATTCCTTATTTGCAAAATACCTAAGCCTCTATCTATGCTCTTAGAATATGTCAAATAGTGGATATTAAGATAAAGTTTTGGTTTCAAAATATTTACCCGTCCGCCATCTCCTTAGAATATGTCGAATAGTGGATATAAAGATAAAGTTTTGGTTTCATTTGATATAGCGTATAATAAGTACACTTAGAGCATCTCTAGCGCCTCGGAAAGGAGGGCCTCGAGCCCGCTTGCGAGCCCGGGCCGCGCTGGCGAGCCCCTCCTCAGGCGAGCCCAACTCGCGCCCGAGAGCCTGGCTCGCGCCCATGTTCTGTGGTGTGCTGACGTCATTATGATGTCAGCCTTTTTTTTTAAATCAGATTTTCAGGAATAAAAAAAATAAACATAAAATTTAAAATTCAAATTTAGCCGTCGGAAAGAAACGGCTACTTCCTCCTTCCTCCCTATAAATTCTCACACTCACATACACCATTTATACTCAATTTCTACACAATTATCACACAAACCTATCTCGAAAAATCTCTATTTTCTACAATTTCACTCCATCAATATGTCAAGCTTTTCTGAAATTTCATCTGATTCTTCCTCATCCTCCGACAAACTCGAAGCGATGTAACAACACATCCGGAAGAATGCCGAAATTGCTCGGAAATATAAAGAAGCGAAGAAGAAGAAGAAGGAAAAAGCCACCGAGTCGACAAAATGCCGAAGGTATCCCGTTAGGCGAATGATCGATCGAGATCAAGTCACCGGAGCGAAGCAACCTTTCTCCGACTATTTCGCTGATAGGCCCACATACCCCGATAATTTATTCCGTCGACGTTTCCGATGTCGAAGCATATGTTCTTGCGCATCGTGGGGTGTTAGAGAATCGTGTTGAGTATTTCCAACAACGAGATGATGCAATAGGCAGGCCGGGTTTCACAACACTGCAGAAGTGCACCGCCGCTATACGTCAACTCGCCTACGGAGGTCCCGGCGACCAATTCGACGAGTACTTGCTGATGTCGAAGACTACCGCTATAGATTCGTTGAAGCACTTTGCTAAGGCGATTTGAACCATCTTCGGTGGTCATTACCTGAGAAAGCCAACATGAGATGATTGTCAACGAATTCTGGCAATGCACGAGGCTCGCCACAGCTTTCCGGGGATGCTCAGTTCGATCGACTGCATGCACTGGACATGGAAAAACTGTCCAGTGGGGTGGAGGGCCCAGTACACACGTGGGGATAAGGGCCATCCTACCATCATCCTTGAGGCCGTTGCATCTCACAATCTGTGGATATGGCAAGCCTTTTTCGGGGGTAACTGGAGCGCTCAACGACATCAACGTTCTCAATCAATCACCGGTATTCAGTGACGTCGTCAAAGGAATAACACATCTGGTTCATTTCCTCTCCAACGGAAGGCAATACAACATGGGCTACTACCTTGCCGACGAGATTTATCCGGAGTGGCCCGTTTTTGTTGCAGCCCCACCACACGCCACTGACGAAAAAGTGGAGTGTTTCAAAGTTCTGCAAGAGGCGGCGCACAAAGACGTGGAACGCGCTTTTGGCGTTTTACAAATCCGTTGGGGCATGGTCAGCTGTAATATCCCACCTATTTATTAAGCTAATTATGAGATCATTTATCTTAAGTATTTACTTAGTATTACTAATTAAATATTAGTACTCGAGTCGAGCCTGTTTGAAGTAGAATTTACACCGCATTAGTGGAGTAAATTCGAATATAGAACATAAAGTGAGCCATTTATTCTATTACTTGTCTTTCCAAGTTTGTTTGGGCCTAGCGCCTATAGAATTTTAAACCGTGCCATTAGAATTTATTAACGTATTTCTTTAATTGAGCTTGTTGAAATTTGAGTGTAGTTAAGGATTTAGTTAAGACGAGCCCAACAAAGAAGCAAGCGGACCAAGCTCGATGAGATGGTATTTAGTTGTTGGGCCAAGCCTCATACACCCTTCTAGTAAAGGCCCAATGGCCATCCCAAAATCTAAAAATCCAATAAAGTACAAGAGTAAATGAAGAAAGCAAGTAAATAAATAAATAATTTCACCTCCTCCCCACAATCAGCACAAAAATATAAATTCAAATAAAATTTACATTCCCTTCTCCACTAATTTGATTAAGAACGAGAATTACAGTAAATATAACCTTCAATTAGCTAAAATAATTACAATTCTGGGGAATGTAAAAAGAAGCCTGCAACACAGCCACCTACTCCTATTTGCCTCCTCCATCACTCCAACTTCTGCAACTTCTCCTCTTGAGAGAAGCACCCCAATCGCAGCCCTCCATTTCCTTCCATTGCAATGATGAGAGCTCAACTCTCATTTCTACACTAAAACTCTTTCATCCCTGCAACACACATTCAAACACACACATCTTTAGCAACCAAACTCAGCGATTAGAGAGCATAAAGAGAGTGAAGAAAAAGAGTGAGAAGGGAAGTAAGGAGGAGGAGAAGAGAGGAGAGGAAGAAAGAGAATTCTACATGCAGCAGTTTCCGCTCCATTCCCAGCCTCTTCAGCACTTCAACTCCTTCACATTCGTTTCAAGGTAGTACCCCAACTCACACCACATTATCTCTTTTAAACATTTTCTCACCAACTCCATTTCCATGGGCTTTCAAGCTTGAACTCCCTGCACAAAATCAAACGCTCAGAAACGAGAAGGAAAGGAGAAAAGGGACCCAAAGCTACAGCCATCTGCAGCCCCAAGCCACACCATCTCATCCCCAAAACTCCACACCTTTCTTTCAAGGTATCAACCAACTCCTTCTATTCAAAGATCTAGTCTACCCTAGCGTGTGAAAATCACTCGAAACTTAAGAACTAACTAATAACAAACATAGGCGGAGTTCAAGCAAAAAGGGGAGGAAAGCAAGAAAGAAAGAAGGAAGAGAGGGAGGAAACTGAAGTAGTAGCTACTGCAGCCCCAGCCCTTTCACACATCCAAAATTCCCAATTTCTTTCAAGGTAATACCCACAATGCCCATCTAAATTATATTACTGTTACCACCTTTCTTCTAACCAAAAGCAATTAGAAACCCAAGCATAAATTATATTGATGTTTTATCACATATAGCATGTCAAATTCCGGCATGATTACTTACTCTAAATCTAGAAAACAACAAGTTTCTAGAAGAATTCCCTAAGCACTAACAAGAGCAGAAAACCATAATACACTTCAGTACTTCTATTTCATAAAATCCTAGTTAAATAATTAAATCGAGATAGAGGAGAGATTGCACCGAAGCGGAGGGTTTTCCTTCGCCGTTGGAGTCGAGTCGCAGCGGCGACAGTCCTGGAGCTCTCAACGACGATCGGTGTCGATGACGGAGCACCACAGCGGCAATAGCATCTTCTTCATCCTCGAAACCTGCAAACAAGAGAAGATAATCTGCAACAATAATCAAAATAAAACACTAATAATCAAACTTATAAACATACGAAGAAGAAAATGTCCCCAATTTCGTGGAAATTGGGATTTTGATGTTCGAGCATAGCTCGCCGGATGCGGGAGTTACGCCGGCCAAGTCAGCAAGTCGCGACGAAGGAGAAGGGGGCGCCAGACTGAAGTGAGGGAGACCGAGCGACGGCGGCACGACGCCATCTCAACCGCAATCCACCAAAAACGAGTCGTCGGGAATTCGACCCAAGCCTCGCGAGCGCCAATCGGAGGATATCACGCCGTTGAAAATCGAAGGGAAGAGAAGGTGTACAACTTTCCGGATGTAATTAAGTTTGGATATGGCTGATTACTAAAGAATATAGACTACAGTCGATTTAAGTTTCAAGTGTTTTAGTATGCATAAGCCTTTTTCTAAAACCCTATGTGATACTCTTGCATGGCTGACAATTAAAGAAAATATTTTGGCAACGTGTTTCACTGGGTACCTAGAGTACTCAGCCCTGTACATATTTCTCATGTGTTGAGCAATATGGAGTGAAGTGGCCGGTGGAGCTTTTGTCGATCTTAAGAAGTCGAAGTCTCTTGGTGGTGCATGTCTTCACACATGCACCCGTTTCCGCTGTGCTATTCAAATGTTATTCGATTTGGTTGTATCTTAAGTTAGATTGATGACGTCATCATTGCACTTCGTACAACTTGTTTAGTTTATGAACTTCTTTTGACATGATCGAGTCAAGTTATTAATTCTCCTTCGTCATTTATTTATTTTAATCTTCGCAATATTTCCGTAAGTCGCGAATTACCGAGCTAAGCTATTAATTAGCAAAGCGCGGTCGTGACATCAGCGGCCCATCATGACTCTGGTATCGTGATGGTATACAAGATATCATGTATGTTTGTATTATCTTGCATAACATGATAATTGAGGATGAAGGAACAAGCGCAACAAATTAGGCTCCACCTGACGAGGAAGCCTCTACTTCTGCAAATGGTGAAGCAAATCGAGGAGCTCCCGGTTCATTTCAGGAGTACGTGGAGCGCAACGCGTCGCTACGCAATAGGGCCAAACACAACGATCTTTACAACGATTTGGTCGAAGAGATGTGGGGGCGTAGGGGCATAAATTAGTTTGCGTATTTTTAAAATTATTTCAAATTATGTTGTACTTTGTTTTTTAAATCAATGTTTGTTTCAATTTAATAACAAAAAAATTCCAAAAATTTTGTAGCTTTTTAATTGAAAATAAATTTAATTAATTAATTAAAATCGAACGAAAAATGAATTAAAAAAACATATCAAAAATCGAATAAATAACGAATTAAAAATAATATATTAAAATTGAGAGAGCTTGGGGGGAGGGGCTCTCAGCTGGAGATGAAATCGGGGGAGAGCCCCTTCCCACCGGAAAGTGGCCGAGAGCCCTAAAGACGCCCTTGGCTGGAGATGCTATATCAAGTAAGACCAAAATTTTATCTTAACATTTATTTTTCGTGGATGTTAAGATAAAGTTTTAGTGCCGCTTCATATAATGTATAAGTAGACTTATAAGCTATATCAAGTAAAACCAAAATTTTATCTTCACATATATCGTAATTTTCTAAACATTGAAATGCGTGTAGAAAATTCTATATAGATGGCTGATTGAGGGATTATAGCAGAAGAAAAAAGAAAAAGAGGGATACATCTCTACTTGCAATATTAAAGAAATTCATATTTTCCGGATGATATTGCCCCAATTTTCAGCCAATCACAGAGTAAACTAACCTAATCTAATTTAGGCTGATGCCCATATATATTTTTTTATATTTTTTTCTTTTCGTTTCTGTAAGAGTATACTAGGCCAATAATACATCAATTATTGTTTTTACCGCAAAATATGTAGATGTAAAAGAATATAAAAAGTACTAAATCCGAGTGTTGTCTGAAAGTTTTTAATCTCCGGCGACAGAATCACACACATGAAACTTTTTACTGGTTTGGACCCTTCTAAATATAGAAAGTTATCTTTATCAGTCTGAAGTGTATAAATTATTAATATAATTTTCTTGAGATTGGTGGGAAGGTATGATTTGTTGATTCGCGGAAATCGTTTTGAGGTGGAAACTGCTGATTTCTTGATAAGACAACAGCTGAGGAGTAAGGGGAGCGAATGGAAAGCGATGGGATTGAGGAGATCAGCGTAAGGTTGTTAGGCAGCAGTGCAAGTGGCGGCGGAGGGGAGTCGCGGCGGTGGGTGGACGGCAGCGAGGTGGACTCCGATTCGCCGCCGTGGTCTCTCGTCGGCGATGAGGAAGGGAGGGAAGGGTTTGGAAGTGTGAGGAGAAGGCTGGTTAAGAAGCCCAAGAGAGTTGATTCCTTCGATGTTGAAGCCATGGAGATTGCCGCCTCCCATGGCCACCACCACAAGGTCTGCAATTTTCAAAATTCCACCCCCTCTATGTGTTTTACTGTGTGTGTTTGTGTGTTGAAGACTGAGTATTGGGTTCTTTTAGATTCATGGATTATGTGCACAGTAATCTTATCTTTTACTTTCAAGATTTCTATTACTTTCACTTTCTCACTAACAAAAATTTAGTCTTGCTAGTGATGATTGTTCTTTGTAGTTATATACCTCTCAATCACCATTAACTTGGGTAGTTTCTGCAAAATTTTGCTATTACAAACTTGCTGAAACTTGAAGAATCTGGCGATTTTATTGCATAGCTTTGTTTGTCTCGTGGTTTCATGACTTAGACTATACCTAATGCAGGATGATTCTCTTTTGAGAACTTTGTCACTTGCATTTCAAACCCTCGGTGTTGTGTATGGAGATATGGGCACTAGCCCTCTTTACGTGTTCTCCGACGTATTCAGCAAAGTGCCTATAACTTCTGAAGTAGATGTCTTGGGAACTCTGTCACTAGTGATGTACACGATCGCCCTCATTCCCTTGCTCAAATATGTATTTGTTGTGTTGAAGGCAAACGACAATGGGGAAGGTATTGGATCTTTTTTTGAAAAACTATACCATTTCTTGAGAATTTGGTAAATTTTTCAAGAAATGTGTAGCATTGACACCTTGTATTGATCCAATGACAGGAGGAACGTTTGCGTTGTACTCACTGATATGCAGGTATGCGAATGTTAATCTTCTCCCAAATCGTCAACCGGCTGATGAGCAGATTTCCAGTTTCAAGCTCAAGTTACCTACTCCTGAACTGGAGAGGGCTTTGAACATAAAGGAGGCCTTGGAGCATAAGGCCTATTTGAAGAAACTTCTCTTGCTACTCGTTCTTATGGGGACTTCGATGATTATAGGGGATGGTATTCTTACACCTGCTATCTCAGGTATACACCCTTCCTTCTTTCGTGTATTGCTAGGATTCTGGAGAGTTGCTTCCTCGACAGCTTCATGTTGGTAATAGTTAAAGGTTGTGTGATTTATACGAGCAATTAAAATTTTACTGTCCTTTGAGTGCTGGATGTTCTTTATCATCTCTTACACCGTTACACGAACTAACTTTGAGTCATTGGAGCATTTTGAATCTAAGAATATGCATAATAGAGAACTGTGAATTTAGATAGTTATTAACCAGAGGTAGTGAAAAGCAATCACGATTCTCGTTTTTGAAGTTGCATTTGCATCTCTTTTCATATTAGTGTCAAAACTCGATACCGATTGAGTATGTGCAAGAGCAGAAGAACTTACATGATATGAGTTTAATTTCTTTAGCAGGTAGTATTATTCCCTAACTTGATTCTTCTTTGCAGTTATGTCTGCTATGAGCGGTCTTCAAGGTCAGGTTCCGGGATTTGGCACAGGTTGGGGAGCATGAGTCCTACTATTCATTTCTTCTATTTCTAATTATATATTTTGTGGCAGAATAAACACATTTATGATCTTCGATTAATTAATTACTCTTCTAAATGGTGAAAGCGGTATCTGCCTAGTATTTCTTTCTTCTTTTCCGTGAGTGTGATAATTATGTGATTAAATTCTTCTCTTTCTGTAGATGCTCTTGTTATTACATCGATTATTATTCTCGTGGGGCTGTTTAGCATACAAAGGTTTGGAACGAGTAAAGTAGGTGTCGCATTCGCTCCTGCACTTGCACTATGGTTCTTCAGCCTGGGATCGATTGGAATCTACAACGTGCTCAAGTACGATATAAGCGTTGTGAAGGCGGTAAATCCTGTTTACATTTATTATTTCTTCAAGAAGAATAGCAGTAAGGCATGGTCAGCACTTGGTGGTTGTGTTTTATGCATCACAGGTAACTTGTTTTCTGCCATCTCCTCTTTCATGAATATCGAGCCCTCGTATGAAACTCGTTTGTGAATCAATCGAAATTGTTTTGATCCTGATACGTCTGATTATGGAATTTTGCATTTATCTGTTACAAGTTAGAACCAACTATGCAAGAAACAAGTTTGTTCGACATAGAGCTACTTACACGTCGTGTGTAAACGAAAATTTGCAGGTGCGGAAGCAATGTTTGCCGATTTAGGTCACTTTTCGGTGCCATCCATACAGATTGCTTTCACTGCTGTTGTTTTCCCTTGCCTTCTCTTGGCCTACATGGGGCAAGCTGCATACCTCATCAAGAATCCTCATGACACCACCAGAATATTTTACGACTCCGTGCCAGGTCATCGTTTCCTCTCTAGATCGACTCCAGCAATCCTTTCGTTCCAATTCTGACAATATAGTGGTGAAATGTTGTTGCAGATAGTCTTTTCTGGCCCGTGTTTGTTGTAGCCACAGTTGCAGCTGTGATTGCTAGTCAGGCGATGATATCTGCCTCGTTTTCATGCGTGAAGCAAGCCATGGCCCTCGGGTGCTTCCCCAGGTTGAAGATAATCCACACTTCGAGAAAACTGATGGGCCAGATTTACATCCCTGTCATCAATTACTTCTTGATGGTCATGTGCATTATTGTGGTCGCCGTCTTCAGAAGCACTACCGAGATTGCAAACGCTTACGGTTAGTGTTTGCTTTAAGCTCTCGTTTCTGTTTATGAAGGGAATGCACATAATTTTTTGCTAGTAAGTGGATATTCACGATCACGAACCACACTACAGGCATTGCCGAAGTTGGAGTCATGATCGTGAGCACAACCTTAGTGACACTGGTGATGCTTCTCATATGGCGAACCAACTTGGTTCTCGCCCTCTGCTTCCCCCTCGTGTTCGGAGCCATCGAGTTGATCTACCTATCTGCAGTTCTATCGAAGCTTTTAGAAGGCGGTTGGCTTCCCCTAGCGTTTGCCTCCTTCTTCCTCTGCGTAATGTACACGTGGAACTACGGCAGCGTACTGAAGTACCAAAGCGAGGTCCGAGGAAAGATCTCGATGGACTTTATGCTCGAACTCGGCTCCTCTCTCGGAACCGTAAGAACCCCAGGAATCGGGCTACTATACAACGAGCTAGTACACGGGATCCCGTCTGTTTTAGGGCAGTTTCTACTCGATCTACCTGCGATCCACTCGACTATAATCTTCGTCTGCATCAAGTATGTCCCTTTACCGGTTGTCCCTCAAGAGGAGAGGTTTCTGTTCCGAAGGGTCTGTCCGAAAGACTACCATATGTTCCATTGCATAGCTCGTTACGGATACAAAGACGTGAGGAAAGAAGATCACCGCGCGTTCGAGCAGCTTCTGCTCGAGAGCCTCGAGAAGTTCCTGAGGAAGGAAGCTCAAGAACTCGCTCTAGAATCCTCCATCGGCGACCATGATCTCGACAGCATTTCCATGAGATCGAACGAAGAAGAAGTTCAAGATCTCGACGAGCTCAGGGTTCCTCTGATGGGCGGACGGAGCGAAACGTCGAGCTGGAGGAGACATGCCGGGGAAGAGCTGCCGGCTAGCGTGATGTGTATGGACGAGGATCCCAGCCTCGAGTACGAGCTGGCGGCTCTCAGGGAGGCGTCGGATTCGGGTTTTACGTACTTGCTCGGGCACGGGGATGTGAGGGCGAGGAAGAAGTCGGTGTTCTTGAAGAAACTGGTGGTGAATTACTTCTATGGATTCATGAGGAGGAACTGCAGAGGAGGAGCTGCAGCTATGAAGGTTCCTCATATGAATATATTGCAAGTTGGAATGACTTATATGGTTTGATTATTATTTACTTCTCAACTTGTTGGGTTGTATTAATGCTAGATTTTCACCTTTTTTATTGCATCAACATGGTATTTTTTATGTTGAGAGCATCTTTGTAATAATTTTTTTTTTTGGCAAATTGTTAAATTTAGTGGGCGATAAATTTAGTTTGAACTTCTCATGTGTGACAATTTTAAATTTATAAGTTATATGTATAATAATTTTAGTCTTTTTATCTGAAATTTCTTTTAGCTGGCAACAAAGACATTAAGAGCAAAAAAGATTTTGAAAAGTTTTATAGTGTCTTCAAAAGAAAAATACATTATATAATGACAATGACAATGTCAGTTAGAATTTTTTGTACTAAAATTCATTAAATGGCTAAAATCGTCAAATGTTTGATTTATAAAACTAACATCGTCACAAATGTAAAGTTTGAGTTATATTTGTCACTAAATGAAATTATCGAACTAGATTTGTGTGTAGTTTGCCTATTCTTTTTTCTTTTCCCCTTTTTTTTTTGTGCTGGGATTGTCATTGAATTTTTAATGTAGCCTTCTAATTAGGTTTAAAATACTATATTGACACTTTGGAATTTCTGAAAAAAAAAAAATATTTTAAAAAAAAAAAACTTTAATGTTTTGATATGTTTCAAACTTTTGGGCGAACAAAATTCCAATGATATAGGAGAGATTCATCATTTTGAAAGCCCAAAATCTATCTCTTGCCGACTTCATGAGTATAAAAAGAATAAGCACAACATCAAAGTGGGACCCACGGAAATCAATTTTCTTTTCTTGATCAGTAAGTATTTCGAGTCAAAAAAAATTGTGTGGACGAGTAGAATTATTCACACCAAGGTTTAATGGTGATTAGTCGACTGTCCAAACTTAACTACCCAATATTTCAAATATTGAATAGTAATAAAACAAAACGTCGGAATCATTGCATACCTAAAGTTGAATTGCGCTTATTAGGAAAATCTTAAATTATCTCATTCACCTCGAAAATCCGATTCAGATACAAGAAATTAGTCATCAGTACAACTCGATTCACCTCGAAAATTTAATACAGATACAAGAAATTCGATATGTAGAGACATAATTTTTTAGAACGTTTTCAAATGAATCATATATTCATGCCAAATAAATGGAGACGCAAGAGAATACAATTTATATCAGATGAGATTATCTTCCAAATAAATATTATAAATACAAATTCGGAAATCTCTCTTCCTCAACATATCAAAGACCAAATTATAAATTACGGGCCACCATGATGAATATAATCAATTCCACTTAGGGACCGTTTGGTTGGAATAGGGAAAGAGAATGAAATCAAGAAAGAGAATAGAAAGGAAAGCAATGGGAATTATTCCTTTTTTTTCCAATTCGTTTGGTTGGGACCGGAAAGGGAATCGAAATTATATATATATATATTAATTTTAGATTTTTAATAAATATAATATAAATATTATATACTCCATATATTGTATAATATATATATTCCATATATTATATAATATATAATATCCATATATTATATAATATATAATATAATATATATGCATGAATTATAATTATTTAAATAATATAATATAATATTATTTGAAAATAACGTAGTTTTATCATTATTACTATTTAGTATTATTATTATTATTATTAATTTCTGATTTTAAATAAATATAATGTAAAAAACTATATATATAATATATTGATTTAATATTATATAATATAGGGAAACAATATACGTTTGCATAAATTTATTATTATTTAAATAATGTAATACTAATATTTATTATTATTATTATATATCTATTCCATTTTTAAATAAATATATTTAAAATATTATGTAGATAATATATTAATTTAATATTATATTATATAAGTAACACAATTTATAAGATATGTTATTTAAATATACAATAATATTTAGTTAAATAAATATTTATTTAATTAAATTATATATATATATATATAAGTTTTAATAATAATATAATATTATAATATGTTATTATTATGTAAAATTAAAAGAATGAAGATAATATTAAGGAAATGGAATCATATTCCCTTGTGTTGAGAAGGGAATGAAAAGAATGGAAATGGGGTAATCCAATACCTAAAAAGGAGGGAAAGGGAATGGACTAAAAATACAAACCAAACATCAACTAAGGGAATTATAATTCCTTTTCTCTTTCCTGATTACCTCAAAACAAACGGCCTCTTAATTTGTTTATGTTATACTTTGTCAAATACTCAAATTCTTCTTTTCTTATGGACAAATAAATAAAATAATTATAATTTCCAGCTAGCAATGGAAAAAGCAAATAATAATAATAATAATAATAATAATAATATTGAAATCCCATTTGAGGTGACATGTTTTCAAGATAACGTTAATGAATACTATTACAATTATTATAGGGCCTAGCCCTATCCCATTTCTTGAACAAAGGGACAAAATGAGTGGTCAAAATTATGAAGTTTAGAAAAAAAAATTCATGCTCGTGTCAAATTCTCCACGTTTGATGAAATCATGAAATTGCATAAATATTTTGATCAATGGCCATAGTAATGTCAATTTCTTGGATTTGTAAATTCTTGTTGACTACACAATTAGGGCAAGTGTCACACTCCACTCAAAAAATTAGGTCATGGAATGGAATATACCAAAGAAAATTAGGTACGTATTAATTTTGTTTCCCCAATGGAACTTTTAGTGGGGCCGGTTGGAAAAGATTTAAAGGAGACAATCTTCAAGTTTTTTTTTTATGTGATTGGAGCATATGATATAAAGTCTGTGAGAAATGATGAAAAATATTAGAGTTGATAATTTGTTTTCATATTGTTGAATTAATAGCAGTTTAATTTGAAGATTACGTTATCATTTTTAATTAAAGATGAGGGTTCACATCTTGGCCTACTTTAATGGAATTTTTGTTGTCATCAAGGTCCACATGTTTTATTTAATAGAGTAATTACTACACAAAATGTTCTTCAAAGCCTCTAGCCCAATGTTCTAAAAGTCGCTAAATGCTAGTAGGGCGGTGAGGGGGCGATTAGCGTCTAGACGGCCTAGGCGGGAGTCTAGGTGGTGCCTAGACGACCTAGACGGATTAGTATGAAATCAAAGTCTACGCCAAATTTTTTATATATTTAAACATGATAACCATAAATTAAAGTATAAAATTCATGATTTTTTAACTAAAATTAAATTTTATAGCCTTTCGAGCCACAACTAGCTCATCTATACTCTCCTAAGACTGCCTAGACATGCCTAGGACTACCTAGGCACCTGCCTAGATGCTGGTTAATTCGCTGCCGCCTAGAGAAAACCGTCTTGCCATTAATCGGGACGGCTCGGCATCTTCTAGCGCCTAGACGCCTTCTAGGCGGCCAAGTCGGTCTTCTTTTAGAACACTGCTCTAGCTAACCTTTTTTTTTACAAAATTTTTGTGAGGCAATTATATTTTGCTTATTTGCGACTTATTTACATTAGTAAGACAAAAATCTAAATTTGAAAAGTTTTTATTTAGAAATATTAATGATTATGAACTTTAACTTGGGGTATCGTCTCATTTTCAAAAATTAAAATAATGATTGAAGGTAATCAGGTATTGAGAATCAGTCACACTCTTAGTGATTTTGGCGGAATTCTAATTAGAATATGAATCCTAATGGGAGCCAAAATCTTTATTAGGTTGGAACCCTAGTAATATAAATAGCAATCTCCTTCTAGTGTAATTATATTTGAAAATATATACTGCCGAAAATATATAGTTTGACAGCGCCTACACATATAATAACTTCGTGACAAATTAGATAAACAATTTTCATGTGTTTTTTTTATTTATTATTTTTCATATCTATTTGGATTAATTTTCTTAACATTCTCACCATTGAAATGATTTATTTTCTTCATAAAAGAAAACTATATAGAAGACCCTAATATTACGTTACGACGCCGTTTTTTTTTTTCCACTATTTTTTGGCTCTACTAGGATTACCTATAGTATTTGTTACATAACACCGCCGTCGAAAGGCAAATAATCAAGCACGTATCAACATATATATATACGCAAACTATCACAACAATTATAATTTAATTATTCAATAATAATATATTTTTTTCTATTAATGAACGTCGTCTTCACTTGTTCCAATTTAGACCAACTCCTGTGCTTGGCGGGGCCACTACAATAATAATAATAATGATAAAATAAAAGCACAAAATAAAAAGGGAAAATCAAGTCACGTTGAAATATATTAATTCGAATATATTACTATTATATTTGATCCCAATAATGGAACATATTATGTCCGAAAGTGAAAGGTGCCAAATCATATATTTCTCCCATTTCGTATCCATTTTTTTTAATGTGACCTAATCAATTTGCTGTTGAATGATGATAGACTTTGATGTTTTACCTAGCTAAATTGTTGATAAATGCAATTGATTATTACCTAATAAGAGCTATTTTATTATAATAAGTACTCGTCGTTCAACTTTGTGTAACGCATGGTTTTACCATTTATCACACCACTGTGCTTAATCAAAGTATTTAACTTGCAAGTCATTTAATCTTTTTGACTCCATAACCGAATTAATAATTTTCTTTGAACGGTTGAGAAAGAAAATGACTAACTTATATTTATTCTATCACATCCAACTTGACACATTTCCTAAAATTGATAGAATTAAATATTTAACCTCAAAATTAGTAGAAATTAGAGCCCAGTAATTGAGTCCAAAATTATTTTTTCTTCAATTAATTGTTATTTTATTCTTGTGTAATTTTGTAAAGTAATTGAAAAAAAATTAAAGAAGCGAAATAAAAAATATTGATAAAAGAAATTAAAGAAAAAAGTGTTTTATCAGAATATATAAATACACATATATATAAATTTAATTCATTTGGTTTATAAAAACATAAATCATTAAAATGATCTTGATCATATACACTTATAATCCTTAATGATTTCTTTTTAATTTCCGTACAAAAAAAACACCTAGAAAGTATTTAGTAATTTCATATTAAATCTCGGATTTTTATTAATCTTGAATTCTATATTTAGATTCCCCACCATGATTATTATTATTATTTTATCTATAAGATTCCTTTAAGTTTTACTATATTTTAAATAAATAAATAAACTCAAGCTGGATCTGTGAGTATTCTAAGCATTTAAGGAATTTCAAAGTTCTAAAAATAATAAAGTTCCAAACAAAGTGTTTCTCTTCTTTTTTTTTCTTTTTTTCTTTTTACAACGGATGAAGGAAGACCATTAAAGAATTAAGACTTGGACATTAATTCTTAACCACATGAAATTTTGAAAACGACAAAACATGCTCAACAAGAATAATAGTAGTAATAATAATCTATATTGTTATATATTATTTCTTGGGTAAATCTATTCGGGTCAAATTGATCCGGATCAAATGGGGTAAAAATGTCAAATCATCATTAATGAAAATGTGTTCTACCTAAACTAACCTCACTAAAGTATTAGAAATTCTGATAATTTTAAATTTGAAGATTAATTAATTTTCTCTTTTTTAACAAACCCATTTCAACTTTCTATATTCGCTAATAACTACTCGTACAATATAACTTCATTTCTCTACAATTATTACAATATGTTGATTAGGAATTCAGTAAATGGAACGCCAAAATTAATCTGCCAATACATTCATAGTAAATATTGCATGCATTGCGTCCAAATGAACAAATACTCCAATATACGAATTATAGGCGCGCCACATTCCACTACATTTAACACAAACATACATGCGCTACAATACATTACATAAATACTAGTTAACATCAATTATCTGTATGATATAATATCATATATATATATATATATATATATAGAGGTTGGATCATATACTAATGGATCCCCACATGTTAAATAGGAATATATCCTCACCATCCATCTTTAATTATGTACGGTCAAGATGATTAGGCAAAATAAAAATTAATATTTGATAAGTGTCGGTTATAAGTTAAATGAGGACAAATTCGTAAACATGTATTTATCTTAAATAACTGATTCCTATAATTGTGGAAATTTAAATACTTGCCATGATACTATCAACGGCTTTCTTCTTTACATTTTTAATTATTAAATGTCGATCATGTTAAATGTTATTTTTTTTATTTTGCTGACGCATGCTCGTTGTTGCCATTAACTAAATTTACATTAGTATTATTTTAGATTTAACATAATAATTTTGATGCTTAATTAATTACTTACATTGAGAAATGCATATAATTAAGATTTTACAATTAAGTATAACAATTTACGATTACAACCGTTGAAGCCTAATTCACTGAACATTAAAGAAATAATTTTTTATAATTTAATTATATCACTATTTTATATAGTGGGAAGTGCAAAATATATATAATAATTCATAGAAAATATATTAGGAAGAATATTAGATAACTTGATCCAGAAAGCATGACTTGTCTAATATTTAAGCATAAAAATCTAGAGCATTAAGCATACGTTAATCATATCGTAAGCATATATTCGTGAATTTAAGTAATTTTATGTTTTTCAATTTTCAATAATTATTTCAAGAATTAATGCTCAACAAAAACATGATAAATTTAGGTATTTAAGCATAAAAATATATAGCATTAAGCATAATTAAATCATATAATAAGCATATATTTTGTGAATAAACAATTTTATTGTTTCAATTTTTAATAATCATTTAACTAATGTCCAATACAAATAAGATAAATTTAAATATTTAAGCATAAATTTTAGAGCATTAAGCATAAGTTAATCATATAGTAAGCATATATTTGTGAATTTAAACAATTTCATGGTTTTCAATTTTTAATAACTATTTCAAGAATCAATGCACAACACAAACGTGATAAATTTAGATATTTAAGCATAAAAATATACAGCATTGAGCATAGTTCAAACATATAATAAGCCTACAAAAGCTAAATATAATCACTACTAAAAGTATTGCTTAAGCAACAAAATAAAAGACATTAAGCAAGTAATTTTCCTACGTAAACAGTAAACAATTTTCCTATGTAAACCAATATTCTAATAATTACATCATCAACTGCTACATCTACGATTTATATTGACAAAAGGAGAAAACAAAAATAACAATTTTTATTACTACATCTTTGATTTATTATTGATGAAAGCACATTTTTTTTCACGATCCCTTCAAATTTCTAGCCGTAATTGCCGGACAGTAATATTTGGTGAGAGACTAAATTAAAAAATCTGTCTATTCTACCCTCCATGCGTATTAATTGGTGGTTATAGTTATTTATTTTTAATTAATCTCAGCCATTAACAAATAGTGGATCTATGGATAGGATTCTTTCCTATTTAACATGTGGGAACTTTTTAACACATGAACCATACCCTATATATATATATATATATATATATATATATATATATATATAATTTTTTTGTAAAAAAATGCTTATGATTTTTTCAAATGTCATGTTACTCACGTAGTATTTTTTTTATATATTACTATCTCTATTTTTTTCAAGTTGTTATACTTTTTTCAGCAATTCTTTTAAGCATTTTCGAGCGTCTTAATGGTGAGTTTTAAAATAACTTTTTTTTTTTTTTTTTTCTTTTACGGGATACTACAATTTGAAAGTGTAACAGCTTGAAAAGAACGGAGGTAGTACAATTTTGAAGCCAACACCACTCAATATTTTGCAATAAACTTGTTATTCCTCGGTGTTTTGTAATATATGCTTACATTACACAAATTAAATAATTTTAGTTTTTTCCCCATCAATATATTATGTTATTGTCCTGAGATGTTTCGTATAATACGGAGTATATGATTACACTACACAATGTAAATAATTTTAGTTCCTTACTTATCTAAGTAATCAGTGTGTAAGATATCTCATATTTTGATTAGTTCTTGAATTCATATAATTCATATATGCTCACACAAAGAAGTAGTTGATGAAGGTGAACTTGAAATCCAATGTTAAGTTTAACCAAAAAAAATAGTTCATTAGATAAAAGAACGAGTGACTATTCGGCCATAATATAATGTGGCCGACCATAATTAATTTTAATATGTAATAATTTATGTATTTATGTTAATTTTTTTTAGATTTTATACAAAAATTCAAAATGGGTATAATTTATATTTTTTTTAAGAAATTAAACCTTTAATTTATTGGATGACAGTGAGTATTTTAAAGAATTTCTTTTTTTTTATTTTTTATTTAAGAGAAAATAATTATGTAATTATTGAGGTGAAAATATTTTTATATTCAAATTTAAAAGTAATTAAGCATAATCTCTTACAAATATTTAAATATTAATCATAGTTTTTAACGTATTATTTTTGGAATTATATAATCAAGAAAAATACAACTGTGTGGCCATATTATGACCAAATATCATTATTGTAAAGAATAAATAGATAAATTTTTGCATGGCTAATGAAAAGACTCTTACATACTGAATGGAGTTTATCATAATTTGTCCCTTCCATTTAATTTGATTTTGGAAGAGAGGCGAATTAAATTATGCGACAGTATATATAGATATTTATGATATTTATAGTTCCATCGTGTATATTTACCATGTGGGAAAGGGAGAAAAAAATTGGTGCAAAAATTAAGCAAAAGGATACTATAGTCTTTTTATATTTGATTTCTAATAATTAATGCGTTTGATCCGGATCAATTCGATCCATTTAGCATCACCCTTATTTCTTTTAGAAAAAGTGCATCTAAAAATGTTTAGATCTATAGCTACAATATTGGTAAACGGCATTAGGGTTTACCTATCAATTGTTTATTTGGTAAAAAATTTCATAATTGTACTATTAATTTTGACCCTTCACTAACCCAATTGGCAAGGCATCTTGTTAACTAAAAAAAAGGCAAAATTGAACTTTGTTTCCTTTATTTATTGAGGGAAGGAAGGCTAGAAAGAAACTAAATGTCATTAAAAAAAAGGTAGGCTCTAACTTAATTAATTAGTGTTTAAAGACTAATTAAGTGGGTTTTTAATAGAATGAAATAACAGTTCTTGATTTCTATATTTATGCATTTTGGTCGTTGAAATCTTTGTTTAACTATTCTATTAGCCTCGCTTTCGTATGGGAGTTGTTCTTTCCACATAAAATAAAAAAAATCAATAAAAACCACTTCCATATATTTTAAATTTGAAAAAGAAAAACAAAACACTTTAAAAAGGAAGATAGCATTGTTCAACAAACTCATACGAAATAAAATTATTTTTCTCACAATTCCCACCACGCAACCGCTACTTTAATTAACAAAGAAAAAAAAAAGATTTCTTGAATTACAAACATATATAGAGATTCAAAAGGGAAGTAAATCTTGATGGTCACTTTCAGTATCTTCAAGAGTCAACTAATATGGAGTAAATTCAGCTAAAAATGGAGAAGAAGACTTTTCAATAATCTACAAAGAATATGTATACATAATATATATGCCTATTAATTAATTAATTAATCCTTCTCTCTCTTCTCTCTCCCTCTCCTCTCAATGTCTGCCTTCTTGAAGCACACGTCTACACGTTCGATGGCCTTTCTCTCACACACACTAATACGTGGAGAAGTGCGTGCAGAGAAAATAAACTACTCAAACAAACAAAAACCCAGGCACAAAAGGCCATCCACAAAGAAACCAAGAAAAGCCACCTACTCACAAACACAAACTATATCTCACTTAACCTCAAACAAAGAAAAAGAAAAAAAGTAGTATAACAACTTCGAGTGTGTAATAAATAAAAAAGTGGGAAGTTTCTTTTTCAGAGTCGCAAGTGAAATATTCTCTCAATCTTTATGCTGGTTTCAAGTGCCTCTAAAACTATTTTGTTGTTATTACATCACACGTTTGTGAATTTTCGCCTCCCTCTCTCTTGAACAAGTTGTTGAACTGCGGCACATTTAGGTACTATCCGAATAAATTATCCATTTTTCATTTTTTTATGTAATAGTAATTTTGTGGGGAGATATATACTGGGGAGGGTGGTTTGGAGAAAAGGGTTCATGGTTGGAATTCTTGAAATTGCAGTGGGCATGATTTTCTTGAAATTTTGAGAGCATCTCCATGGATCTCGAAGGTGGGATTTACCAGAATCAACTAAAGGTGAGTTCTTTTTCAATAAAGTTGCAATCTTTGAACAATCCAAGCAATTTTTTTCCAATCCCACATGTGTTTGTATTTGGGAATATTATTTGCAGAAAGAGTCTTGGAGAACTGTATTGACATTGGCTTACCAGAGTTTAGGAGTTGTGTATGGGGATTTGAGCACATCGCCATTGTATGTGTACAAGAGCACTTTTGCGGAGGACATTGAGCATTCAGAGACGAATGAGGAGATCTTTGGGGTTCTTTCTTTTGTGTTTTGGACATTGACTTTAGTCCCTCTTTTGAAGTATGTGTTCATAGTGTTGAGAGCTGATGACAATGGGGAAGGGGGCACATTTGCATTGTATTCACTCTTGTGTAGGCATGCCAAGGTCAATTCACTGCCTAGTTTCCACTTGGCTGATGAGGATTTGTCGAGTTATAAGAAGGATATAACGAGTCCTTCACCCTCCACTTTTAGGGCAAAGCTGAAATCTACCCTTGAGAAGTACAGAGTTTTGCAGAGAGTTTTGCTTCTTTTGACCCTTTTTGGTGCTTGTATGGTGATTGGAGATGGTATTTTAACTCCTGCAATTTCTGGTATGGTGTCACACTTTTTGTTGGTTTTTTATGGAAGGCCTTATTTTTTGGAAAATTATTAAGATTTATGTTGGTGATCTTTGTGGTGTTATTGCAGTCTTCTCCGCTGTTTCCGGTGTCGAACTTGCCATGGCTAAGGAGCATCACAAATGTAAGATTTTGTGAAAGTCCTTCCTTGAATATTCTAGTACATGCCTTGTTGTATCTGTTGAAATATAGGTGAAAAAAGGTGTTCATATCATAATGTTTATGGTTTTCCTTTAGGTTTGGGAAATGATTTAGAATGAACATTTAGGTATGGTATTTTATTGTGTAAAATTTATGAGAATTATTAATACTACTTGGTTTATTTGCAACAAGGTGAATGAAAAATTGATATGCAATAAGAACTGCATGTTCTTAAAAGAAATTTTGCAAGCTTAAATGTTTCATGTTCAATGAATTTTATCATGAAGAATAGTAATCAGCATTCTTTCGACTTTACTCTAATGGAATCCTCGAGTGGTGTGTACTGTGCATGGCTCTGAGTTACTTTTGTTCGGATTATCTCTGTAGAGAGGTCGACAACTATAGCTACTCTAATAAAATGAATGAAAGATTCTTTTAATCATTCGGGCGTGGATACTGTTGTAAAATGAATGAACTAAAACTGGATTAAATGTTTCTTTGACTGAAGAAGATGAATGTACACGACTGGAACACGTATAACACAGCAGTCAAAAGGCAGTTTTTATTCAAATTTTACAGAAAGAGTTTGATTACGTACTCGATGAATGCTTGCATTCCGAGCCTTTTTCTGAAGCTGCAACTTTTCTTCTCTTTTCTTGCAGATGTAGAAGTCCCGGTGGCTTGTATTGTTCTGATAGCGTTGTTTGCCCTTCAACATTACGGGACCCACAGGGTCGGATTCCTGTTCGCACCCGTGGTCATAACATGGCTCCTGTGCATCAGTGCTATCAGATTATACAATATTTTGTACTGGAACCCTCACGTTTATCAAGCTCTCTCCCCGTACTACATGTATAAATTTCTCAAGAAAACGCAACGAGGAGGCTGGATGTCCTTGGGAGGGATTCTGCTCTGCATGACAGGTAAATAAAATATATAAGTATTTTGATTATTTACTACTGCATAATAGTAGTATAGTACTTTTAACACTTGATTTTTAACTTTCCAGGTTCGGAAGCAATGTTTGCAGATCTCGGGCACTTCTCTCAGCTATCGATAAAGGTATGTCTAATAGGAGTAGCTTATATTTGAAATATTTAGATTCAAGTGAAGGTGGACAGAACATTTAAATATGCGTACGAGAAAGCTTATGAATTTACACTTCTATACAGTGAAAACCATAGCTTGTCTAACGTTTACTCGTCATGCAATTGCAGATTGCCTTTACATCCATCGTCTATCCATCGCTGGTCCTCGCTTACATGGGGCAAGCTGCTTATCTTACCAAGCACCACGATTTTCAAAGCGATTACCGTATTGGCTTTTACGTATCCGTACCTGGTACTACCTCTAAATACTACTCTCCAAAAGTATAACAACAATAAGCATGTTTCTTGAAGCTCGTCTCATGGTTTGTATCGTCCGCTTTTGCCTTTAGAAACATTAAGATGGCCGGTGCTGGTGATTGCTGTCATGGCTGCAGTGGTCGGAAGCCAGGCCATTATAACCGGAACTTTTTCTATCATAAAGCAGTGCTCTGCTTTAGGCTGCTTTCCGAGAGTCAAAATAGTGCACACGTCGTCAAAAACGCACGGTCAGATTTACATCCCGGAAATCAACTGGATTTTGATGGTCCTATGTTTGGCTGTCACTATCGGTTTTCAAGACACCAAACGTCTTGGTAATGCTTCAGGTACGACACGAGCCTTTACACGTAGAAGATACTATATAGTATATGCCGACATTGCTTTTCTTGATTTTTCCGCTAGCTAAGTTAGTTTTGGTGTTACTTTTTAGTATTTGATGGGTCAAGTTCCGATCCGAATCACGATCAGATGCCAGCCAAATCACGAATATGCCATTGGATATGGATTTGGATCGGGATCTTGACCCGAGTTTTTGTGTAATGTTGATAATATTCTCAAAGTAACATATAATGTTCTCTATTTAGGTCTGGCAGTGATAACCGTGATGCTGGTGACGACTTGTTTGATGTCTCTCGTCATCGTTCTGTGCTGGCACCATAACGTTCTCCTTGCGATTTGCTTCGTCTTGTTCTTCGGGATGATCGAAGCCTTATACTTCTCCGCCGCTCTCATAAAGTTCCTCGAAGGCGCTTGGGTGCCCATCGCCCTCTCACTAATCTTCATGATAGTGATGTTCGTGTGGCACTACGGAACGCTCAAGAAGTACGAGTTCGACGTCCAGAACAAGGTCTCGGTCGACTGGCTCCTCAGCCTCGGCCCCAGCCTGGGCATCGTCCGTGTCCGCGGGATCGGCCTCATCCACACGGAGCTCGTCTCCGGGATCCCCGCCATCTTCTCCCACTTCGTCACCAACCTCCCCGCCTTCCACCAGGTCCTCGTCTTCCTCTGTGTCAAGTCGGTACCCATCCCGCACGTCCGGCACGAGGAGCGGTTCCTCGTCGGGCACATCGGGCCCCGCGAGTACCGCATCTACCGGTGCATCGTCCGGTACGGCTACCGCGACGCCCACAAGGACGACGTTGAGTTCGAGAACGACCTCGTCTGCAGCATCGCCGAGTACATCCGGGCCGGAGCGTCTACGGCAAACGGCAAGGACACGGACGTGAGCAAACGCAACGAGGACATGATCGTGGTCGGGACGCCGTCCACCCACCTCCACGGGGTCCAGCTGCGCGAGGACGACGACGGCGCGGCGAACCCGGACGAGCCCGGGACGTCGGAGCTCCGGGAGATACAGTCGCCGCCGTCGTCGGCCAAGGCGAGGAAGAAGAAGGTGCGGTTCGTGATCCCGGAGAACCCGAAGATCGAGAGGGGGGCCCGGGAGGAGCTGAGAGACTTGATGGACGCGAGGGAGGCCGGGGTGGCGTATATATTAGGGCATTCATACGTGAGGGCGAAGAAAGGATCGAGCTTGATGAAGAAGATGGTGATAAATTGTGGGTATGATTTTTTGAGGAGGAATTGTAGGTCTTCGAGTTATGGTTTGAGCTCACCTCATGCTTCCACCTTGGAAGTGGGAATGGTTTACCATGTTTGATCTCAATTTTTACTTTTGTACATGCTTTTCTTTTTCTTTTTCTTTTTTTACCGCGGTAGATAGGAAGTTTTACACGTTTTTTTTTTTTAACTGAGGATGAGATAGTTAGAAACATGTAGTTTCAACTGATGGCATTTTGTTCAGATTAGTAAGTTAACTACACACACTGCTGCTTTCCGATTTTGCTTTCGAATTTTTAATTGTTTTTTATATATATATACTCCCTCCGTCCTAGCCAACTTGACCTGTATTCCTATTTGGGTCGTCCCATACGAATAGGCATGTTTCCCAAAAATAGAAACAATAAGCGCCTTAACACCCCTCCTCCTTTTCCTAAACCAACACTTCTTAAATCCCGTGCCGAAAAGAAACAGACCAAGTGGTCTGGGACGGAAGGAGTATATATCTTTTATGGGTAATAATAAGCCTTGTGAGTAATTGGGCCTGTGAGGGCCTGCAATACACCTAATTATTTAGTGTAAGAAGTTATGGGTCGACTTCCATATTGGGCCTATTAGTTTTGGTCTGAATTGTATTAAATTAAAATTAATTTATTCAAATGCATGAAAGTAGAAATAATTGAAGCTTTTTTCTTTTTTATAGAAGGGAAATAATTGAAACTTTTTTTATCAGAAAGAAAATATAATATTAAAAGAGCACAATAAGTTCCCAACAACGAACAAAGTACACGAGGAAAAGATTTATTAACAATCGAGGATTTTTCTAGGATCCAATTAATAATCTCTAAAAGAAAATTTAGACAATGTAAGGCCTTTAAGTTTTAATCGAGTGCCAACTCCAAAATCTACTCTTGATGGTTGACAATCCTCTTTTTGGTGACACTTAGCTTTCTTAAATACCGTGTTTATTTTTTCTCGATTTTCACAACATCTAAACTACACAAATCCACAAACTAGTAGCCACTTTGCACCCTTTTATTCAGCGAAGAATGTTAAGAGTTATGGATGAAATGTTCTATAATATATGATTATTGATAGGATGTGGCCCAGAAGAAATAGAAGTGAAGTCCAATATCAAGCTCAAGAGAAATTAGGGTTAGAGTTATGTAGATCCTCTATAAATAGAGGAAAGAAACCTTATAAAGGACAAAAAAAAATATTCGAATAAAATTCATACTCTTGCTCTGTGGATGTAGATCTCACAAAAGATCGAACCACGTAATTTTCTGGTGTTCTTTTACATTCTCTCTACGCTATTTAATTTCTCCAAGAAAATCAAGATCCAACACTGGCGCCGTTTGTGGGAAACGATCAATTTGTGTTTCAGATCGAAAATTTTCTTTGGGGGAATCTAGGCGTAGAGAATGATTCAAAAACCAAAAAAAAAAAAAAAAAAGAGGAAAATTCCGTGCTTGAAGGCGCAGAGCAGAGAGGGAAAGGATTGGGCGATGGCGAAGGTGAAGAACAAATGCACAGCCACGGTGATGCTCTGCCCCGCCGATCGGATCTCGAGAGGGAAGATCTCGCTCGACATCATCCATCCCAGTGGTCCCCCACGACCACCCCAATGCCGCCACGAACAGGCAAATCGCCGCCACGATTATCTGTTCGTTTTAATGGAGGAAAAAGGCAATGAGCAAAACCCGCCGCCCCAATCTGTCGACCGCACCCGCAGCAGCACCGCCGCAGCACTTCCCCGAACTGCCGCACCTACCCCGCCGATCTGAACTCGACGAGCTGCAGCCACCTCCAGGCCGAGCTGCGAACCGACGTCGCCGCAACACCTTCGAGCTGCAGCCACCTCCAGGCCGGGCAGCGAGCCGACGTCGCTACGCCGCGCTGGGCTGTAGCCGGGAAGCAGCACTTCCATGCCGAGCTTCACTCACGAAGTCGAAGGCGACGACGTCATGAACGCTGAGCTGCACCGATGCCGAGCTCGCGCCGAAGCGCGACTCCGTCGAAGAGATGACGAGCTGAACTCGATGAGCTGCGACACCTCCGACGAGCACCTCCGCTAAGCAGCAGGCCGAACTCACCCGAGCCATGCGCGACGCCACACCCGCAGCAGCATGCAGAGCTCGCCCACGCCGAGTTGCCGACGCCGCGTTAGCAGCACCACCGATCTGCACTCGACGAGCTGCAGCCACCTCCAGGCCGAGCTGCGAGCCGACGTCGCTACGCCGCGCCGGGTTGTAGCCGGGAAGCAGCACCTCCATGCCGAGCTTCACTCACGAAGTCGAAGGCGACGACGTCATGAACGCCGAGCTGTCGTGATGAAGGGCAGCCGAGCTGCACCGATGCCGGGCTCGCGCCGAAGCGCGACTCCGTCGAAGAGATGACGAGCTGAACTCGACAAGCTGCGACACCTCCGACAAACTCCTCCACCGAGCTCCCCGTCGAGCTCTCCCGACAAGCTGTAAGCCGATGTCGTAGCACCTCCATGCCGAGCTTCACTCACGAAGTCGAAGGCGACGACGTCATGAAGGCCGAGCTGTCGTGATGAAGGGCAGCCGAGCTGCACCGATGCCGAGCTCGCGCCGAAGCGCGACTCTGTCGAAGAGATGACGAGCTGAACTTGACGAGCTGCGACACCTCCAACGAACTCCTCCGCCGAGCTCCCCGTCGAGCTCTCCCGACAAGCTGCAAGCCGATGTCGCCGCAGCACTGTCGCGCGCCTCCACCGAGCCCCCGAGACGACATCATGAACGCCGGGCTGTAGCCGGGAAACAGCACCTCCATGCCGAGCTTCTCTCATGAATTCGAAGGCGACGACGTCATGAACGCCGAGCTGCCGAGTACGCCGAGTTGCCGACGTTGTCGCCGCAACACCGCCGAGCTGCACCTGCGTGGGCAGACGTCGCCGCAACAGCAGCCAGCCGAACTGAAGCTGCAGCACCAACGTTGGTGCCGCCCCCGCCGAGCACCACCGCCAAGCTGCGTGACGCCGCACCACCGCCAAGCAGCAGGTCGAGCTGCAAGCCGACGTCGCCGAAGCACCGCCGAACTCCCCATCGAGCTGCAAGCCAACGTCGCCGAAGCATCGCCAATCTGCGATTTGCAACCTTTCGAAATTCTTGGACCCCAGCCAGGGGCTCTGCCCCTTCGACCCCGCCAGGGGCTGCCGCCCCTTGGACCCCGCTATCGGGGGCGCTGCCCCCGAACCCCCGCCATGCCGACGTCGTCGCTGAGGCACCACCGAGCACCGAGCCAACATTGCCACGAAGCTTCTACATCGAAGCATGACGCCGACCTCTCAACGCCGACTCATCAAGAAAAGCCCCGAGAATGTCTTCTCGCGAAGGTCAATTCTCAATTCTAATTTCTTTTATTAGTTTTATATATATATATGTATATATATATATATATATATATATATATATATACTAAAGCCAATCCTCGTCTCACGACGAGGAAGAGCTACCTAAAATTTAAACGCGCGTAGGGAGACCACTCCTATCGATAAATTCGACAAACAAGGAACATGAAAGCCGAAACTTCATCTTTAGATGAAGTGACTAATCGAAAGCCAAAACTTCATCTCTAGATGAAGTGGCTAATCGACAGCCGAAACTTCGTCTCTAGATGAAATGGCTAATCGAAAGCCGAAATTTCTTCTCTAGATGAAATGGCTAATCGAAAGCCGAAACCTCATCTTTAGATGAAGTGGCTAATCGAAAGCCGGAACTTCATCTCTAGACGAAGTGGCTAATCGAAAGCCGGAACTTTGTCTCTAGATGAAGTGGCTAATCGAAAGCCAGAACTTCGTCTCTAGACGAAGTGGCTAATCGAAAGCCGAAACTTCTTCTCTAGATGAAGTGGCTAATCGAAAGCCGAAACCTCATCTTTAGATGAAGTGGCTAATCGAAAGCCGGAACTTCGTCTCTAGACGAAGTGGCTAATCGAAAGCCGAAACTTCATCTTTAGATGAAATGGCTAATCGAAAGCCGGAACTTCGTCTCTAGACGAAGTGGCTAATCGAAAGTCGAAACTTTTTCTCTAGATGAAGTGGCTAATCGAAAGCCGGAACTTCGTCTCTAGACGAAGTGGCTAATCGAAAGCCGAAACTTCATCTCTAGATGAAGTGGCTAATCGAAAGCCGAAACTTTGTCTCTAGACGAAGTGGCTAATCGAAAGCCAAAACTTCATCTCTAGATGAAGTGGCTAATCAAAAGCCGAAACTTCATCTTTAGATGAAATGGCTAATCGAAAGCCGGAACTTCGTCTCTAGACGAAGTGGCTAATCGAAAGCCAAAACTTCGTCTTTAGATGAAATGGCTAATCGAAAGCCGGAACTTCGTCTCTAGACGAAGTGGCTAATCGAAAGCCGAAACTTCATCTCTAGATGAAGTGGCTAATCGAAAGCCGAAACTTCGTCTTTAGATGAAGTGGCTAATCGAAAGCCAGAACTTCGTCTCTAGATGAAATGGCTAATCGAAAGCCGAAACTTCATCTCTAGATGAAGTGGCTAATCGAAAGTCGAAACTTCGTCTTTAGATGAAGTGGCTAAATGAAAGCCGAAAACTTCTTCTCTAGATGAAGTGGCTAATCGAAAGCTGAAACTTCGTCTTTAGATGAAGTGGCTAATCGAAAGCCGGAACTTCGTCTCTAGATGAAATGGCTAATCAAAAGCCGAAACTTCATCTCTAGATGAAGTGGCTAATCGAAAGCCGAAACTTCGTCTTTAGATGAAGTGGCTAAATGAAAGCCGAAAACTTCTTCTCTAGATGAAGTGGCTAATCGAAAGCCGAAACTTCATCTTTAGATGAAGTGGCTAATCGAAAGTCGAAACCTCGTCTTTAGATAAGGTGGCTATTTTAAAGCCAAAACTTCATCTTTAGACGAAGTGGCTATTTGAAAATCGAAACTTCGTCTTCGAACGAACTGGTTAACTTAAAGTCAAAACTTCGTCTTCGAACGAAGTGGTTAACTTAAAGCCAAAACTTTGTCATCAAACGAAGTGGCTATTTCAAAACCGAAACTTCGTCTTCGAACGAAGTGGTTAACTTTAAGCCAAAACTTCGCCTTACAACGGAGTAGAGCTATTTAAAAGCCTAAACTCATCTAAGACGAGTACGAGCTAGCGTTTCGACTTCATCGAAATTCCAATTTCGATGGGGCAAGGCAATTCAAGTTCGACCTCAAATCACACCCTCACTTCTATGTCTTTTTGGGGAGGGATGTGATAGGATGTGGCCCAGAAGAAATAGAAGTGAAGCCCAATATCAAGCCCAAGAGAAATTAGGGTTAGAGTTATGTAAATCCTCTATAAATAGATGAAAGAAACCTTGTAAAGGGGACAAAAAAAGTATTCGAATAAAATTCATACTCTTGCTCCGTGGATGTAGATCTCACAAAAGATCGAACCACGTAATTTTCTGGTGTTCTTTTACATTCTCTCTACGCTATTTAATTTCTCCAAGAAAATCAAGATCCAACAATTATGATGCTATTGAAATATTTAACCATTTGTAAATCATAAACCATTTTGGATCAAAATGCACTCGATGAAAAAACTGTACAGCACACAACCACCGCCCCGCAACTAGAGCTGACAAATTTGACCCGTAAAACCCCGGCCTGATGAGTAGTCTACGCCCGCCCGTAGTTTGAGCGGACTTGGGCTATAAAATTCGAGGCCCACTGAAATTTGGGGCAGGGTAGGTCCCGCCCAAAACACTCAAAAGCCTGATGGGCTCAAACAATCTGATCATTTTTACTCTGCAATTTTCTTACAAGCCGAGTTTAAATTTTGATTTATACGGCCTAATGAAAGTTTAGGCCAACAGCTCGATGGGCTCGGGCTTGCTCAGCCCGATCCAACATGATCGTTTGACAGCTCTACCCGCAAGCAAGCAGAGAAGTAAATGAGACCTAAGAGCACCCACAACGCGCCGGACTCGGGGGGCTCGAGTCCGTGGCGCGAGCCCCCGCGCCGGCGAGTCCGACGCGCAGATGAGAGCCGAGCTCGCGCCTCCCCTCCCCCCTGTGCTGACTTCATTATGACGTCAGCCACGTATTTTTTTTTATTTTTTTTAAAAAATTCGATTTTCTGAATTTAAAAAAATAAAATAAAATTGTAACGTTGGAGAGCAACGGCTCTTCAACGGCTATGAACTCATTCCCCCCTATAAATTCCCATACACACATACACAATTTCTACACCATTCATCCACATTTTTACACACAAATTCATCCCAAAAAAATTATTCTATTTCCTATTTTTGCAATTCATCAATATGTCGAGCTCCTCCGAAATTGAATCCGATTCCTCGTCATCCTCCGGCGAACTCGAAGAGATGTACCAACAAATCCAGAAGACTGCCGAAATAGCTCAAACATTAAAAGAAGCCAAGAAGAAGAAGAAGAAGGAAAAAGCCAGTGAGGCTCCAAATCGCCGAAGGTTTCCCGTTCGGCGAATGATCGAATGAGATCGAGCCATAGGAGCGGCCCAACTTTTCTCCGACTATTTTGCTGAGAGGCCAACTTACCCCGACAATTTGTTCCGTCGACGTTTTCGAAAGTCGAAGCATCTGTTCTTGAGCATCGTGCAAGTATTGGAGAATCGCGTCGAGTATTTCCAACAATGAGATGATGCAATAGGCAGGCCGGGTTTCACAACGATCCAAAAGTGCACCGCCGCTATATGTCAACTCGCTTACGGAGGTCCCTGCGACCTATTTGACGAGTACATGCGGATGTCGGAGACTACCGCTTTAGAATCGTTGAAGAACTTTGCAGCGGCAATTTGAACCATCTTCGGTGGTCACTACCTGAGGAAGCCAACCGGAGATGATTGTCAACGAATTCTGGCAATGCACGAGGCTCGCCACGGCTTTCCAGGGATGCTCGGTTCGATCGACTGCATGCACTGGGTATGGAAGAACTGTCCAGTGGCGTGGAGGGCCCAGTACACACGTGGAGATAAGGGCCACCCTACCATCATCCTTGAGGCTGTTGCATCTCACGATTTATGGATATGGCACGCCTTTTTCGGGGTTACTGGAGCGCTCAACGACATCAACGTTCTCAATCAATCGCCGGTGTTCAGCGACGTCGTCAAAGGAATAGCACCTCCGGTTCATTTCCTCGCCAACGGAAGACAATACAGCATGGGCTACTACATTGCCGACGGGATTTATCCAAAGTGGCCCGTTTTTGTTGCAGCCCCACCACACACCACTGATGAAAAAGTGGAACGTTTCAAAGTTCTGCAAGAGGCGGCGCGCAAAGATGTGGAACGCGCTTTTGGCATTTTACAAATCCGTTGGGGCATGGTTAGTGGCCCATCTCGACTCTGGTATCGTGATAATATTCAAGATATCATGTATGCTTGTATTATTTTGCGTAACATGATAATCGAGGATGAAGGAGCAAATGCTACAAATTGGGCTCCACCAGACGAGGAAACCTCTACTTCTGCTAATGGTGGAGTGTATCGAGGAGCTACCGGTTCATTTCAGGAGTACTTTGAGCGGAATGCGTCGCTACGCGATAGGACCAAACACAACGATCTTTACAAGGATTTGGTTGAAGAGATGTGGGCGCGTAGAAGCCCAAATTAGCTATGCGTATTTTTTAAATTATTTCTCTTTATGTTGTATTTTATTTGTTTAAATCAATGATCGTTTCCATTTTAATAAAAAAAAATCAAAAAATACATTGTTACGATTTTAATTTGAACTTAAATTAAATAAATAAATAAAATCAAAAATAAAATTAATAAAAAACAAATTAAAAATAAGTGAGAGCCCGGGGGAGGGGCTTGCGGCTGTGGACGAAAATGAGAGAGAGTCTCTCCCTACCGGAATAGTGCCGAGAGCCCCAAAAAGGGACTCTCGGCTATGGATGCTCTAACAAGATTTTGTAATTCTACTTTCTCACTCTCACACACAAGTGCATGGCATTTGGATTACATTCGATTTACTATTATATAATACATATATATTTGGAAAAATGGAGGGTAACGCATTAAATATAGAGCGATTCAAAAATTGAATACCCCAACTTTGTTCAAATAATAGGCACGAGATGCCAGCTAGTTAATTTATAGGTCAACAAACGCGGCTCCAAAATTTGTCCAAAGCAAAAATAAATCTAGGACTAATGTGGGCTTTTTAAAGGAAAGTGCTATATTATATTTAAAAAACAAAAAAAATAAAATAATCTAATATTAACTCGAATATAGCTCACGAAAGGGAAGTGCTATAGACTATAGTAGTAATATTTGGTAATTGGGCAATTATTTGAACCCTAGTGTGACTTGTGGAATAGAACAACCTTTTTCCTACCAAATAATTTTAAATGCATAAATTACCCAAATAAAGGATGCAATTTGGGTGTGTTGTTGTGTAAATATCTTTTGGGAATATGCTGCAAATTTAAGATTGAAGATCATTTGTGGGGCACAAGAATCTTGAATGCAATAAAGACTTTGGAAAGCGGAACTATGAATATAACAAGTCAATATATAATAGTATATGGCTCTTCTAATATATGTCCATATGCATTGCATCTTACATAAACGCTCGCATATCGTAGGCTGTTTATCGCTAATATGACAGTGTTAATGTTTTCAATTAAGATTTAGCTTTTTTAAGTACTGTTTAATTTTTTATAGCATAATTTAATTTATTTTTGTATGATTTCTATTTAACTTTTTTATTTATTTAATTATCAAGTCATCTGTGACACATTAAACGTGTCCACGATAGACATTGGAGTATTACTCTTGCAATTTATTAGCTCACACACTACACGTACTTCCTCTCGCTCTCTCTTTCTTTTTTGAAACACACACTACACATACTTATTTCAAAGAATGTCTCATTATTCTCATTCCTCTCACCCACTCACAATTAATGCCAACGTGTAAGAGAACACAAGATTAGTTACTTGAATTCAACGTAAAGTACACTATGTCCGTGATTTCTACTCGACAAATAATATTAATTTAATTTTGGTCGAGGAAAATGAAAAGGGTTTTGGGTGGATATAATAAAATTCTTGATCGAAATGAAAGACTTGAATCAAATCAAATGGACAAGGAAAAATAACTAGTGTTTACTTCCAAGAAATATCACTTTCCAACACCTTTTGCCCCTCTTATGAAGTTTCATTTTCAAGTTTAAATTAGTCAATGGGAAGTATAGGTGAAACCCTAAATCAACAAGCTTCTTACAATCTTACTTCCAACGAAACTGGAGGAGAGGAGACGTCTACTTTTTGATATTTGCAACATGAATTATATGTAAAAATATTAGGGAATGATAGGATACGACCCAACTCCTAGGCCCAAGCATCATGCCCAATATAATTGGGCCCCAACAATTAAGTTTGACCCAACTAAGAGAGAGACTTCTTCACCAAGGCAACCAAGACTCCTATATCAACTATAACTCGAGCTCCAAGAGAGATATAGAAGCTCGGATGCCAGCCCATAAGAAGAAGATTAGCTCAAAGAGTCCTTATAGGAGTAAACTTTGTATTATAGTCGAACTTCATATAATTATCTATAAATAGGGGTTTAGAATAGAATGAGAGGGGAGAACAATCTTGTAACCAATACTCATACTAGCAATAATATTTACACTCTTTCTGCTCCGTGGACGTAGATCTATTCCGGTAGATCGAACCACATAATCTCTTGTGTCTCGATTACTTTCGTGTTAATTAATTCCTTATTGGTGCTCATTAATTACCTTACGAAAACAAGATCGATCAGGGAGAAAATTAAAAATACCCATTGTGAAAATGGGCATGTAAAAAATGTTCATCCTTTTTTATACATGCAAAAAATGCTCATTTTAATAGATTAATAATGTGGGTCATCACTTTTTCTCGTTAATTGGATTTTACTTAATACTATAAAATTAAATTTACTACTATGACACTCCCTTATGGGCGCCTTACCCATTTGTTTTCTTCTTTCGGAAAATATAATTCATTTTCAATAAATAATCAATGCCGTTCTCAATGTTGGAATTATTTTTTTATTTTTTTTATTTTTTTATTTTAAGAAACATCAGATATATATATATATATATATATAATCAACCCCTTACGGGGGAACAGAGTTTGTGTCAAGGATGAATCAAAAGTGTTCACCCTCCAAAGTACAACTTAATCACCTACAAAATAGAAGACTGCTCAAGGGGGCATATGTACAAACGAGCTAATCAGAAAAAGAATGGGGCTCGACAAAAAATATGCACTAAAATCTAACTGTGCAATCTGAAATTAGGATAACCAAGCTGGTTCATCCTAACCAGAGACAAAAAGGGCCTCGGGCCTGAGCTGGTATCAAAGGTGGTCATCGTCTGAAGCCGATGACCGAGGCGTGCCATGTAGTCGGCCGGGCGATTTCCCTCCCAATGAATGTGTGAGATCTTAACCTGTAAATTCCTGATCAGGAGACGGATCCGGGTGATGGTAATACGAGTGAGCCCGGATCCATGGCGATCAGAGATGAGCAGGGCCATGACGGCAGCAACGTCGAGCTCGGTCCACACATGCGAGAAAAGCTGGGAGACAATGAGAAGACCGTGGTAGACAACCAGGAGCTCCAATGTTGGAATTAATTTGCATTCAACAAATTTCTTTAGATGGAATGTATTATGATCCATAAATATTTGTGGTAACTATGTATTTTACGCACGGTTATTTATGGAGTTTTATGTTTTAACCAATTTAGAGTGGATTTATTTAATAATCGAAACATATTACTTTTCGCGAACTAAATCAGATCGTAACGTAAGTATAAAAAATATATACTCCACCTTTTTTGTGAAAGCGAAATAGACCAAATGGAACAAAACAAATGGAGTATTATGCTTCGTCGCAACCTTTATTTTTAGCAATTTCATGTTAAAGTTTCATATATAACAAATTCTCACCTAAACATACAAATAATTAAGTACAAAATTAAAATAATTTTACTAGATAAGCTGCACTTTGATTAGGGGTGTCTAAATGAGATCAGGTATTTGGGTATGTTCTAAAATACCCGACCAGATCGGGTATTTTGCATTTCCGAACCCGCCCTAATTGGGTATCGGGGAGGTTATGGATGAGTTTTTAAATTTTTTTTGGAATTCAGGTACCCGATTACCCGATCGTATACCTGATTAATTTCAAATACTAATAATTAATATTATTTTATATCCTAAATGTTACACGTGATAAGGAATGAGAAATGAAAAATACTAGTGAGATTGAAAAATAAATCGTGCATCAAGCAACAAATATAACAATAATCGTATAACACATACAATCTTTAACTTCATTTTGTTCTTATTAAATTTATATTTGAAACAAAAATATTTTTGGGTGAACTTTAAATATATCCAAAACAAATAAATATATAAGTTTTATACCCACAAGTTTAAAACTATAAGTTTTATACCCAAAATCAAATGAAAAGACAAGAATAACCTCCACCTTTACTCACATTCAAAATAAAACAAAAAGAAAGTGGGCCCCACTTTACTATTTACTCTTAAAATTAAAAATAAATCTACCTTGAACTCTCTCACTCTCATGCTCTCAATACCCTGAACCCAAGCCCCCTTTTTTTTTGAACAATAACCGTGAGGCATAAATTTGCCGGCGCCAGAGAGAAGAAGCAAAGCAATGTCCGATGCCGAGCAGAATTCGGGTAACGAACACGAAGCCGATGAAAGTCCGTCACAGCCACGTCGCCGAGTTCCGACGAGGAAAGAACGGGAAAATATTCCCGATCCGCCGCCGCCGGTGAGTTCAATTTTTAGGAAAAAAAATTAAATTTACAGTTTTTTTATTGAATGTTCAGTTTATTTTTTTGTGAATTTTAAGCATGTTTAGAGTTTTATGATTTTAAAATAGAATTAGAATTATAATGTGTTTATTTCCATCGATTTGTATGTTTCAATTGGGTTTGAATTCATGAAATTTGTATGTATAAATCTGGAACATAGATCTGTGTAGAAGAAGAAGTTACTGTTTAAGTTCACAGTTTGATTTAAGTCAAACCGTGAGAGCTCACGGTTTGGTTTAAGTTCTGACTGTGAAAAGCACTTTTCACGGTCCGAACTTAAACCACACCGTGAGCTCTCACAGTTTGACTTAAATCAAACCGTGAAAAGAGCCTCTCACGGTCAAACTTAAATCAAACCGTGAGAACTCACGGTTTGATTGAAGTTTGAACCGTGAGAAGCATAAATTTTTGCAGAATTTGTGAAATTTTGATAAAATTAACTAATTTGCACTTTTGTTTTTCTTTTGCAGCCTAGGTATGAATGGTACAGGCCTCGTATGTAAGGATTCCCGGGTGAAATAAATTGTTACCATCGGGACCATGCAATCCCGTCAATCATAAATCAGATTAGGCATATTGGCGGAGCTAGGGGTGTCGATCGGTACGGTACCGGTACTCCCGTACCGAAAATTTGGTACCCGCGTACCGAAATCCTCAGATTTCTGGGTACCGGCACCGTACCGAATTATTAATTCGGGTACTCCGAACGGTTCGGTACGGGTATTCCCGAATTACCGAATAAATTACCGAAAATTTAAAAAAAAGAAAAAAAAAATCTTAATTTTTTTTTTAATTTCTTATGGTGTTCAACAAAAAAAATAAAAATTCAAAAACTTTCAATACCAGTAATAATCTAAATTATTCTAAACTAACAAAATACAGTCACAAATCCACAATCTAAATTCACAATCCAAAATAGAAATAAAATAAAATATTATTTAATTTTACTTAGTTTAGGTATTAAGAAATTCAATTTTAGAAAATAGAAATAAAATATTATTTAATTTTACTTAGTTTAGGTATTATGAAATTCAATTTTAGAAAATAAAAATATAATATAATATTTAATTAATTTATATATTAATTTCGGTACCCAGGTCGGTACCCGGTACGGTACGGGTATTCCCGATACCGAAAATAATAAAATATCTGGTACCGAGTACCGTACCGTATACCAAAAACTCGGTACCCGGTACTCGGTACCCGGTTTGGTAACGGTACGGTACCGGTTTTCCCGAAGTACCGGTACCGTTTCGACAGCCCTAGACGGAGCAGAATTGGTGAGGCGATTCTGGGAGTTATCTCCTTTTGCCCGGGTGTGCACGATGAAGAAGGCAAGCAATGCGAAATGTGCCTTGAACGAGCTGTTATCCCGAGAGCTATGGAGGGGCGAAGAACATGAATCCGAAAGGCTGTTTCACGTGGGTGGGTAGGATCTTCAGTTTGGGACTCAAGAATTCTGCCTTGTCACCGGATTATGCTTTGGTTCGTCATCCTTTAATCCTCACGGCAGCAACCACGTCATCCCAAATACGAGCCTCTACCATACTTTCTACGGCGGCAAGGGAGTTAAGGTCAAAGTGAAAGTATTGTGGGTGGATTTCACTGATGAGTCTCAAGTTATAGGGACGGAGGATCAATACTTGAGTGCCGCCATCGTCATTTGCTACTACTACTTGATATTGTGTAGAGACTACGATAGAAACATTGATGATTGGGTGTGACGTTGGCCGATGATCCACATCGATGAGGGACTTTTCCGTGGGGATCATGGTTGTACCAAATATTGTGCCACCAGCTTGGAGTGGCAAAGAAGGACCCCAAAGAAATTGGAGGCAAAGGGAAGAGTGATACCTACCATTTATATGGGCCTGTCTGGGCGTTGTATTTTTAGGCCTTTGAGGCCATTCCAAGTTTAGGGGAGGAGTGTGGTAGACGGGTGAAAAACCACAAATATCCCCGACTAAGGAGATGGGAAATGGACGGCTCGTATGATGATTTCGTTGATTTTTTCAACAATCCTAGGGTACGTCATTATTCTCTTTTTACTCAATCAATAATTTTAATTTGCATTATGTTCATTTTTAATATTTTTAATATTCGTGAGGTTTAATATTATGGTGAATTAATTGAAGTAATTTTATTTGATTTTATTCTCGCATATTTGTTTTGAAATTAAATGTATAACTTATTTAAGTGATTCACGGTTCGATTTTAAATAAAACCGTGAGAAGTACGGTTTGATTTTAGATCGAACCGTGAAAAGTCCTTTCCGCGGTTCGATTTAAGAGAAACCGTGAGATCTCACGGTTTGATTCAAGTTCGAACCATGAGAAGCACTTTTCACGGTTCGAACTCAAATGTGACCGTGAGATCTACGGTTCCACTTTAATCAAACTGTGAAAAACCGCCTTTATTTAGTTTGTGTATGTTTTTTATTTTTTTTTAATGAATTGTTTTGCTTATGTCTTTTGCAGCTCCAAGTCCATTCCACGCTCGAACCTAATGCTGAGAAAATGGCGTCGTTTTATTATCTGAGCCTCTTCGAGGAGCGAGATTGTAATATCCCGAATTTTCTTATTAATTTAGTTAATTAAATTAAATCTTCTATGGAAATTTAGAGATATTTAATCCCTCTTAAGTTCAATAATAATATTATAATCTAGACTACATAATGCCTAAATAATCTATCGTAGTAATATTTTATAAATTATTATACTCATAGCTTAATGATATATATACAGTAGAACCTCTCTATAGTCATATCATTGGGACCACAAAAAAATATTCCTAAATGGGGGTTATTCCTAAATAGAGTTATAAGGTTTTTTTTTTTTTTTTTTTTAAATGCATGTATATTATATAATGGTATAATTAGTAGATACATGTACATGTAATGTGTTGAACTTAATTGAACTAATTTACTCACGTAATATGAAAAGACAATACTCAAGAGTCACCCACCATAGATGCATGTACTTACTTTTGATTGCTTTAATTTTTTCATCTATAAATACTATGTATAATACATTTTTTTTATCAATTACATCAAATCAACATTTTCTTCCTAAATGTAAAATTATGATTTATTCCTAAATATTAAATACATTAAATCTATTAAATCTATTGTAATCTATTAAATCTAGTAAAATCAACATTTTTTTATCAAATACATTAAATCTATTGTAAAATTATATATATTATTATGATTTATTCCTAAATGGAGGTGTATTTCTTTATGTTGGGACTTGAAAAAATATGAATTATGACAATATGGAGTTTATTCCAAATTATAACTGGTCCCAAGTTGGGACCATTAATTTTTATTCCTAAAGAGAGTTTATTCCTTAATAGAGTATTCTTTTTGAGAGGTTTTGCTGTATATAGATAGCATATGTATATATGTATATACATAATATATGTTATATATAAATATAATTTCATTAAGAACATAATGATGACATATTATTAAATAAATGTGTCAGACTTCCCTTATCACTCTTATTATATATGTATGGCTATATATATATATGGTGAATTAGAATTCAATTTGGGTTGTACACGTATACATCAGCTATGTCAAATAGGATGCTGGTAATTATCTACACGTATGAGTTATCTACACGTGTCACCCTAGCATTACTATAGCTTGGATGAATAAGGGTATATAGGCTTGTAAACGTGTAATTCCAGGCTGATGACTAGCTATATTTCCTTGCCTATAAATACTGATGTGAGGTCTTTATTATTTATACAGCAACCTTAAAGCTTCAGTCAAAGTCACTACCTCTCTACTATCTTTAAATATTATATGTTGAAATTATAATCAAATAAGTAGAGTCAAAGTACTAGTAGTAGAAGCATCAAGAGGTCACGACAGGAGACGATTCATAGCAGTTATAGATCAAGGGTTATTATCTTAAATTATCAGGTGGGGCTTTATTCTTACAAATTATTATTTGAGTTAGTAAACTCTGATAAAATGGGATTATCCATGAAAATATTTTAATGTGTTATTACATGTTTAATGCTCTTATAATGTATGCGATCGGGTCTTTCGGTTGGTCTCACACACTAACCGGAAGGCTGTGCGCACAGTTAGAAATCGTTGGGTTGATCACCAATTGATTCTAACTTCAAGGGGAGAATCTCTGGATAAAATATTTCATTGTCTCCAAACTATGGCTCCATCATGAAAAGGGATCTGGTTGTGGCAATGTCCCGGGATTAGTATAAGAGTAACAGGGTAATACACATGTGCGCACAATCATGAAAATCGAGGTTTGGTATGCATGGAAGTAAATTTAAATTTCAAAACCCTTCTATGTATACTTTATTATCATGGATATTCTTTTTATGATAAAATGTTTTGGGCATAAGTCCACTGGGTACATTAGTACTTAGCCTTGTAATTCCTTTCCAAATGTTTTGCAGATTAGGGAGCTGGTGGAGCAGACGAAGCTGGAGATGACTGTTGTTGTTGCTGTATAAAAGAATAAAGGCTTCCGCTACGCCTATAAATAAAGTTCATCTCCCTATATATAATATCCTAAGTTAATTTTGTATTTTGATATAAAATCTCTATGTTCCTCTTACACCATTGATTATACATATATATATATATATATATATATATATATATATATATATATATATTACGGGTATTCAGACAAGTCGGCCAGCATGGGTTGTTTGGCTTAGTCAACCCCATAGTTTGAGTTGTATGTCCCGATCCCTGTATTTTATTATTTATGTCTATGGGTATTCAGACATAGGCGGCCGGTACGAGTGGTATGGTTTTCTTATTACCTACCTCGTAGTTCGTGCTGTGCGTCCCGATCTCATATTTAATTTCTTAATAAATAATATTATATTATCCCAAGCCATGAGCCCCTTTCTATCCCCGCTTCTTAATTCCAACCCCTTGCCACGTCCCGGCACACGTGCCTTCCCTCGGGAACTGGGGCGTGACAGAGATCCATTGATGATTCGATTTCAGATGAATACGCGTCATTCGTGGAAGAAAGCGCCTCCAGCCCAGAGGCAATCGAGGGAAGCCAGAGGTATGGCAAGAGTGATCGAGAAATTGAGATGTCGAGATGTTAGGAATGCAGCCCAGTCCCGTGGTCACCAGCCTCGTGCCACAAGGGCAAATTCTGATGGTGGAGGGCCTCTCCCAGTCCACAGGGCTCATGCGAGTATGTTGAAGAGGCCGAGGGTCGATAGTTCACTCCCCACCGGTCCCCAGGCATCATCTACTGCGTACACGGGAATCTGTGCCCTTGGGGATATGACAACGACGCGTTGGCCGACAAGATCATGGAACGCATGGCACAAGATACGTCGGAGACCGGAAAGATGGCTCGTATCGCCAAGTTCATGGCAGGGCACCTAAAGGGGATCTTCGGGAAGTCGGGGAGTTCCTTGAGCCATAGAGGGCATTCCCATTGTCGGGCACCCTCACATGCCAGCCACGTGCCCTCTGCGTCTCGTCATTCCGTTGACCGGTCCCACAGAGCTTCAGCAGCTCGAGACGATGACGACGGTGCCCACATTGACTATAGGGCACCTATCCCTGAGGCCGCTCATGGTTTCGAGCAAATGGTTGAGAACACAGTAGCACGTGAGAGATCAAGGACGCCTCCATTTTGAGAGGCTGAGGTCGAGGATGAGGATAAGGAGTCGTCGCACTCGTCTTATTACAGGGACCTGGACAAGATGCCCCTGGACGATTGGGCTCATCCCAATCTGCATGTGCACCCCCCGTCAGCAGGTGATTCCCGATCCCAACGTGCTGGAGGGGGTGAGTATAGTGATGCCGATTCTGACGTTGAAGGTCTGACGCACGTGTTGGTGGGCGGACCGTGAGGCCATCGGCTGCTTTACAGAGCCCCTTTGTTCCGGACTGTTGCCACTCCGTATTCCGGCACTTCTATTAAGCAGATGTATCAAGAATTTAGACGAAGCGGACCGATGTCATACGTCCATACCATGCAGGACCCACCCCATCGAATGGACTAGTCCTTGTTCGATGAGATCGAACACCCCAGTATTAAGTTCTCAGCCGAGGTTAGACCTGGACCTTATTTTCTAATATTATTTATATTATGTTGTGTTAATACTCTGTATGGATTTTAGATGATGGATCTGTACAACATTTACTGGTGGAGTCGACTCCAACGGGGACTTTCATTGTGTCCGTCTCTAAATGAGAGATCCACCGTTCTGCTTGGAATGGTCGTATACGTCAGTTTTTATTGACATATTTAATGAATATTTATTTTACTTATTAATTTTTGTCTATAATCTCTAAATTAATATATTATTTGACAGTACGAGTTGAGGATGATCCTGATGGATCTTCACGGTGGAGATCAACAATTAATGGCGAAGTCGAAGCTAAAGTATCGTGATTACAAGCTGTCAGAGGATCTCGGGAATTGGTTTCACAGTGTGGGCTCGTACGATGTTTGGATGAACGCAACTTCTATAAGTTTCTTCATTTAAACTTTGTGTTTTTATTACGTATTATTATTAGTGCTTTATAAATAAGTAGAGTCATTCTTCCTCATATGCAGTTTGTGTTTATTTGCCACGTATCCTCCGATCACTGGGTTATAGCCCGAGTACTGACTGATGATTGGACACTTATATGTACATCAATCGGTTTTTCGCCCAAAAGAAGCCGCGCATTGAGAGGATTGGGGTGAAGTACCTTTGCGCGCTTAGAGGTGGCGAAACGGATATTTTCGCTTTCACGACGTCGTGCCGACATTTTAAGCATCTTAGTTGAATATGCGAATTAGAAATATTACTATGTGTTTTAATTAGAATATTTGCATTTAAATATGTGTTTTAATATGCGAATTAGAATTTGTTATATATGCCAAATTTTTAAAATAATGAACATGACTAGCATATGTATGTTGAATATGACTAGCATATGTATAAGTGAACATTACTATAATTGTATAAGTGAACAATACATCAATAATCTCTTTGAACAATATATATACGTTTATCATTATTCAAAGACAACAATTAGTGATTAATTTAGATAATATATGCACACATTTCACATATAATATAATAGTTATTAATATTAAAATATGGTTAGAATCTAATTTTCGGCATTAATTTTGGCATAATCCCACAATTAACGGTTAGGGTTCACGGTTATTTTAAAATTCTTACGGTTTAAACATCTATTAAACCGTGTGGTTACACTATTAACGGTTATAGGGTTAATGGTTTGAATATAATTTAACGGTTTAATTATTATTAAACCGTGAATTAAATAAAGAAAAATTAAAACATATAGTTTAAAAATATAATATAATATTTCACGGTTAGATTAGCATTTAAACCGTGAGGTCACAGTCAAAATGCTAATCTAACCGTGAAATTATTTAAATTTTTCCAAATTATTTATAAAAAATTACAAATTTAGTTTAAAAATATAATTTTTACGGTTTGATTAGCATTTAAACCGTGTGGTCACGGTCAAAATACTAATCTAACCGTGAAATTATTTAAAATTTTCCAAATTATTTATAAAAATTACAAATTTAGTTTAAAAATATATTTTTCACGGTTTGATTAGCATTTAAACCGTGTGGTCACGGTCAAAATGCTAATCTAACCGTGAAATTATTTAAATTTTTCCGAATTATTTTATAAAAAATTACAAATTTAGTTTAAAAATATAATTTTCACGGTTTGATTAGCATTTAAACCGTGTGGTCACGGTTTAAATGCTAATCTAACCGTGAAATTATTTAAATTTTTCCGAATTATTTTATAAAAAATTACAAATTTAGTTTAAAAATATAATTTTCACGGTTTGATTAGCATTTAAACCGTGTGGTCACGGTTTAAATGCTAATCTAACCGTGAAAAATATATTTTTATAAATAATTATCTTTTTAAACCGTACAAACACGGTTAAAATGCAAATAAAACCGTTAAACTAACTTTTTATTAATATTTTCTTTATATTTCCGTTAAATGGCTCAATACATTCAAAAACTTTTCAATAATTACGAACCAAAACAGAGATAATTGTCAATAATTACGTTAAATGGCTCAATACATTCAAAAACTTTTCAAGTCTCTAATTAACATCTCTCATCGAGCATCTAGGCCTAGTATGCCCTTGTTGGTGATAAATGGTACAAGTTTTTGCCCTTCGCCGTTGCATACCATCTTCGTTTGGGGGTCTATTGAGATCGACACCTCCGATTTGCAAAGATGCCGTGCATGTGTGTCTCTTGTGCCCGTATTGACTACACCGACCGCATCTTTGTGGATTTTCCGGAAGATCTTCCACTGTTGATCTTGCTCTGCTCAATCGCGGTCTACCTGCTTGCCTATCAACAATAGGCGGCCGAACCACTTGAGAAGAAATAAAATCGGGCACAGTCCAAGTTTGTGGATGGGGAATCGGCTGAATGTTGGGCGAATAGGTTGCCACGAGCGTCGATTATTTGAAATAATGGTTAATGTAGTCTGTAGCGCGGCTCCAACAAAACTGAAAATTCAAACCATTAAACATAACAAATTCAAACCATTAAACATAATAAATTCAAATCATTAAACAAAATAAATACAAACCACTAAACAAAATTTCAATGAATATTCATGAACGAAATGCATACCCAAAAGCAGCACAAGCGTGTCGACATGGCATCAGGTCCAACTCCCATTCACGGCATTCACACGTCCCATTCTCAAGGTCCACAAGGTAAGTCCCAGTATCGCCCTCGACCCTATACACGTTGGGCACCGTTGTCCCTGTAACGTTATAGTGACAGGCCTATTCTGCAGATGTAGACATCTTCAAGTACGCGTTCTGAGTCAGCTCTTGGTCCCTTGATTGGGCGTTGCGCAGGTGCTCCTCAAACCAGTTCTCGACAATAATCCGATAAGCCTCAATCATGGCGCAAATGGACAATCGCCTAGCCCACAGGAGTCTAGCATCCATCGTCTCTGCAGCATTTGAAGTCATGAAACTAGTGCGCGGAACAATGCACTTGTTACGTGCCCACCGATGCAAGCCGATGTCACACAGCCTCTGGTATATCCTACCACCTTCCACACTCATGTCCATCAAGGCCTTCATGTATTCTTCAAATTTAGTATTCGAGTGTGCGTATGCTGCAACTTCGAATATGCCCAATGCGTGCCTCCGAAATCTAACCAGATTTTTTATGAGATGATGAAAGTAAAGACCATGATGCGCATGTGGGAAGACATTCCTAATGGCATTTGCAATGCTGATAAGGTCTTGAGGCGCTCCTAACAATGACGCAACCTAGCAAGAAACCAAGTCCATGAATCATCGTCCTCGATCGGCCAAAATCCAATGGCAAGTGGAAACACATGCTCGTTCTCATCCTTCATGCAAGCCACGAAAAGAGTCCCCTTGTTCTTTCCCTTGAGGTGTGCCCCATCGACTACGATAACCGAACGGAGCAAATCATTGTGAAATGCTTGCAAGGACTGTCCTAGAGCGAGGAACATATAGCACAATTGATCGTCGATCGGGGAAGTGGATATATCGTACACAGTACCTGGATTCTTATGCTTTAGTAGGTATAGATAAGATGGAAGCCTCCGGTACGACTCCACAAATCCTCCATACGTCATCTCTATCGCAATGTTCCTCGCTCGCAGTGTGAAATTGTAGTCGATCTAAATGCCGTACTCAGCTCGCATGTCGTTAACCATCTCCTTCGGCTTAAGCACGACACCATTAGTGATCAATCTCAGAGCATAGAATGCTCCTAGAACATTCGCATGGTATTGGCACAATGTCGTCCCGTCTATATCGAATGAGCATGTATGGATGCCACGGTATGTGCCGATGCGCCATATACCCCCAATGTGTTTTGCCCACACAAGGTACTCGCACCCCTCCTTGTTGCATCTGAACCCCACACGGTAAGTGTCTGAATTCTCAACTTTATACTGCTGCTGGTTCTCCATTTGATGCAATCCAACTGCTACGGACAAATCATCTTTTCTCTTGAACAAGCCGCCCTCTCGCAATTGACTAGCAGAGGGTGTGTAATAATCTCGATCGATCAACTCCAGCGGCAGCGCGGTGTCTAGATAAACATGAGGAATCAACCAATCTCGGATAACATCCGGATCGGTCGTGGCAACGTCGTCTTGGGTAGGTTGGGACTCTGAATGAATATTGCGATGTCCAATGATCCTATCAATCCGTCTCGGCTCTCACATCCATGCACCGAACTCCATGGTAAATGACTTTAAAGTCGGAGCGATCCACTGCATCCCGTGCTTCCTCAACCATTTCTTGGGCGACCTCATCATCCTCAACCCTCTCTTCGTCGTCTTCCTCAATCCTTTCTTCTTCCGAATATAGAGCCTCCGACCTCGGCTCCTCGATATTCACACCCATAAATACCCTAGAACCTTGCGCCCTAGGAGTGCTCCGGGCGATTCCCTTATCTTTGATGACGACGAAAACAATTGCCTTAGTGTTCTGCTCCACAATCAATCTCAACAAATCAGTGTCGGTCCTCAAAACGACCTTACTCTTCCCGTCCTCGGTATCACTCAAATAGTAGAGCAAATAATCAGAGTTTTCACCTAGTTGTTCACGAATCGCTGTAATAGATTCGCATGTGTAATTTCTGTCGATACCATATGCATCAAAACACGATCGCCCCCTACATAAGTGGTTCTCTCAAATGCCCACTGTGACGAATAAATAATTTCACCTGAGACATAGCTGCAGAAAAACGAACAAAAAAATCAAAAATAGAAAAGAAAAGAAAAAAAATACAATGTAACGGTTTCAAACCTCTCTCACGGTTGAAAGATCACAGTTAGAAGCATGATTTAACTGTGAAACGTAACTTTTTCACAGTTAAATCATGTTTTTAACTGTGAGTCTCACGGTTTAATCATGGTTTTAACCGTGAGTTTTACGGTTAAATCATTGTTCTAACCGTGATCTATCTTACCGTGAGAGAGGTTTAAATTTATTATAAATTAGATATTTTTCACGGTTCAAATATTATACTAACCATGCATATTTGTTTTAAACCGTGAATGGAAAATAATTTGTTTTAAGGCTAAAATTATTTAATTTAATCTTAATCCCTGTAATATCTAACAATCTAAACCTATTAATGGAAGTAATTACTTTAATTATCGATAAATAGGTTATAAACATATAATCTAACCACTATTCATATCAAAAAAGTAAATAAAACATGATTTTCTAAAAAAAAAATCAATAATTACTATATTTCAAATTCATACGATTTTTTCCAATTTTACACAATAAAAACAGCAAAAAATGAAAAAATAAACCGAACGTACCTTTAATATAAACAAAATATCTTCGACAATGCGCCAAATACCCAGAATATCTTCGAAAAATTCACCAAATTCGCAGGCAAAATTTCAACAAAGTTGAAGAGCTTATTTCTTTCTTCAGTGCGTTTTTACGATTTGAATTGTGTTGTTGTTGAAGAATTCTTGTTCACTTTTACTGTAATTTCAATTAATGAAATGTACCTTTTGCTCATTTGGTTGTTGGTAAATAAATGAATTTCCAAATTTATTGATTAATATATTTTTTTATTCACAAACCAATTTCACGGTTGATTAGAGGCACAACCGTGAAATTGATGCTAAACGGTTTCTTCATCCTCTAAACCGTGAGAAGAGAGAGAGCCGAGAGGGACCACTTACTTTTTAAGGGTAAGTTTGTCTTTTCATTTGATTTTTGGTATAAAACTTATACTTCTAAAGTTGTGGATATAAAACTTATATAGTTATTTATTTTGGGTATATATAACCATTAACACAATATTTTTGTCATAAATTAATTTCGCAAAAAGAATATTTAATACTACCTACATCCCGCCAATTAGGCTATGTTTTCTTTTCAGTCCGTCCCATATATTAGTCTACTTTCTTAAAATGGCAAAAAATTTGTGGTTACAATTAACTCTATCTCTTTATAATTAACTACAACCACATATCCTACATTGCATTGACTATTGCGCGAAAAGTAAAATAGCCTAATACATGGGATGAGGGTAGTATATATAATTTTGTAAATTGAGAAATCAGGTACCTGGATTCCGGATATCGGGTACCCGAATTACTCATTTAGGACGAGAAAAGGAATAGATTTTTTTACTTATTTAGGATCGGATACCGACAAAAATGGGGCGAATATCCCGTCTCGACCCGTTTAAACACACTAACTTTGATGTCAGATTAGAATAAAATAAAAAGATCGAACTTGGGTCAAATTTGAATAAAAACAACTCCTCATCAGATAATATATATATATATATTTTTTGAGCTAACTCATCAGATAATATTAATAATCAATAAATGGGGGATAAGAAAAGGTGAAAAAACAAAAGGTAAGAACCGAAAGGTGTGGGACCCATGATGGGCTGGGGGTTTGGGATATTGATTGCGACGCAGCCCAAAGCAGCTGCAGCCCACACGCCATCTCTCTCTCTCTCTCTCCCCCCCATCGACTGCCGAAGAATACAGCACTTCCGGATAAAGTAGGCCCCACACTCCAACCTCAAACCACGTGCACCTCACGTGTCTACCCCCCGCTGACGGACTCCTCCGACGTCAGTTTTGGCCTACGTGTCGCTTCCCGATTGGACTCGGGCTAACAGGTCGGTGCGACGGTGGGTGGACGAGGAAAATTGTAATTGCGAGTCCGAAAATATCGTTGTCGGAGGACTCGTAATTATCCACTCCCGGGACTGTGTCGCCACTCTCGACCTAATTTCACCGTTATTTACGATTATGCCACTGCTTCTTTTTATTTATTTATTTTTTTCCGGTGGGAATTGTTCCGAAAAATTACAATTTTAGTCTTTTCGATTTTCCTTTCTTCTTTTGGGAAAAAAAAAACTATATATATATATATATAGACCTTTTTAATTAAAGCTCCCTTTGTTTTGTAACCTCATAATATTTTTTTAGGTTTACGTACTCAAAAATCTAAGATTCAATTTCTCAATTTTTAACTCAATTAATCACAATTTTCTCTGTCCTATTTTGTTAAGTAACGAATGAAGTTATTATGCATCTTCAATTGCAACAACTAGAGATTGACGCGTTCAAAATCTTTCCAAAATCAACAATAAATTGGAAAGATTTTGAATATGTATCAATCATCCGTTGTTACAATAGAAGATGTAATACGAAAATATAATAGAATATTCGTTTCACACCATAGCATAAATAATAAATATAATTGATAGAGTTACATGGAAAATACTTTCTCAATCTCAATCTAATAGTCATATTTAGTAAATATATGTAAAGTATAAAATAATGAAACATGACTATTACGTTGTAACTAACGAAGTAGAAGATTGTGAGACTAGGTTGTTTTATCGCAAGTATACTTGGTATAAATACATCTACAGTATCTTATACCACTGTAGAGTCTATCCTCTCTACACTCTACCTTCTTGAGGTTCCTTCCAGTTATGAAGAAAGAGCATATCGACTGACACGTGCCATCCAGTCCCAGCGTGCAATTATCAGTCAAATCTAGTTGGCAAATTTTTCCAAAACTACCTACATTTTTTTTAGCTTTATATGTAAATAGTAATATAAAACTAAATACTACCTCCATCCCTTTATTAGTCTCAAACACTTTATTTACTTTTTCGGTACGTATTTTCACCGAAATCTAATACGAATTTTATAATATAATTTTGAAGTATTTTTTTTGTTACGGGATACATGTCATAGTATCCCGTAAAAAAAAAGAATACTTCAAAATTATATTGTAAAACTCGTACTAAGTTTCGGTGGAAATACGTGCCGAAAAAGTCAATAAAATATTTGGGACTAATATGGGGATGGAGGTAGTATATCACATAAATCAAAACGTTTTATTACCTGATACAATAGAAACAAGGATGATTCCAACTATAAAACAATCGAAAAACTTGGTCATTTTGTAGTTTATTTGAGAACAATTTCTACTTGTTTTTCCGTGTTTTTATTTTTTCTATTTTTCTAAGGCGGTTGTTTTGTGTTCTTATAGTGTTGATGATGTTGTGATTATTCCATTAATTTCGTAATCCCAGCTTAATTTTGCAAATCGCGCAAGGTATAGAAATGAATATTTTATATAAACGTTTGACTGTTTTTATTATGTATATTAGTGATTTCATAATATTGCGAATACTTGTGTAACAAATTGGAAAGATAGTGCAATCTACTTCATCTATTTTTTTAAGTGTCCCGATCAATAAATCGCAAATAATAAGAAAATGTGTAAATTTATATTTTAATCTAATTTATTATTCTCTTTTTATGCGCACCAACATATATAATACTACCTTCATTTCATTGAATTAGTCTCAGTTGCTTTTTTTGACTTTTTCGGCATGCGTTTTCACCGAAATCTAATGCGGGTTTTAAAATATAATTTTGAAGTATCTCGTAAAAGAAATAATACTTCAAAATTATATTTTAAAACCCGTACTAGGTTTCGGTAGAAACATGTGCCGAAAAAGTCAAAAAAAGCAAATGAGACTAATTCAATGAGATAGAGATAGTATAACATTAATTATAAGAGTAAAATTATAAAAATGCAGTTATTATATCATCAAATTCTGAAATGTGACACTTAAAAACAAACAACAAAAATACTCCTAGTAACTAAGACAATTAAAATAAACGGAGGGAGTACGTATTAAAATCAAATTTTGCATTTACTCTTTTTAGATTTAAGCAAATGTTTATGATCTGTTTTTTATTACAAGATTTTCTATGTTAAAGCACTAGGAATTTTCACCCAAAAAGGAAGTGACAAGTGAGCATTTATGAGAATTATCGAGATTCGAAATAGAGCGTTCAATTATTCCCTTTTTATTTTTTCTTAGTCAAATTCTCTGCACCTTCAAACATTATAGAAGTACTGTATACGATACGTAGCACTTTACTTTTATTAATAAAGGTTGTAAATTTGCCGATTCAGTGCTCAAGTGGGACGAAAATTGCCATAAAAGTGTCAATTCATATAAAAGTTACTGTATTATGTTAACTATTGTGGGGGTCATGGTGTGATATTTGACGGTGAGATAATTATTGTAAAAATACATAAAACGTTATAAGGAATATGGAAATACTCTATCATGAGTACATTTAATTGCTAACGATTAATTATTTTTTATTTAAAATTTAGTTTTTTTAATAAAATTTAATATTTATTTTGTCGGGATTATTTTGATAAAATATATTAATAATATATATTTTTTAAATATATTACTTTTACTGTCAGTTATAGTTACACTAAGCATCCTCACATTGAGTAGTAAAACATTCCTAGTAAGGAGTAATATTTTTCAAATCAAAATTTCCCTTCTATGCTGTACGATCATTTAATTTTTAAATGTTTAGAGAAATCTAAACAAAATCCAAAATTAAACAATTATGAAAAACCCCATATTTTTATTTATTTATTTTTTTAAAGAAATAAAAATAAAAATAAATGCGGCTGACGATTACGAGAAATCTTATCCGAACCGAAATCGTAAATTCCAGCTCGGAACCGCAGTGAAGGCGGGCCCCACTCACCGTCGAGTAGCGGCGTGCTGTCTTTGCTCATTCCCACATCACCCGCACTAAATTTTTTTTTTTTTAAACAAAAAGGAGCTTAAACTTAAATTGAAGATAAAGTAGGATTAAGAAAAGAAATCCTAGAATGGGGCCCAGTCACTACTTTACGAAATATTTGACTTTTATAAATAAATTAATGATCTTCTTATTTATAAATAAATAATGGGCTTCTTAACTTTTATTTTTGTTCGAATAATGATAGCGTGGGGATAATGTCTACAACTACTCTACCAGCCATGAAATGTGTGATTACTTTATCCAAACAAGAAAAGACAACGCAATAAAATTTAAAAATACGTAAAATTTATTAATTTAAAATAGAATACTTGGCCAAGTAAATCACGCCTATATTTTATTCTTTTGAGATAACTAAGTTTGTTCTTTTTTATATTCAATATTGCGCTATGATACTCTTACTCCCTCCATTTCATATATATTGACACATTTCTTTTTGGCTTTTCTGGCACGTTTTTTCACGCTTCTCGATGATGGGTTTTAAAATAGATTTTTGAAGAATTCTTTCTTTTACGGGATACTTCAAAAAGAAGCGTGAAAAAACATATCAGAAAAGCCAAAAAGAAATATGTCAATATATATGAAATGGAAGGAGTATTACATTTCCAACTACCTCGTATCATGCCATGTCATAATTTTATTTTGATAAAATTATATGTAGTTTTTTCCCCTAATACTTATATGTAGCCAAATTGCATTCTTTTACAAATTAAAAATATGCTACTCTAGTTTTCAAATTTTCGATAATAATAGGGGTGATCTTTAATAGTACTTCATCCGTCCCCCATATATATGTGAGAAGATGAGTGATACGCAGTTTAAGAAAAAAGTTAGTATAAAGTGGAAAAAAGTAAAATAAAGTAGTGAGAAAGTGAAAAAAGTAGATATAAAGTGAGGATGAATAAATAATTTTGATAAGTGAATCTTTCTATTTAATATATACACGTATATATTATGGATGTCCCAAATGAATAATAATCATATATATATGAGGGACGGAAGGAGTATAATGTGATGTTTGTTAATAATATCCATATGTATAATGGGGCTAGTTTATATAAACGTGTAGAGTGAGGAAATGTTGCAAGTTGAGAGAATAGGGGTACCCATATCCACAATTTCCAATTGTAATTTATTATCATCTTAGTTGACATAAATTTCTACTTGCCTGAGTATGCTTAATGTGTGAACGACTGACGTGATGATATTATATTTTAAAAAAATTATTATTAATTATTAGAGATGTTTGTATGTTTCACATTAATTTAGAAAAAGTCTCAAACTCTACATAAAAAGGATGATTCATCCCTTGTGAAATCTTTCAAAGGTAAATGACATAATTCTAATAGTAATATATACCTTAAAACTAAACAACAAAATTAAACATTAATTCTAATACTATGTACGTTGGTTGAAGGAAAATACAATTGATATAATTGGCCACCAAACAAAATGGCGAAGATGCAATAATTGCACGAGGAAATAAAATGTGGAAATGGATAAGTGGATAAAGTGCATTTAATTGAAGGTAACAACATGCAAGTATGCATTTTTAAATTTTTTTTTTTAACAAGTTAACTGAAATTTAAAGTTCGAATTACGAAAAATTCGAACATGAAACTTTTTGTTACAGAGGTTTTATGCATTAATTTCACTATCATTAGATCAACTCTCGCACACATATGTATTCCCTTTCTTCATGAATAAATTTCAAATTTTAAATAAAATTCAAACATTATATTCACAATTCTAGAAATAAAAATGATGTCAACTTTCTCATTTTCTAGTATCATCAATTCGAATTATTTATTGTTTATTTTTCTTTCAAATACCCCAATTAGGATTAGTCACGTGCTATTAATTTTAGTTTGATGAAATGTGGCGCTTGCATTTTTTTTTTATCGGGCAAGAGAAAAATTTTATTAAACAGAGCGAATGGTACAAGGAGTACCGACCCATTACATTAATTGGAAAAATTCATAACTTAAAAAAAATAGTAACTAATTTCATAGTCCAAGTTGTATTAAGTGCCAGCCCTAGCCATAGACGTTAATAAATTTGAACTTTTAATTTACACCCGACATATTTATTATTTTCTTTAATGAAAAGATACCGAAGATGGTGACTTTACTGCATTCTTTAACGTGATTACCAACTAATTGTAGTTAGTAATTTCACAAGTATTTTTTCTTTTATGTATTATATAAATTACAAAAAAAAAAAAAAAAAAGTGTCCGAGTTAGTATAATTATGTAAAATTGCGTTAAAAGTTGTAGATAGTTTTTTGTTAATTAATAAAAAGTAGGATACATAATTATGTGTACTAAAACACCCGATTAGTTACTTGTAAGCATAGCTAGATTCGAAGAATTTATCTATTTACTGGACCTTGAAAAATTCCTTGTTTTTGTTATGTTTCTTGGATAAGTATATTAGATTAGTAGTATTATTTTAATAACTTATATTTTGATTAGATGATAGTATTATTTTATTGAATACTACCTCCATCCCAATAGATTAGTCATAATTTGAATATTACACAAACCAAGGTTTGGTCAATAAAATTGAAAAAGTACAAATTTAAGAGTAAATTAGTGTGAAAAAATACAAAAAGTACTAATTGGGCACTAAAATCTAAGTTAAATATTTCCTTATTTAGAAATGTGACTAATGTAATGGGACAGACCAAAACGGAAATGTGACTAATGTAACGGGATGGAGGTAGTACTATTTTTAACCTTTTTTATTCTTAACTTTATATTCTAATTCACACTTTAATTTTCTAGTTTTTTTTTTTTTTGGAAACGCGTCAAGTAGGGCGGTTGGGGGAATGCTCTAATGCCATGGTGGACATACTTAATGTGTCCACCGGTGACATGTGCCCACCAGTGACGTGACAATACGATAAATAAGGAAATTAATTTGAATATATACCATAATAATTAAGCCTACCAAAAAAAAAAACTAAACCCTACTAAAATAACTCAACCCTAGATGGAAAAAATTAATGACGTGGCACTGCCACATAAGCGGTGGACACATTTAATGTGCCCAGCGGTTGGTTGACAAAAAAGGGGATACACGTCAAAATCGGCCGGACGGATTAATTATTAAATAATCGTAAAAAAAATAAATCCCATAAATCACCAACACAATAGGGCAAAATGCCTATCATATTTAATTATATAAAAAAAAATGTCTTAATGTATAAATATACCCAAAACAAATAGTTATATAAGTTATATACCCACAACTTTAAAATTATAAGTTTTATACCCAAAAAGGTATGAAAAGACAAGAATAACCTTACTATTTAGGTCCACTTATCTTTAAGGTAAATAAAGATAAAAGTAAAAAAATACCTAACCCTACCCCACTACCCCACTTTCACGATTCAGCCTTCCTCCTCCCCACCGTGTAACCTTTTTTTTGAAAACAACCGTGCAACACAAATTTGCCGCCGTCGATTTAGAAATGAACTCGGCACTCAATTCCGGCGACGAAGCAGTAGGCCCTTCCAATCGCGGCGAAGGGCGTCGAGTGCCCAGTGTGGAAGAACTGGGCCAATCTACCTATGCCGCCGCGCCGGTGAGTTTGAATTTTTTTTTTGTTTTTTTTTAGTGAGATATTGTTGGGCTTTGTTAATTAAGTATTTAGAAACCTAATTAACGTGATAAATGTGTCCGATATGTCGTATTTTAGTGAAATCGATTTTAGTTTTTCTGCAGTTTATAATTACACGGTTAAATATATATTTCAACCGTGTACACGGTTGAAATATATATTTAACCGTGTAAGTTGTTGACTTTGTCTGTTTTGACTAGTTACACGGTAATTTATATGTTTTAACCGTGTAAACGGTTAAAACATATACGGTTAAAACATATAAATTACCGTGTAAGTGGACAAACAGTCAAAGTCAACAACTTCAATTACACGGTTGACTTAAATTTTAACCGTGTACACGGTATAAAAATAAAATCAACCGTGTAAAGACAGAAATGTGGTTTTTTTATGTTTTTTTATCTTTTTGACTCTCTTTTTTTTGTCTGAGTGTGACGAATGATTGTGACGTACCTTTTACAGCCTAGATACGCATGGTACCGACCTCGTATGCAAGGTTTTCCGGCTCGAGTGAACCTATACACTCGAGATATTGTAATTAAGCAAATACCTATTGTCTTAAAGCGTATAGGTGGGGAAGAACTTTTGCAACAATTCACGGACGGGCCTTTCGGATACTTGCTAGAAATCAAGAGGAACGGTACCGCCAACGTTGCCTTGCACGAGTTATTGGCCCGAGAGCTCATGGATAGCTCATTCTCGGAGTTCGAGAGGTGGTTTCACGTGGGCGGGCAAGATCTTCGGTTCGGGGCACAAGAGTTTTGTCTCGTCATCCGGCTTAATGTTTGGGCCTTTCCTTTCCGATTTCGACCCCCACCGAGGTCCACACGTCATTCCTCAGAATAAGCCTCTTCTATACTTGGTATAATGGCGAGAAGGTGAAGGATAAAAGACTATTAAATGATTTTACGAATACCGATATATGCATGGGGACCCCGGATCAGTACTTGAGCACCGCGAATCTGCTCATGTACTACTACGTTTTGCTATGCCGTGATACTCAGACTATCGAAAATTGGGTATGGGCATTAGTAGAGGATCGAGGTGGCTGGTATAGATTCCCATGGGGATCGTGGTCGTTCCAAGTGTTGTGTCACCAGCTAGGAGTCATGAAGAAAGACCCATCGGAGATTACTGGGGCTGGGGCGACGTCGGACTACCATTTATACGGACCGGTGTGGGCGTTGAACTTGTGGGCCTACGAGGCAATTCCGGCATTAGGACGAGCGTGTGGCTATCGCTTGAATGATTTATTGACGCCCTGACTTAGGAGATGGCACACTCGACAGTCCCATTTGGACTTTACTACATTTTACGACAGTCATGAGGTAATTACTCTTCATTAATTATAAATAATTAATCAAGTATATTTAATTAATTAATTATTATTGTTGATAATTAATTAAGTATTATTGATTAATATTACTTGAATACATTTGTATGCTCTAATTTATTATTATGTCTTAATTAATTATTATTATTCTTATAATTAATTATGATATATTTTGTTAATCACATTATTGATTAATTAATATTCGGATTATGATATTTTATGTTTTTTTATTAATTATTATTATTATTAATAAAGCATGTTTATAATTTTAATCTTAATTACTTATGGTGTAATATTTTTTTGTAGCTCGTAACCTTTCGAACGCTCGAACCTGAGCCGGATATGGAGGATGCTGAGCCGTATACACAGTCATTACAGTGGCCGGATCCATTGGTTCTGAGGTTTAACCCGAATCAACGCCACGCACACAAGAAAGTGCCGCCACAGCAGAGACAGTCGAGGGCAGCAAGGGAGATGGCGAAGGTTGTGCAGAAATTAAAATGCCGCGATGCGAAGAAGGACGTAGTGCAACCACGTCGTCCCAAACAACCTCGAGTAGCCCGGGCCTCTTCAGAGACTAATGGCCATATCCCGGAGCGATTCCAGTTTGAAATGCCAGAATCCTCTCGGTCGAAGCGTCCTAGGGAAGAGCCGTCCCGTCCTCAGTCTTCTGAGCATCTTGTATGCTGTGTGCACGGAGATCCGTGCCGTCGTGGATGCGAGAATGATGATTGGATCGACAAGATTCTTGACAGAGCTGTCCACCGGCTAACAGAAGATACATCTGAGAAGGGAGTTCTTGCCCGGATGGCTAAGTCTCTCGTCGGGCACCTCAAGGGCATCGTAGGATCGAACGGCAGCAGACGGTCTAGGCACCGATCACCTACTCCTGTTAGCCAGCGCCAGCGATCTCCTACTCCCGATCATGCGCCTGGATTTGAGCCTCGTACTGTGAGATCGAGGACGTCCCCACACGCATATGAGCAGTTCGAGGAAGAAAAAAGGGCATCCTCGTCTGACAGTTCATTTATTAGGGATCTAGATTCGATCCCTTATAGCCTCAGCACATCCAGATGGAGGACGATGCTCATAGTGTGGACTCAGATGTCCCTGAGACGAGAGCGGAGGCTAGTAGGGCAGGGGGACGGGTTCTGAAGCCGTCTCTCGCATTGCAGAGCCCTTACACAGTCCATGAGACCCCGCATTCAACCCGGACTACTAGGGAAGCGTACGAGCAGTTTAGAAATGCGGGCCCGACTGTTGTGGTTCTCACTAGGCAACAGCCTCCTTACCATCTTCCTCAGGCACTGTTCGAGTCTATCGAGGATATGAGCGTTTCATTCACTGCTGAGGTTAATTTTTTATATATTATTATTATTATATTATTATTATTATTATTATTATTATTATTATTATTATTATTATTATTATTATTATTATTATTATTATTATTATTATTATTATTATTATTATTATTATTATTATTATTATTATTATTATTATTATTATTATTATTATTATTATTATTTTCTAACATGTGTTGTGGTACTTGTTTTATATTAGGTGATGGAGCTATACTTGTTATATTGGAGGACTCGACTTCGCTTGAGGTTGTCATGCGATACTCACGTCGGGTTCGCGGGAACTATTATTGCCGGCATTGACTTTTATGTGAGTATTTTCCTGTCGGGTTCTCAAATATTTTATTATTTATTTTAGTATGTTTTTTAATTTTTTTATTATTTTGTTTATAAGCCGGAGATGCTAAGGATACTTAAGGGTTTCCACGAAGACGACCCCACATTGGGATTGGCGAAAACCTGTATATACTCGAAGTGGAAACCCGAGAAGAAATTAATCGACCTATTCGGAGGGACCAACACTTACAAGCCGTGGATTTGTGGAGACGATGTAAGTTATGCTATAGTCCACTTACTATTTTCGAAATTATATTCCACTTTAAATTATATCCGGGTTTATTGATACATAATATTTATTAAAAAAAATTCTTCTAGTTTATCTTTGTGTGCCACTTGATCACTAGATTGTACTCTGGGCATGCATTGAGGAGTGGCGTTTAGAAGTGTACGATTCACTCTTGCACGAGTTGAAAACATTGCAAGAGATCAACCATCGTACAGCTCAGATTCTTCCCATATCCCGCCTATTTCCTAGACTGTTGCACGTGGCTAACTATTGGCAGCAGCATCCACATTTCACGAAGCGTAAGGATGAGATGCAGATCAAATTCCTCGCAGCTCACAAGCAATTTCGTCAAGACGATGAAATTTCTTGTGGTCCACTTGCATGTTTGGCCGTGGAAAGGATACTTGCTGCCAAGAAGCCTAAGATAGCCAAACCCTCTCCACAATACATTGCTAAGCTCCGTAAGACTATTGCTAGGAGGATTTTTTTGCTTTCTCGACGAGATGTCGATTGATTTTTTAATGATTTTTTTACTTGCTATGAATGTTTTATGATTTTTTTATGATTGTTTATGATGTTGGTGGATTGGTTATGATCGTGTAAATGGAAATTGTTTATGAGTTGTTTTCGAAATTAGAATGAAACTTGTAAAGTTGTTGGAAAAAGCCGCGTCTGTCATTACACGGTTGAAATTTCATCGAAACCGTGTAACTATGAGCCCTAAACCGTGTAACTATGAGCCCTAAACCGTGTAAGTATGAATTATTGGAAAAATTCATATTTTAATCAAAAAAACGCGTGTTTTAGACAAATTAAGCTTCATACATCGTTATTTAACAACATATCGAAGTGAAAACCATTACATAAATCCGTGACGTACTCTATTGAATGACATTTATAGTGTTTCTATAGACCAACATATGTTACCAATAGCTCACTTCTCTAAATTCTACAATTAGAAACAATTTAGGCAATTTATGTAAAACTAATTGTTTTGTAGCACTTACTTAATGGTTGTGCAGTGTAATTGAAACCCGAATGATCAAAATATGTGATAAATTTTGAGTTTTTTGAAGCAACCTCCTCCAGAACGCTCCAAGCCTCCGGATGGGGTACCAGCTCAATATTGGGCGAATAGACTGCCACGAGCGTCGACTGTTTGAAGTAACGGCTGACGTAGTCAGTAGCACGGCCGCCGGCAAACCTGGAAATAGAATAAATATAATTAAAAGACATAGGACCAAAGGCATCAATACAAACTGTATAAAAAACCAAGTAACTGCAGCATGCCTGAGAGCGGCACAAGCGTGTCGGCAGGGCATCCCATCCAAATCAAACTTCTTGCATTCGCACGTGGAGTTCTGAAGATCGACAATGTAAGTCCCATTGTCACCCTCTACCCTATACACGTTTGGTACCGGCGTCCCACGAGTGGTGTAGTGTCGGGCCCATTCTGCGGCTGCTGACATCTTTACAAAGGCATTTTCGGTCACCTCGTGATCTCTTGAGACGGCCCTCACTCGATGTTCCTCGAACCACTTCTCCACTATTATACGATAAGCCTCGATCATAGCGCATATCGGCAATCGCCTTGCCCATAGGAGTCTAGCATTCATTGTCTCCGCGGGATTTGAAGTCATGAAACTCGTGCACGGAACGGGGCACTTCGAACGCGCCCACCGATGCACTCCGATGTCACACAGCCTCTGGTGTATTCCGCTACCCCTCAAGGACTCAAAATATTCGTCGAAAGTAGAATCACGATAGGCATAGGCCGCCGCTTCAAATCTTCCAAGTGCGTGCCTACCGTACGTTACCATATTTTTCATCAAATGGTAGAAGCAAAAGCCGTGAGAAGCATGTGGGAAGACATTCCGAATGACATTTTCGATGCTGATATGGCCATCGGACACTATTAACAGGTCCGTTGGTGCTCCAAAACAGTGACGCACCCTAGTGAGAAACCAAGTCCAAGACTCATCATCCTCGATCGGCCCAATTCCAATGGCAAGTGGAAACACTTGCTCGTTCCCATCCTTGGTGCAAGCTACAAATAAGGTCTCTTTATTCTTCCCCTTCAAGTGTGCCCTATCCACTACAATCACGGAACGGAGCAAATCACTCTGCCATGCTTCAATGGACTGTCCTAAAGCAAGGAACATATAACACAATCGATCGGAGGTACGGGATGTCGAGATATCATACGCGGTACCTGGATTCTTCTCCCTCAATAAGTATAGATAAGACGGGAGCCTCTCATAAGACTCCTCGAAACCTCCATACGTCATCTCTATAGCGATGTTCCTCGCTCGTAGGGCAAAACTGTAATCAATCTCAATACCGTACTCAGCTCGTATCTCATCAGCCATCTCCTTCGGCTTCAGCACGACACCATCAGTGAGCAATCTCCGTGCAAAGTATGCTCCTAAAACATTTGCGGGGTATTGGCGCTGTGTATTCCTGTCTAAATCGACAGAGCATGTATGACGTTCGGTATATTTTCCAATGCACCATATATCCCCTTTCTGCTTTGCACGCAACAAGTACTCGCACCCTTTCTTCTTGCATATGTACCCCACACGGTAAGTGTATGATTTTTCAACTTTATACTCATGTCGGTTCTCCATTTGATGAAGTCCGACTGCTATCGCCAAATCATCTTTTTTCTTGAACAGGCCACTAACACGCAATGCACCAACTAAGGGTGCAGAATAATCTCCATCGATAAACCCCAATGACAGTGTAGTGTCTAGATGAACATGAGGAATTAGCCAAGCTCGGATAACATCCGGATTTGCTCTAGCATTGTCGCCACGGCGGGTAGGTTGAGACTCGGAATTAATGTTGCGATGCCCAATAATCCTATCAATCTGTCTCGGATCTCGGATCCATGCACCGAACTCCAGGGTCAATGACTCAAATAAATTGGACAAATCCACTGCATCCCTTTCTTAGTCAGCCCTTTCTTGCCTTTCTTCCGCGGCCGTTTCATCCTCGACTCTCTCTTCGTCTTCCTCGACCCTCTCTTCGTCTTCCTCGACCCTTTCTTCTTCCGAATGTAGTCCTTCCCAACTCGGCTCTTCAGTATTCACACTCGTAAAAACCCTAGAACCTTGCGTTCTAGGAGTGCTCCGGGCAATATTCTTATCCTTGCTAATTACATAAACAGTTGCCTTTTTTTGCTGCTCCACAATCAATCTCAACAAATCAACGTCACTCCTTAAAGCTACCTTAACCGTTCCATGATCGCCTGTATCAGTCAAATAGTAGAGCATATATTCAGCTTCAGCATCGCCTGTTTGATCACGGATCTCTTGTAATAGATTGTCACGGGTAATTTCTGTCATGGCCAAATGTACTAGAACACCCTCGCCCCCTACATAAGTGCTTCTCTGCCAATGCCCACCGTGACGAATAAATATTTTTACTTGAGACATCACTGCAAAGTGAACCAAAAAATTTAAGTCAAATTACAAGCAAAAACACTAAAATTGTAATAAGTCTGCAGCTACACGGTTTAATCTATTTACACGGTGTAACCTAACATTACACGGTAAAAATTAACATAAAACCGTGTAATAACTTACTCTACACGGTAAAAATGAAATAATTAACGTGTAAAAGCAGATTACCGTGTAAAATATTTCAACCGTGTTTATTTAAATGATTTGCACGGTTATTATGGTTTAAACCATGTAAGCATTATTAGAATCAATTCATATCTTCAAAACCGAATTATTCATTGTTTAATCTTGATTATCAACTAATATATTTTTCAAAGGATAACATAACTACTTAATATATGTTAAACAAGGCCAGAAAATATCATATAGTAGAAAAATAATTTCAACCGTGTAATATATATTTATACCGTGTAAACAAGAACATGAATAATTTATGCACTTTTTAATAGATAGTACCACGATAAATATGCAAAATTGAAATGTACCTTTTTAGTTTCAGCTAAATAGCGTCCAAATTGCACCAAATTCACACCCAAAATTGCATAAAACTAGAGGAACTTCGATTATTTCTCTCTCTACAATTTCAATGTTTATAAATTTGCGTTACACATTTGTTGTTGTTTCATTTTGTTGTATTTTCTGATTCGTCAATAAATGTAGAACACTGTAACTGAATTTCTTCTGATTTGGTTGTTGTCAATAAATGAATTTCTCGATTTTATATTTAATTTTTTTTGGAAAAAAAATTTATGTTTACACGGTCTCATGAAATGAATTGGAAGAAATAGATTGAAAAAATTCAGAAAAGCAGCCGACCGAGTAAAGAGAAAGAAACAATATATTTTTTAACTTTACTTACAAGTGGGCCCAAAAGTAAAGGTTATTTTTGTCTTTTCATAGTTTTTTGGGTATAAAACTTATAGTTTTAAACTTGTGGGTATAAAACTTATACTTCTATTTGTTTTGGGTATTTTTAAAGTTCACCCAAAAAAAATTGTATCTAAATACCACAAGAAATTCAACTTTTTTTTTAATACATATTGATGAAAAATATATGTGTGGCAGTTGGGTCTCAAAAATTGGTCAAGCTATTTGTGAGACACGAATATATGAATTTGAGCAATAATAACATTTATCGGTATTTTATGGATGCCTTGATCAAATTTCGGAATATATTCCTTTTGATTATTTCAATAGCGACCTCAAATTTTATGCATAGATTTATAATTAATACTCCCCCGCCCCGTTTGAATATTTTCATAAACTAAAAATATTTAAGATATAAAATAATAAATTGAGATTAGTGAAGTGAGACAGAAGAATTGAGGAAGCATTATTATATTCCCCTACATGATCGGCCAAAAACTGCAGGCCATGGGTGCGTACTATCCTATTTTTATTTTTATTTTATTTTTGGAATTTTTATATATTTCATTGGTGATTAATTAAATAAACAATTCGGAAGCACTTGTGTTTTGCATATCACATTTGACTTTGATTATCCAATTAAAATGCTTGAAGGATGCTAGTTGCACACTTTGTCCAATAAACAACGAGCGACTATTTTATTTATTTATTTATGACCAATCAACTATTTTTATATTTTATAAATCTAATAGTATATCTTATGATTCAGGTCGCACAACCTAATCGCATGCTGACACACTTTTCTACTTATCACAAATTAATAAAATATTGATATTGATATTGATTTTGCTTTTTTTATTTTTGGTGCTTCAAATATAATTTCACAAGCTACACATTATTTTATAGTGTTTGACAAATAATGTCAAAATCGATATGTAACATGATACTATTAATCAATATTAGATTTAGCCCAAGATTGAATAATCTAAAATTATATTTGCAATTGGATGAGGGTGAAAATATAAGATTATACGAGATTAATTTTATATGATAGTGTCGTATATTGGGCATCAGATCAAGTCTGTTCAACCAAACATAGCCTAAGATACATGAGGAAACTCTCTTACATGTCGTTGGCATATCTAACGTGTCAGCGGCTAACGTGATGACCTAAAAATAAATATTACCAACGAAATTAAGTTAAAAAAATTATATACTAATTGAAAAAATTATTGACGTGACAATGTTATATCAGTCATGAGTACATTAAGTGTACTCATAGTACATCGGAGAGTGTTTATGTAAGATCACATATGCTACAGTAGGGGCAACAAAACACAGTTAATTAAAATAGATTGAAAAAGAAAAGAAAAAAAGAACACACTAACTTAATTTTAACTCTTCAAGACCTCAAAGGCCATTCCCATCCTTGATTTCTTTTTATTTTATAGTAATTGTTATTACAAACGTGATTTATTAAATTATCAAAAGTACAATACTTGCAGAATTAACATTTGATTGTGTTGCTGTGAGTCACTAACTGTTGGTGATTTATTTTTTTGAAAAAAAAAAAAAAAAACCGAGAAAAAGGGTTCTTGAACAAAGAAAAGAATTAAAAAAAGAAGAACCGATGGCATAATGGTAATATGAGTAGGAAGTTGAGGTAATTAAGTTTGGGGAAAAAAAAATCGAAATAGTAAAATGGGAACCAGGGTTAGTTGAAACTTGAAACTACCAGACTACAGTCGAGTCTCTTCGTCTTTATCCACTTCTTCTCCTCATTTTCCACCTCATTTTACATTTATTTTTTTATTTTTATCGACACTTCAGCCAGTTGTACTTTAACATTTTAAAGTTGTACATTTATCCATCTTGCGGCATTTATTATCTATTTTTCTCTTTCTCTCTCTAAATTCACTTTCTCTCTCTCTCTTCACGCACCATCTGACCAAAATTCTCATTCTCAATCTTCTCTTCGTGTCGATTTTCTTCGGTTTGGCGCTCTCTCGATTCTCTCTTCCTCTCTCTAAACACGGTCAGCGAAGAAATTTTGTTAACTGTTCGTCGGTGCTGACTTGGACGGCGATCTATGTTTTCGTGTGAGCGATTCTCTCTCTCTCTTCTTTTTTTTTTTTTTTTGCGTTTGACTCTTGGATTACTGAGAATTAATTGCGTTGCGAAATCGGTCTGGAAATTCATTTTTTGTTATTTTCTGCTTTTTTTTTTGAATTTCTGAGTCGCTGTATGAAAATTTCGGAGTTTGTTGTGGTTTTTCACTATTTTGATTTGCGTTCCTAATTTGTAGCGTTTAACTAAACTTTTGTATTTTTTTTTGTGATATTAAGTTTAATTTTTCCTGCGTGTAGGAATTAAGTTGAGGTTTGTTTTTACGTGAGGGACGCCTGAGGATTGGCTAGAACGTGCATTGGTTTCACATTAAGGTGAAGAAATATGTTTATTTTAACAAGTTTTAGAGAATTGATGCCTTGAATTCCTGCCTCAAAGCCAGTGGTTTTTGGCACATCTTGTACAACGACAGTCATTCTATCAAATTTTTATTGATTAGCTAAGAATTTAGTAGTGATTGATTTATACATGTACAGTTTGCATATTGTCTTATCTGTCTCCATTTTGTTATTTGTACTTCTTCCGAAACTTGGATGGATAAGCCGTTTAGCATCATTTGCATAAATTTTGTTTCGAAAGGTCGAATCTTTGGCTCCAGTCATTCCTTGTGAGGTATAACTGCATGGCTTCAGCAATTTGTTGCGTTTTATGAATAATAACATTATCACTGCCATGCGGCTTTGAGTTTTGATCCGCAACTACTTACTCTTCATGAGGCTCTAACACTTATATCTGCAGTTATTGAACTTCTGACATCCGTGTGGTGCATCCAAATTTTGCTGTAATGACTGGAATTTTGCTGTTAAGGTCTTAGATAATGATTTTGCTTCAGCCATTGATTTAGGTGCTGGAAACTGTTCTTGGTTAATGATTTTGCTTTGTTTTCAGTGAAATGTAAATGTGAAGACACGATCATAACTTTTTGTCATTGAGGGTAGTAAGCTGATTGTAAGCTGTTCATCTTTGCTCATCCAAGACTGCAGATATCAAATACTCTCTTCGGCCCAACTATCTTGTCTCCTTTTATTTTTAAAATAGACAGACTTGAATAAAAAAGGAGACAAGATAGTGGGATAGAGAGAGTAATTTTTATAGACGTTCTAGTGAAGGATACTCTTTCTGCTTCTAACTTTGGGGAGCATTTTGACAGTCCTAGAAAGCAAGTAAAATTGCTTAAGTCGTGGAAAATATATTTTTTGTCTTGTGACCTTTTTGTTCTAGTAAGTACACTAGGTAGTCAAGTGTCCAATTTGAATTTCCAAATTTCCTGTTTTTGGTAATTGTCAGCTAAGTTGGAGAGAGACTGAAAACTAGTGATTCCACGTTTCCATGATTAATGAGAAACGACATAGATCTTAAATTCATAGTTGCTGATGCATTTCTAATCTGATTTAGCTGTTCTTGGTTTTGTAAAGCACTGAGAATCATTTCAGGCATGCAGCTTCACAAGTTTTCATGCTGGATTAGTGTTGTTATTAGATGAACTGGAATGCTGTGACATTTGCAGACTGCTGTATATTTTAGCATGTGAAAGGCTTTTAGTGAGCATCCATGAAATTCCACTTTTCGCTTTGGTTTCCCATTACTTTCTTTATTGTGAAATGCCTTACATTGTGAGTACCTAAGATCTTATGAACAAAGTGCTGAAGTGGGACTGCTTATGATTAGTGCCTGAAATGCTATGTCATTTGATGTAGGCTTGTGGATATATTAGTGCTGGCAGCCTTTTTACTGACTTCTGGAATTGCACGTTCTGAGGAACAAGTTCTTGCTTACTTTTTTCTGGAAGAATCTCAATCACAATGGCGTCAAGATCATGTGGAAATTTCTTTGACTTGGCTTCTGGTGAACTGCCGGATGTTCCTAGAACTCCTAGAGGGCTTCCGAGGGTGATGACTATTCCCGGAATTATAGCTGATGGTAATGGGAGCAGTGATGCAGACTCGGATAGCGCCTCATCAGTTATACGTGAGCGGAAAATCATCGTGACAAATACGTTGCCATTGATAGCTCAAAAGGATAGCGAGACTGGCAAATTGCGATTTAGTTGGGATGAAGATTCACTCTATTTACAAATGAAGGATGGGTTTTCGCCCGAGACTGAAGTTGTATATGTGGGGTCTCTAAAGGTTGAAGTAGAAGCCAGTGAACAGGAAGAAATTGCACAGAGGCTTCTAGATGGTTTCAATTGTGTACCCACTTTTCTTCCTACTGATATCCAGAAAAAGTTCTATAATGGTTTCTGTAAGCAACAGCTTTGGCCTCTTTTCCATTACATGCTGCCTATGTGCCCGGATCATGGAGATCGTTTTGACAGAAAACTTTGGCAGGCCTATGTGTCTGCAAATAAGATCTTTGCTGATAAGGTCATGGAAGTAGCCAATCCAGAGGATGATTTCATCTGGATTCATGATTACCATCTCATGGTGCTTCCTACCTTTTTAAGAAAGCGCTATAACCGGGTCAAGCTTGGATTTTTTCTTCATAGCCCATTTCCTTCATCTGAGATATACAGAACATTGCCTGTTAGAGATGAAATTCTGAAAGGTCTATTAAATGCTGATTTAATAGGTTTCCACACATTTGACTATGCTCGTCATTTCCTGTCTTGTTGTGGTAGAATGCTAGGCCTCGACTACGAATCTAAGAGGGGGCACATTGGGCTGGATTACTTCGGTCGCACTGTGTACATCAAAATCCTCCCTGTAGGTATTCACATGGGTAGATTGGATTCTGTGTTGAATCTGCGTTCCACATGCAATAAAGTCAAAGAATTGCAAGAGAAGTTCAAAGGCAAGAAGGTGATTCTGGGAGTTGATGACATGGATATATTCAAAGGAATTAGTCTGAAGATGCTAGCTTTCGAACAGCTCTTGCTACAGCACAGAGAGTCACAAGGTAAACTAGTGTTGGTTCAGATAGTTAACCCTGCAAGGAGCTCTGGAAAGGATGTTCAGGAAGTAAAAAAGGAAACATACTTAACTGCTAAAAGAATTAATGAGGTTTATGGCAGTGCAGACTATGTACCTGTCATTTTGATTGACCGCCCTGCCCCTCGCTATGAGAAAACAGCCTATTATGCTGTGGCCGAGTGCTGTATTGTTAATGCAGTGAGGGATGGCATGAACTTGGTTCCGTATAAATACATAGTTTGTAGGCAGGGCTCTTCTACCATTGATCAAGTTACGGGTACAAAACCAGAATCTTCCAGAACCAGCACACTTGTTGTGTCCGAGTTCATTGGTTGCTCACCATCTTTAAGTGGTGCTATCAGGGTTAATCCTTGGGACATCGATGCTGTAGCTGAGGCCATGAACATGGCAATCACTATGCCTGACGCAGAAAAGCAATTACGGCATGAGAAACACTATCGATATGTGAGTTCTCATGATATAGCCTATTGGACCCGCAGCTTCATACAGGATTTGGAGAGAGCTTGCAAGGATCATTATGATAAGCGCTGTTGGGGAATCGGGTTGGGCTTGGGCTTCAGAGTTGTGTCACTTTCCCCAAGTTTTAGGAAGTTGTCAGTTGATTACATTGTTTCATCTTATAAAAGGACTCACAGAAGGGCAATATTTCTGGACTACGATGGTACTGTTGTGTCCCAGTCTTCCATGGTTAAATCTCCTAGCCCCGAAGTGGTGAACATGCTCAATGCTTTGTGTAATGATCCTAACAACACGGTGTTTATAGTTAGTGGTAGAGGAAGAGATCCGCTGAGTGAGTGGCTTGCTCCTTGTGAAAATTTGGGACTCGCTGCTGAACATGGCTATTTTCTAAGGTATTGTTCTGAATCTTGATATTGTATGTAGGTGTTCTTTTTCTATGCAACTTAACATCTATTTTCCTTTGGTTTCAGGTGGAACAAAAGCTCCGAGTGGGAGTCATTGGCTGCTGAACTTGATTGGAAAGAAATAGTCGAACCCATTATGACGCATTACATGGAAGCAACTGATGGATCTTCCATGGAAGTTAAAGAGAGTGCATTGGTCTGGCATCATAGGGATGCAGACCCTGACTTCGGCTCCTGCCAGGCCAAGGAACTCCTAGATCATATGGAAAATGTTCTTGCAAATGAACCCGCTGTTGTGCAAAGGGGCCAGCATATTGTTGAAGTGAAGCCACAAGTACGTCTCTCTCTCTCTCTCTCTCTCTCTCATTAATACTTCAACTGTTGCACTCATATCATTGGAATAAATGTAGGGTGTGACGAAAGGTTTGGCTGCGGAGAAAGTGCTCTCAATGATGGCAAACAATGGAGAGGCACCAGATTTTGTTATGTGTATCGGGGATGATAGATCAGATGAAGACATGTTCGAGAGCATATTAAACGCCGTATCAAATCCATCCAACACTGCAGTTCCGGAGATCTTTGCTTGCACCGTTGGGCAAAAACCGAGCAAGGCTAAATATTATCTCGATGATACTTCAGACGTTCTGAGAATGCTTCGAGGTCTTGCCTCCGCTTCTAACCCGAAGCCTAGGCGGGATACCCAATTCAAGGTTGCTTTCGATAGCGTTTTCTGACAAAAATCGAGGTAGGCTCTGTATATTGTGTTTTTCTTTTGGAGAATGCTTTTCTAACCAGGAAAAAGAAAAGGAAAAAATTGACTGAGGTACTAACTTTAAAAGGGGTGTGGAAATGGAAAACTGAATTATAGTGTAGAGAGAGAGCATGGTGAAGTTCTGCAGATTTGATAATGGTTGTCCCTCATTGGTATTGGCACCATTATTTTGTATATATAAGTTTAAATTGCTCCAAAAAAATGTAATCGTAGTTTGATCGACTATTCAGGCTTAATATCTGTTTTTTCATGCTTCTTGTGATTATATTTTCTTGCAGCAGCTTATGTAAGATTATGGTTTCTAAATTACCTTTGATTATAAGCCTTATAGAATATTGGAGATTAATGAAAATGTGTAGGAAGAAATATACTAAATTTATTTATATTATTTTATTGTATTTTGCCGTATGAGATCCAATTCTAAAAGAAGGAAAAATGGGAAAGAGTGATGAATAGTCTACGTCGTTACCCTTGTTTATCAAAATTGACGATAAAGAGTAAAGTGGAGTATTATTTGATGCTGTCTTCACTTTATAAAAATGCAATGTTATTATTTTTATGATATAGGAGTTCTATGTAAGATGTATATGGAGATATAGGTCAGCATATGCTGTCTTCATTTAGTACCCCTATATGTTGTGAATATTTTTTTGGGACACACTTGGGTCAGCCGGAGGCACCGTGCGGTCGGGCTAAAACAATGACACTTTTATTCATATAGATTGACACTTTTCTGTATAAAGATTGACACTTTTAAAAATTGTCATTTTATTCGTAAAATAATTATGTTAAAGATTGACACTTTTATTCATATAAATTGGCACTTTTCTGTATAAAGATTGACACTTTGGGTCCGGCCGCACGGTGCCTCCGGCTGACACAAGTTTTTGTCTATTTTTTTACTATAAGTTGTTCCAAAGGATATCCAAGTAAGAAGGATGCCTCAAGTTATGATTGATGTGATGATGATATATTTAAAAAAATATATACTATTATACTTATATACTCCCTATGTTCTATTGGTTGCTTTTTGAATATATGTAAGGTATAAAATGATGAAATATGACGTCATCTTTGAGGCTGAATTGGTATTTAAAAAATAAATCTTATCAAAAAATTAAACCTCGAGTAAAAAAAAAGTAAAACCAACCAGAAAAGTTATTAACGTGATATTATACCATTAGATCACTCATTTTTGGGATTAAACATGAGATCGGATAGTAAAGGTGTGACATGATTGACTATTTTTGGGATTAAACATGAGATCGGATAGTAACGGTGTGACATCTTTTATTGCATCGTTAAATAATTGACATGTGTCCACAATATTTTCAAAATCAATCATTTTTCATTATGAAAAATTTTAGGGAAAATTAGCAAGTAAACCTTTAGGATGTAAGCCCTAATGCATAAACCACCCTAACGTATCGTTCGGAGTGTATTCCACCCCAACGTATTTTAAGTTGTGCAAATTGCTCCCTCCATACAAAAAATCAGAACTCAAAAGATTCAATTTCTCACATAATTGTGTATCTACATCAACATGAAATGAAGAAACAAAGAATATGATTATCATGTAGTATTTACTAAAAACTACTAGAAACCTTCAAAAAGACATACAACGTTAGAAGACTGATGAGACGGATGGGGTGATTTGCACTACTTAAAGCACGTCAGGGTGGGATATGCCCCGAACGATACGTTGGGATGATATATGCGTTAGGGGCTTACACCTTAGGAACTTATTTGTTACTTTTCCCGAAATTTTAATTATTCCTGGTTTTGGAAATATTGTGGACACGTGTCAATCATTTAACTGTACAATAGAGAATGTCACACCGTTAGACAATAAAGTATCCGAATCCAGTATAAATGGTGGGTCAATACTGAGCTTTGAGATATCATCTATTTCTAATCCTACAAAATAAACATGAGATTAGGCCGGATAAAAATAGTCAATCCGACCTAATCTCTCCAAGTAAACGCCTCCTAACTGTGTCTACTTGGCGTTTCCAACACAAGTAATTATGAAAAAAGGATACATCAGTTGGATTGAAATCTTACACTTTGTTGTAATAAGTCGTTAGATCAAATTATTTTAATTGAAATTGACATCCAATATTAACGTGCTAACTTTAAATGGCGGGCCATGCATTAATCAATTATGGCTGCATTTATCTTCGTACTGCTTGTCTTTCGCATTTATTAAAAAAGATAAAAACTTGTATGAGGTCGGCCGCATAGTGTGACCAAACTTTAAAAATATAATAAATTATATAGACTCAATTAATCCACTTGGCCCATAACTTAAAAAGAAAGACTCATAATAATATTTAATGGACTTTAATATGAATGCAGACTGATACAAGTGTCCCCTATAAAAAAAAATTAAAAAAAATTAAAATTTTGCCTAACCCAACACATGCGAATTGCCAATGTAACGTAAAAGCCCCCACATCTTCTTTTAATCTTTGACCTTCCAAAAATTAAAATAAATTAAAGAAAAAAGAAAAAAAAAAGAAGGAATAAAGTAAATGGCCCAAGTTGTAGGCCCACTTTCCTTATATTGTCCCTTTCGTTGTATAAACTTGGATGTGGGCCTGAAATTTTCTTCGTCCAATCAATTAATGGTGCAGATTAAAGACAATTATTTAATAATATTTTAATTGATTAAAGGCTAATTGCTCATAATAAGCCATCTTAGTCTCCCACAAAATCATTGTTGATTCTTTGTTGTTACTTAAAGTGATTGATGCATTTTAACAACGTATGTTACAGTGCTTTAAGAATCGGACCGAACCGGCCGGTTGAGTCGGGAACCGGTCATGGTTCTGGTTCAACGATTTTGCCTGGTTTTGATCTGTTCGGTACAATTGAAAAAGGCCGAGAATTTGAGATTTTATCGGTTCGATCCCTGTTTGATTTTCTAAAACATTGCCCCCTACATCTCGTTGATAACGAATATACTAATTATTATAATAGACTGATAAGCAGATTTATTATATACGGGACGGAAGTAGTATTACATTTTTATTTTTATTTAAATATCTCAGATGCAAATTCATGTGCCGTGACATCTGTGGCGACAATTTTGATATGAAAATAAAGGGTGACAGCCAATATACGAATTGACATTTTTCTGCATTTTCTTTGCTACTCAATATTTAATTTAATTTCTCTATTTCATTATTGTTTGGAATGATTGTTTACAGAGTTGATAATTAAAGCCCATAAATCGAATATGATTTGGAAAAAAGAATTTTGTGAAATTGTGAAAGAAAAAAAAGAAAAAGTTGTACATATTATGTTGAGTAAAGAATCTAGTTCGACTGACCGGTGTACCAACCCTCGTGTAATGCAATCTTTTCTCTATTTATTTTCATTTTCTTCTCTGAGATTGAAAAATCCAATTTAAATTCCACTACAAATTTTACAAATTCTCGCTTCTTGGTGTGTTTAATTCAGTAATTAATTTTCTAAAATAAATCAATAAAAATTTAGAATTTTCGATTTGATTGGTAAGTTAAAACATGTCACACACGAGTGATATATAACCCCTTAATTGTGTGGAAGACTATATTTCTCCCATTTCACATCCATTAATTTTAAATATACCATATTCAAGTTTGGTTTCTATACTTATAAAAGAAAAATTATATTTAAAATTATTAAATCATACATATGTTTTTTTTCAATAGTGCCTACTATTACACGTGGAATTTACCTAGAACGGACTTTGTGCGGCAACAGACTTTCCATCGATTTGAAGGATAATATTTTACATACAGACTTCCCTAAATAGCTGCAAACTTCCTCGTTATTATTCGATACAATAAAGCTATGCAGCCACATTATGGTCAATCATAATATTACCCGTTTGAAAATACAGAATCTCCCCGTGTGAATATGTTTAACGCAAAACTTATCTTAATTTATACTGAATAAAGTTCAACCGATATTATTATTATTATTATTATTATTATTATTATTATTATTATTATTATGTAATGGAGGAATCAAAGTGGTATTTTAATGGCCATATTCTTCTGCAGCAACAATAAAATATGATGCATAAAAATAGCAAATCAGCAACATCAGCGTATGATTCTGTTTTATACACAAAAATAAATAAACTTATATAAGTATTTATTAAAAAAAGAATTAATTAATTAAAAATAAGCAGCATAGCATATGGTTCTTTATTTGTATATATTTAAATTGAGAAGCAGAAGAAGCAGCATTAGCAGCAGCACCACCAGTGGCAGTGGCCCTCCACCATTTCCAGCCTCCACAACCCCAACAACTGTTTCCTTCCTTCTCTCTCTCTCTTTTGTCTCTTTCATCCTCTTCCTTTTCCTTTCTCTCTCCTCCCTCCATTTCACACACTCTCACTCCTTTCCACTTCACTCGAAAAATCCTTCGCTTTTTCTTCCCCCTTCTCTTTTTCTTTTCCTCCCTTTTCTCATCAAGAATCTCTATACCCACAAAGAAACCTTTCGCTCCCTACCCTTTTTTCCTGCTAGGGTTTTGATTTTCAGGCAATGCCGAGCTCGTCCCTCCGTTTCTGAACTGGTTCTTATCAGCTCGTAGTTTTTTTCAGTTGCAGGAAGAATCTCGAGAAATGGCGTTGAAAATGGGGAAAAATGCTTTCGTGCTGCTTCTCACTGTGCTTCTCCTCTTTGGCGGCGTGTGCTGCGTTTCTGCTCCTACCTCACCTGCCAGTAAGCTTCCGTACCGACACGCATTACGCGTGTGTGTGTGTGCGCGCCGCGCGCGCTTTTCGACGCTCTGTGTGTGTGTGTGTTGAGTTCTAGAAATTTCTCTCTTTTGATCTGCGCTTTTCTGTGCAGGAATCATCAATGGGGTTTTCTCCAACGCGTTCTCAATGCTGATGAAATGGATTCTATCGCTCAAGGCCACTACTAAAACCGGTAAGGATCGGCATCGGCATCGGCATCGGATTAGGTTCCGTTTCCGTTTCCGTTTCCCTCCAACAGTATTTGAAAAAACAAAAAATACAAAAATTATGCTGTTTTTTTGGTTGTTTTTCCATGGCGAGGTTGTCTAATGACGTCATCTCGCAGCGATTTCGGGGCGGCCGATGATGAAGTTCGAGGGCGGCTATAATGTGGAGACGGTGTTCGACGGCAGCAAGCTCGGAATCGAGCCGTACGCCGTCGAAGCCTTGCCCGACGGCGACCTTCTGATTCTCGATTCCGCAAACAGTAATCTCTACAAGATTTCTTCCTCCTTGTCTCTGTGTAAGTTTCTTCCTTGATTTCTAACCTTTCTAGTTCTAGAAGTTTCGTTTTCTTTGCTAATTCTGAGAAATTGACTGCAACTTTGGAGTGTTTGTCCTGAAGTAGATGTGTGCTAAAAGTGGGCTTTGTTATTTTAGCTGCATTTTTGTTGATAGTGATTCTTATTTTTATTCATAAATTCATAATTTGTGTTTCTAATTTGTCTATGAAGAATGCTTGTGGTTTTGTTTTGATGGAATCATCTTGGATTTTTGTGGGAATTCAATCTGCATTGGGAAACGGAACAAGCTGATATGATTGATTGCTTAATTGCATAAAGACAAAGTGTATGCCCTTGACTGCCATTAGAGTTTCTCTAGTTTGCAGTTTGCAGTATTGAGATCTGGTTTTCCTTGCTGGTAAAAGGATTAAGGACTGATTTATGTTAATGTTGATGATTTCAGATAGTAGGCCGAGGCTCGTTTCAGGGTCCGGAGATGGATATGCCGGACACGTGGATGGGAAAATGAGGGAAGCAAGAATGAACCATCCGAAGGGACTCACAGTTGATGATAGAGGAAATATTTACATAGCTGATACAGATAATATGGCAATCCGGAAAATAAGTGATACAGGTGAAATTCGAGATGATAAGATACCTTGTTTAGTCTTTTTCATGTCTTCTTGAATTGCAATCTCAGGTTTTATCAGTTTTCTAATAGAAGATGTTCTTGATTGTTTCTTGCTTTTGTTAGGGGTCACAACAATCGCTGGGGGGAAACGCGTTCGTGGAGGAGGGCATATGGATGGACCAAGTGAGGATGCGAAGTTTTCGAATGATTTTGACGTGGTGTATCTTGGAAGCAGCTGTTCCCTCCTAGTTATCGACCGTGGAAACAAGGCAATTAGGGAGATTCAGCTGAATTTCGATGATTGTGCTTATCAGTATGGAAGTGGCTTTCCTCTAGGTAAAATCTGCAATATTTGCTCATCTTAGTTAATGTTGAATTCAGAATTTGTAAAATTTATATATATATATATATATATTTGCAGGAATTGCTGTGCTTGTAGCAGCTGGCTTCTTCGGTTACATGCTGGCTTTACTTCAACGCAGGGTTGGTTTAATCGTATCTTCCGAAAACGTGAGCCATCGACTTTCTGCATTTCACCTCATCTCTGTTCATACTGAGAAAATTGCATCTACTGAAAAACATGACTGTTAATCTGTTTTTGGTTTCAATTCATCGCTTTTGCTGCTTGTGTTCTTCATTTGGTAACAGTATGGTCTTACTTTTACCTCATTTTATTTGGTGTTGAAGGATCATGAAGGCATGAATGAGAGTTTCCCCCAAAATCCATATCAGAAACCATTGAAATCTTCGATGAGGCCACCTTTAATTCCAGCAGAAGACGAGCAAGAAAAGCAGGAAGAAAGCTTTCTGGGATCATTAGGAAGGTTAGTAGCACAAACTGGAGAATCTGCTGCAGATATCCTAGGAGGAGTTTTTCCCATCTTCAAGAAGAAACAATCGAACCCTCAATATCCGAACCAGCACCAGCACCCGTATCAACAGCAGATAAAGTATTCGAATTCTTGGCCCGTGCAGGAGAGCTACGTCATACCACATGAAGACGAGCCCCCCTCCCTCGAAACCAGAGCTCCTACTCCCAAGAAAACCTACGCCTTCATGACCCAAGACTCCGAGAAAATGCAGCAGCTTAGACAAAGCCGCGCCATCTACACTGGATGGGATGGCGACCTCCAGAGACAGCAGCAACAAACCAAGAAACACCAACATCAAAACCAGTACCGAGCACCGCCAGCTCAGACATTCTACGAGCTAAGCTCTGAAACGAACGAGGTGGTCTTCGGAGCAGTACAAGAGCAAGACAAGAAGAGAGAAAGCGTGGTGATCAAGCCTCTGGACCACGGTATCCCTCCTCTCTACGACTATCACAACATCCGATCCCGGGCCAGCTACAATCATGGCCGTTGATCACTAATGCATACACAAGAAGCTGTTCTTTGATTCTCTCAAGATTATATTATATCTATATCTATACATATTAAGTTGAGGAGTTTGGGGTATAGCTAGATGCAAGATTACAGTATTAGTACATCTTTTATCTGTTTACGGAAGTAGGGATAGTGAGGTTATGAAAGTTAATTAAATTTTCTCTCTCAGTAATACATATTTACTTTATTTATTGAAATTGTTAATTGTGAAAATGGCTACTTCTGAGAAACTTCTCACTCAGTGCAGTGTTTTTTAGTCAAGTTGTTGCAGGATTGTCAGTAGATTCAATATTATTAAGTAATTTGATCTGAATCAAATTTTAATATAATAGGTGTTTTGAGCTACATCTATCTAGGCAGATACAGACATCCTTTTTTATTAAATTATTTTTTGCAAGAATGTTGGGATTTTAATATAATCTCAAGATTTTGGACATTTCTTTATTTTGTGTATTTAGGTGGATTGGTGTGGCAAAGGGAGGATCCGAGGCACGTGCTCACGTGACCAAGTAAGGCCAAATAATTTGGCAGAGCTGTTAACCAGATCATAATCTGGTTTTTTAAATTAGTTTTTAATTATTTTTTTTTTACCTTAGTTTCGTCCATATTATTATTATTATTATCCACTTGTAAGAACATAGTTTTTTTTAGGGTAATTGGCATCTAAATACATGAACTTTTTACAATTTTGTCACGAACTTTGATCCTTGGCAAATAAATACACATACTCTCTAACTCGTGATTTTGATATGAGATCGTTTTTGGGGTCGACGTGGCAGTCGGGAAGTCTACATGGCACAAATCGCCGGCAACATCGAACGATGTCTTGTTTTTACTTAAACGACGTCGTTTCTCGTGAAAATTAGTAATAGGGTTTGGATTATTTAAAAAATATATATATCCCCAATTCTCAATCGTAGTTCCCCTCCCCCCTCTTACTCTTCTCTCTTCTTCCTCGATAATTCTCTCCCGCATTCAAGCTCTGACAATGGCCACGAACTCATCAAGCTCCTCCGGCGATTCTTCAGATGTTAAATGAGGAAGGTACGGTGCTTCTTCTTCTGAAGTTAATTTTTCAGATGCAGGCTCCCAATTCTTTAGATACAGTTAATTTTTTATTTTGAAATTTGATTATCTCAGAATTAGGATTCGATTTTATTAAAAAAAAGGTAAAATTAGGTCTCTTCTTTGAATTAGTGTTAAAACGACGTCATTATGTTTAATTAAAAAATTTATCTTACGATTATGCTTCAAACGACGCTGTCCATTTTAATTTATGACACGCAGACTAGCCACATGCACGTACTGAGTTGCCAGTTGTAGCCAAAATCCAGTCTCATGTCAAAATCACAACGAGTTGGTGAGTTTGTGTATTTATTTGCCAAGAATCAAAGTTCGTGACAAAAACCAAAATACGTAAAAAGTTCATGTATTTATATGCCAATTACCTTTTTTTTTTTTATTGAATAAAACCAGAGCTTTTTGGCTACTATTATTGGTAGGTACCTAATCAAATTTCGGTCCGGCCCAATTTCTGGATAAAATGGGCTTTTAATTCTTTTGGGCCGTCCAGAAAGGATGAGCCCATTGAGCTTGAGGGCTAGTTTCTTAAATTTTGGGCCATTTGGTAGAAGTTTTGTTTTTTTTAATATGAACTTTAAATTTGAACACAAAGTAACGATTTTTTAACACGAATTTAAATCCTAAATTCATCTTTGACATGGAGATCAGAATTACAGACATCAACAAATTGCTTGACTAACAAAACATCATCACTTATAATTTAGCCTAAATGACTTTATTTGACCATAAATTGGAATAAGAAGAAAGGAAGAAATTCATCATCTTCCCAACTTTCATCGAGTTTTTGATATCCCTTGACCAGTACAATTATTCACAATCAGTTTCACTGCGTGAACGAAGCATGTTATATGCTTAATTTTAAGTTCGTGTTAAAAACCAAACTTCCACTAAAATTCTGTGTAGTTACTAGCAAAGACTAGCCATAAACTATTTTGAAGAAATAAAAAGGATAAAAAAACGATTAATGTCAAGGAAAACAAGCAGCAGGTGATCATTTCATACTTACATATTTACTACAACGATGCATAAACGAGAAAGAGACATACAATTCATCTTCTCCTCACCACACTTAACACAGAAGAACCAACTCTAGTAGCAGCTTCACCTTCAAAATTAGTAAGGTTCACTTGCATCATACCATCTATCCTTTTCTGCTCATAACAGGAGACATCGGTGCTCTCTCTCTCCTCTTCTCTCTCTACCATTTCATATGTATTTGCAAGCCCTTTGTCGAAAGTGAGCAGATCTTTCAATTGCTCCGCTACTAATGGTGAGATGACTGCACAACTACTACTACTACTATTACTGCTGCTACTACTGTTACATACGAAATCCATGTCCATCAAGGACACCGGCTTTTGACGAGGACGGGGTTGAGGTGGCGTACGTCTAAACACGAGTGATAAGTGAGAGAGGGTCAGCAAAATTATCTGATGAGAGAGAGAGTATGCTCTGGACTTAACAACTGCGCTTCTCAAGTCTGAGCAGAGCATCACTGCTCGTCTCTCCAGACTCGTTTGGCAACGTGTCCATGTCCATGGGGACTGACGAGTTCTGGCGCCTTCCTGTCTATATAGTACAGTTAAACACTGGTGCTTTAATGATGATAATAAAAAGAATGGTGCTTTATTAGTGTCTATGCATTTCGCTTGAATGAACGGGGAACTTACATATGGAATAACATAGGGGCGAATTAATAGGCCGATGGCGAGGCTGATTAAGCTACAAAGTCCCATCCCGAGAAGCCAGGCAGGGGTAGTTCCAAGAACTGCAGAAGATGAACACTAGATGTTAATTCTTCAGAAGCAAGTTAATTATCAGCAATCATGCGAATTCGTGGAATAATAGAATTTGCCCCATTTCTCACCAGAACCAGAATTCCGACTACAATCTTCTGCATTTAACCTTATTTCACGGACCAATCTGTTGCCATGGTCACATATCATCAAAGCACATCTTTCAGAAATAAAAGTCAACTCAAAATCATCAGAAAATGATGCATCACGAGCAGGTCCATCTGCACGGCCAGGTTTTTGTGAAGAACCTCCGGCAATTGTGGTTACACCTGCAATTTACAATGAGAAAATGAGTCGAACATAGACATAGTTATTGTTATGCAGCAGAGATGAAGGAAGTCTATGTCAATTATTAAATGACTTGATAACAAGAGGAAACGATAGAAACAAGAGCAAAACATCTTACTACACAGAAAGTGTGGCTCCAGCCCGATGCATGCAATATATGCTAACACTGAACTAAGCATTTATCCGTTAAAGTATAACAAAGCATAAAGGGATCAAATAATATCCCTTAACCAGTAAAGCATATCGCATGCTTTGTTCACGCAGTGAAACTGATAGAGGATTTCACATAGTCTTTCTGAACTCTGATGCAAAGATAAATGTTTGTGAGCAAGCAAATAAAAGTATTGTCTGCTTAAACAAGTGGTTGAACTGTTCAAGTATCTACCTGATTTGCTGATCTTCCGAATGGCATGGTTATGATTGTCAGCAACGTAAATATTCCCGTTAAGATCGATCGCAAAACTCTTTGGCCTATCGAACTTTGCTGAAGCCAAGTCACCATCCACATAACCAGAGGCGCCATTTCCTGCCAAACTCTTAACACAGTCTCTGCAGCGCAAATCCCAAGAAATACTCATTATATGATCATAGATTCCCAGAAACACACAGAACGTACAATTTCTTGAAGATTGTAAATAAATTCTTAGGCCAAACCTTAAAGAGGTATACTTAACCAGAAACGTACTACAGCATGTTGCTGAGTGCTGAATCTCCGTCAAAATAACATTTATATACCATTTCGAAGAAACTGAGTCCATAAAATTTTAGTTTACAACAATCTCTCACCCAATTTGCACAATTTAGCAGAAATCACGCAAAATTCAGAAATGGTGTATGATCAATGATTTTCGAAGCACTCCACTTCTCCCTAGAAACCCTAGTTCATCATAACCATAAAATAATAAAATAAAATAAACCGAAGTTTTTCGGCACATACCGTTGGAGGTTGTGGGAAGCGATGCGGTGTAGAAAGTGCTGGCAACGGAGTCGAGAACGATGAAGAGATCGGACGGCGGAGATTGATGGAGAATTGACTGAGGATTCACTTTAACGTTCAACTTGTCGCCGTTGATGACTGTGCTGACCATGTAGCCATCTTCATAGATGAGATCCCCACTTCCACCCGCCACTGTAAATACAAGAGAAAAGAACCATATTAAAATAAATAAAATAAAAATCCGAATTTCGCCATAATCAATAGCTAGATTTTTCACCGAAAATCTTGTCTTTTTCTCCCTTCTTTTACCTTGAACTAGAATCAAACATAATTGCAGGAAGATCACGGCGAAATAGAGGGAAGAGATGGAAGACGCCATGGTCGATTTGAAAGGAGAGAGAGATTACACAGAATATATGCAGTGCAGTGAGAGTGAAGTAAAAGAGGCAGTGAAAGGTTAATCTAATTTCAATATTTGCGAAACGACCTCAAAACTTTTCAGTTTCTCAAAGTGACCCCAAATCTTTGTAGTTTCTCCAAATTGACCCCATAATCACCAAACCAAAAAAAAAAAAAAAAAACGTAAATTCACCATTAAATTGAACATGTTCTGAACTTCATCTGTTTTTTACTATTTTTTATTTTTTTTTATATTTCTTTCTTCAAATTATAGACTTCATTTTCCGATTTCCAGATTCAAATATTGAATTCAAGCTTCTTCAGATCTCTTCGTTCTGATCTCGTGCGCTTCGAGGAATTCAGCTGCGGCGGTTGAGCCGTTAAGAGTGTGTGAAATTGGAGAAGAAATTACAGCTGGATCTGGTCGAGCTTTCTCGGGGATTCAAAACGGATCCAATCATGAATCCTTTCTCCTCCGGCACTCGCCTAAGGTTAGTCATAGCTTCTTAGCTTTTAATGCTGTTGCTTTTCAGTCGACTGTTAATGGATCGAGTGTGAAGTTCGCGTAATTGCGATGATTCGGCTTCAGTTTGTTGTTTTGATTCGGTTTTTGCTGAGTGCTCGGTAATGTCTCGTTGGGGCGTAGTGGTGCGGTGGGCGATGGTTGTCATTCATGGTTTTTATTTCTCTTCTTCGTAATTATTATGTGATTTACGAGTTCATTTCTGAATTATTTGATGAAGTAAAGCAGGATTTTAACTAATTCATGAAAAGTTAGTGGCATTTATGGAATTGATATAGAACCTAGGCTGTAGAAGTTGAAATCCTCCTGCATTCTTGATAGAATGATAATGTGATTCACAATAATTATGGTAGCTTTTGTTTGAAGAATCTCCCTCTCAAAATTGCGGTTCAACTTGCTCTTGTTTTCTTTCTGCAATATAAATACAATTGTGATTTTTTCTTTTTTTGACTTTTTTGAAATATATATTTTGATCTTTTCCGGGACACCCTCATCATGAATACACTTGCATTTTATTGTGGTGATTACAGAGATTGGATTGTACTAAATTATACTTATGTTCTTCTAGGGACATGATTCGGGCTATACGTGCTTGCAAAACTGCTGCAGAGGAACGAGCTGTTATTAGAAAAGAATGTGCTTCTATTCGAGATTCTATCAGTGAAAATGACCCTGATTATATGCATCGCAATTTGGCGAAGCTCATGTTTATCCACATGCTTGGTTACCCAACTCATTTTGGTCAAATGGAATGTTTAAAATTAATTGCATCTCCAGGATTCCCAGAGAAGCGAATAGGATATCTCGGACTTATGTTGCTCCTTGATGAAAGACAAGAAGTTTTGATGCTTGTTACAAATTCAATAAAACAGTATCCATCTTAAACTTAGTTGTTTCTACAGCATGTTATAGAATCAAGCAACATGCACTACCATATATGCATAAAGTAAAAGAAAAAAGAACATCACAGGAACAAAAGGTTGCTGATCTTGTGACTTTATCTGATAATGAAATCACTAGTTATGGTTCATCTCTATGCTTTGCACATGGTTCTTTATTTTGCCTTAACTTGTGTACAGAGATCTAAATCATACAAACCAGTATATTGTTGGACTTGCCCTTTGTGCCTTGGGTAATATCTGCTCTGCAGAAATGGCTCGTGATCTTGCACCAGAAGTTGAAAGATTACTTCAATTTAGGGATCCTAACATCAGGAAGAAAGTAAGCATTCTGATTTTTCTCTTGAATGCTGATTCTGTTTATTTTTCTGGAGATCTGCATATAGTGTCTATCACTATGATATGCACATGTTTAATTGCCCTATGGAAAGTGGAAACCTTATTTTATGCACGATAAACAGGCAGCACTATGCACAACAAGGATAATCAAGAAAGTTCCGGACCTGGCAGAGAATTTTATGAATGCGACTGCTGCCTTACTTAAAGAAAAACACCATGGAGTTTTGATAACTGGAGCTCACCTTTGTGCAGAGATGTGTAGAGTTAGTACAGAGGCTCATGAACATTTTAGAAAGGTAAGTTTTTTGCCAGCTTAGTTTGCTTCTTGGAGAAAGGCAGAAGGAGCTTATATGTGAAGAACTTAGCCCAACTTAAAAAGATTCTAATGTTCTTTTCTTTATTCTTTTGTGTTCTAGAAATGCTTAGATGGCGTCGTCAAACTTCTAAGGGATCTAGCAAACAGTCCATATGCACCTGAGTATGATATTTCTGGGATCACTGATCCTTTGCTTCATATTAGATTGCTCAGGCTTTTGCACGTGCTGGGCCAAGGAGATGCTGATGCTAGTGATGCAATGAATGATATCCTTGCCCAGGCAAGTTAGCTGTGCCCTTTAAGCTAGAAAAGCTATTAACTTTTTATGCTGATTCCTCCATGAAAGGATTAGTTATTGATGTTTGATGCTTGATGCTTCATGTATCCTAAATCTCAGAATTTGTTATTTTATTTTAGGTGGCTACCAAGACTGAGTCAAATAAAAATGCAGGCAATGCCATCCTTTATGAATGTGTTACTACAATCATGGGTATTGAAGATAATGGTGGATTACGGGTGCTTGCTGTCAATATTCTGGGAAGGTTTTTGTCCAGCCGTGATAACAATATTAGGTATTTCATTCATTTAGATTGGCCATGTTGTGTGGTTTGTAAACAACAGTAGTTGCTTTGGGGGTATCTTTTAAGTCTTAATAATGAATCTGGTTGACAAGGGTATCTGTCGCTTTATTCTTCTATTTCGGAGTTTTTGTTTCTACTCTTTAGTTGACCATACCTGGATGCTACTCAGCCTACTCTCATTTTCTAGTTCTTATTCCTGCCTGAGAAACTGAACATCCTTCTTCCAGATATGTAGCATTGAACATGCTGATGAAAGCTATTTCATTGGATAGTCAAGCGGTGCAGAGGCATCGTGCAACAATATTAGAATGTGTGAAGGTATCATGTGACCACGGTTTTAATTTTTCTTCTTTAACTTGATAATTTGCCTTATCAGTTTCCTATCTTTGATTAAAATTTTTTGTTTCAGATATGATAGAAGTTATCTCCGAGAATTTACCATGCATCTTATTATCTAAATATTGATGTTGGTTCTTTTAGATCCTTTATTTTTCCTTCTCAGTAAATGGATATTTTGTCCTGGTTGTGCTTATAAGTTGACTTATAAAATCAGATCAATCCGGTGAAGTCTTTATTCTATGCTTGTTTTATAATATTCGGCTCTTTGGATGATATATCACCCTAGGTTCCAGATCCAAATCTAAAATCCTGTTATGCCAATGATATTTTCTGGAGTCCTTCTAGATTCTACCTTGAAGGTTTTGATTATTTCTAAGTTTCTTTTGCTTTGTAACTTTTTCCAACTACCTTCAAACCATATTGTTCGAGCCTTCGAGGATAACAATGTAACATAGTTAATAATGGCAGTTAATTTAATGTCAGGATCCAGATGCTTCAATCCGTAAAAGAGCCCTGGAGCTTGTTTATCTTCTTGTAAATGAAAGCAATGCAAAGTCTCTGACGAAGGATCTAGTGGACTATCTTGAAGTAAGTGACCCAGACTTCAAGGGAGATCTCACGGCCAAAATTTGCTCAATCATAGAGAAGTAAGTTGGTTATTTCGAAGCTAATAAAACAAGGTTCTTATCCAGTAATTTTTAAAATATGATCCCTGTTCTGCATTATATTTGTTTTTGTCCCTTTAGAAGCTCACATATCTGAAAGGCTGTAAAATTGTCTTTGTTTAAGTGGTGATGAGCTTTAAGTCACTCTTTGAGCTATAAGAAATTTTAATTGAAATTCACTTCACCGTCTATAACCGGATCATAGTTTTTGCTGAAACAATAGCTTCAACAACACATTTAAAAGTTTATTATTTCCATTTTTTCCCTACTAGCAAGCTCCTGTAACTACTCTAACATCTATGGGAATGTACTTGTCATGTCAAAACATTGTTTTATCACTCTTCATTGTCGTTTCATCTGCACTTTTTTTCTCAGTTTATCTCTATTCTATGCGCTCACTTTCATAACTATTTTGCTTCTCATCATTGAATCAGTGGAGGTGCATGACTAATTTCTGTTTAGCAACCGAGCATGGAATATGATATATTTTCCATTTTATTGCAGTTGCTCATATCGTTATTGTTCTGTTTTATGTTACTCCAGGTTTTCCCCTGATAAAATGTGGTACATTGATCAGATGGTGAAGGTTCTGTCTGAGGTATGCCTTTTCTTTTCTTTTTAGTGGTAGAATATCTATGTTTACTTCTAATCTTGATTAGGAGGTTTATCTTTGATGATAAGTATCCATGTATTTGAGCTCTAGAAGTTCGCTATTTCCTCTTCCTGCAAAGCATGCTTTTTTTATCTTATACCCAGTGTTTATTTCATGAACTGCTTGCAACATATATAGCTTTAAAAAGAACAACATGCTCTGGTTTGCCATCTCAATGTCTTGTGATAGTGAAATGGAAGAGCGCAGTAACCCAGTATGCTAGTGAGTAGTGATCCATGTGTATTTTTAGATGGTTCTTATGGATCGCAAAAGCTGCAATAATGACTTGAGAAGTTATTTTCTCCTAGTAGCTGCTTGTGATTTTTATGTGAAATGCATTGCTGCATTTGTGACCTCCAGCATGTTTATTTTCTTTTCAACATGTTTACTTTTCATTTTATCTTTAGTATATAAAAAGTTAAGTATTAAAGGCTGGGTGACTGAAACTGCACATGCTTCCTTGGTTTGATAATGCCAAGCTAATAGCCATCTCTGCCTTTTCATCAAAGCCTTTCAGAAAATCTTTTGATTTACAGTAATGTTGACTCTTTATTGTTGTATATATCACCTGCATCATAATTACTTTTTGTTTTCCAACTCGACAATATGTTGTGGTTTTGTTCATCCTGTTGCTTGTGTGTTTTCATATATATGATTTCCTTTAACCCTCACTTATTCACATTTACCCCTGTTGCTGACAAGTTCCCTGAATGTATTCTACAATCGAATTCTTATAGACTAGGCAGAGCTGGCCCAAACCAAATAATCTTTTCTTTTTCCTGTTGTAATTGAAGAAAGAATTGATTTTTGTGATAGTGTTTCAGGCTGGAAATCATGTAAAGGATGAAGTGTGGCATGCACTTATCGTCGTAATTACTAATGCTCCGAACCTACATGGGTATACTGTTAGAGCTCTATACAAGGCTGTTCAAAAATCAGATGAACAGGTATGCTCTACCTGTATAGGTTCCTTCCGAAATTTGGTAGAGTGGCTTGTGAGCACTCACTCATGCCCCTTCTGGTATTTTTTATTTATTTATCAGGAAACACTTGTTCGAGTTGCCGTGTGGTGCATTGGTGAATATGGGGAACTGTTGGTCAGTAATGACGGCATGCTTGATGTAGAGGATCCAATAAATGTGAGTTCATGCTTCTTAGGGGTTTCTCAAAGTTGTCATCTTTAGAGTCATAGACTTTTTTATGCTATCTGCAATTATAAGTTCTCTGCAATTTGCGGTGGATGTGGATGTTGATAAACTGCATCTAGGAGACACCAAAAGCCATCACTCTTTTAGGAGACTAAACTACTTTGCAAAGCTTTTGGCACATCTCTTTTGTAACTTCATAAAGAGGTATCAATTATTTTCATCATTAGTTCTCCAGTTCCACATCATTTTAGTCGTCTTAACAATGAGGACATTAGTACTCAGTTCATACTCCGTAGTTTCCTCTTGTCCAGGTTGCTAATACTTTTGATTTTTGTTCTGTTGTGATGATCTTCCCTTTTCTTGAAATTAGATGATAGGAATAAGATTATTTCCTTTTGGACGTGTACCAAATGTGCTTTATGTCTTCGTTTTCCAAGACAAGTTTGACAATATTGTTGCTTGGAACAGGTAACTGAGGCTGATGCAGTGGATCTTGTAGAAAATGCAATGAAGCACCATTCTTCAGATCTCACAACTCAAGCTATGTGTTTGGTTGCCTTGTTGAAGCTATCAAGTCGATATCCTTCCTGTGCAAAGTATGTTGTCATTGCCTCTCTGTACAGTATCTCAAGATTTTCAATAGTTACTTTTTATTAATGTTAGTGTGCTCGATTACCATTTTGAATCTGGGGATCATTTGTTATCTGTTGCAGGAGAATAAATAATTCGGTCCTTCATCAAAAGGGAAGTCTTGTGCTTGAGCTGCAACAAAGAGCCATTGAATTTAACTCTATTATTGAGAAGCATCAGAACATCAGGTATAGATCCAGGCTTTGAACCTCGATTAATCAATCTATACCTTTATTTTCTTTGATTCTATAATCAATGTCATTAACTTCTAAGATGGTGCTGCATGGTCCAGATCTGCATTGGTTGAAAGGATGCCAGTGCTTGATGAGGCAACTTATAGTGGGAGGAGGGCTGGTTCTGTACCAGCTGTGGTTTCATCTTCACTAAGAGCTCAGCCGAAAATGTCAAATGGTGTTGCTAAACCCACTTCTGCTCCTCTTGTTGATCTACTTGATCTTGGCTCTGATGATGTTGCAGCGCCAAGCTCTTCTGGTGGAGATTTTCTTCACGATCTTCTTGGTGTTGATATGTCTCCAGCTTCACCAGGTTGATTTTTCTTATTTGTGCGCTCAAAGTTATTAGCCCTGAATATTTGGTCCCATATGAATTATCGATCTAAGCTAGTTTTCTGTTTCTTTTTTCTCTCTCACTAACATCTGCGTCTCTTCAGTTTCAGGAACTAAAAATCTGTCCCCAAAAAATGGAACAGATGCCTTGCTCGATCTTTTGTCTGTTGGAGCTCCTACAGCTGAAAGTAGTTCGTCCATGCTTGATATGTTATCTAATCAAGATAACAAAAAGTCAGAGGGTCTGCTAGACAATTTTGCATCCCCTTCTGCATCTTCAACACATTCCTCTTCAGCCGTTGCAAGTTCTTCAATGATGGATTTGTTGGATGGGTTCGGACCCAGCTCATCCACGCCAGGTATGGTACTTTGTTATCAGTCCGAGCTACTTTATTACCCCCCATTACTTCATTCCTAGTACTTTGACTCCCTAGCTTCAGTTGCAGAAACCGATAGCCCATCCTATCCATCAGTTGTTGCATTTGAGAGTGGTTCGTTGAAAACAATTTTCAACTTTTCGAAAGAGCCTGGAAATCCTCAGATCACAATAATCGAGGCTCAATTTGTGAACAAGTCTCCTGATATCTACTCAAATTTCGTATTCCAGGCAGCCGTGCCAAAGGTACTTCAAGCATGTCACGTCCCTCATGATTATTGTATATATCCCTCAACTCGTATAATTTTGTGAATCCAATGCAGTTTCTTCAGTTGCACTTGGAACCTGCCAGCGGTAATACACTTACTGCGAGTGGTGATGGATCTATCACTCAGAAGCTAAAAATTACTAACAGCCAGCATGGCAAAGTAAGATACTTCACGTCTGCTAGCTTTTAACGTAACCTCGTGCAGTTTATTTGAATCAATGCTGCATACCAGTTCTCATGCCTATAATCTGATTTCTTACATCCTTCAGATACCCATTTCAAGGAAGTTTCTATAGTATTTTTGAATATCTAGTCGTGTCGATTTCCAGCTTATCTGCATTATATTCTTACACATAAATACGCTTTCACTCGCAGAAATCCCTGGTGATGAGGGTCAGAATAAACTACAAGGCCAATGGCAAAGATGTTTTGGAGGAAGGGCAAATAAGTAACTTCCCCCGTGGTCTGTAAACGCGATGCGCCAATTCTTAAGTCTTATTAGTCTAAACCAGGGACGCGTCGTCGGCTGCAGTTTCAGGTGAAAAATCTGAGATTTTGTTATGGTGATTGTGATGTTTTTGACGAGAAGGTGTCTCTGCTTGTGATTTATTTCCTGAGACGAGCGGTTTATTGTACATTATTACGAGGAAAGTTTTTTTTTAAGCAATTATTTGGTCGAATTTCATCCATTTTGAGTTTTGAGTGCATGTTTGTAGTGTATAATTATTTGAATGGGTTCTCAACATTGTTTCTGGATTTATTTTCTTTAGCCTATGCGACTATGCGAGTTTGTGTGTGGCATGCATGAATTATTATTATTGGCAACAAACAAAAAAAGTTAGAAATTATGTCTTGAACGGTCAAAGGAATCTGAAGATAAATGACATAAATGTCAAATCAAATCCAACCCACAAATCACAATCCTTCGAAATGTCATTATACGGCTGCTCAGAATCAAAGATAATTGTTCATTAAAAATACCAATATTTCGACAACACTTTCGGTCCCCTAAAAAAACAACATTTCATTATTTTATACTTTACATGTACTTAATAAACGTTTAATTTTTGTTACGCAGAATCAAATGTAATTGTTCATTAAAAATTGCAATATTTCTGTAACACACTTTCGGTCAAAAAAAAATTTAACGTTTATAATTTTATACTTTTACATATATATAATAAACGTTTGAAATCAACGTTTAATTTTATACTTGACACATGGAGAATTAGAAACATTAAAACAAACACAAAACTACACTACTAAAATTGAACAGTATGGCACGTCACTATTACGTAAGCAAATTGTACGATAAAATGCCTTTCGTCATTTCGTGCACGTAGAGATGTGAAAACCTATTTTCTATGTGCATTAGCTCATTTATACCCTCTGATGTACAGAACTATAGAACCTAATATTTTAAAAATATATATATATCAGTATAATAGAAAGTAAAGCGAGAAAAAAATAGATATTTATAAAACTGCGATTTTTCAGTATATTTTCATGAAAATCTTTACAAATTAAATCAATCTTGGAGTAGAATTTATTCTTAATTAGTGCAAAAACATATACAACTGACTCACAGTTTCTTATATACAGTATTGTTGGAAGAGATTTTGATTGCTTTGAGAAAATGAAATAACAAGAGCAAGCGCCAAGTTTTGCAAAATTTGAAGTTTAGTGTTCTTTTTTTTATAATTAATTGACCAAATAAATTAGGGGAAATAGGCAAAAATTAGCCATTTTGAGATAGTAAAGATAAATAATAGTCACTCGGATAAAAAAGATAAAAAATAGCCACTCTTACCATAATACTTCCGTCCTTGCCTAATTCATGAATTTAAATTCATGAATTGCTCTAAAAATATTAGGCAATTCACGAATTTTACAAACTCAATTCGTGAATTACTCACAAAAAATGCCTGAATTCACGAATTCACCCAATTCGTGAATTCACTAAAAAAATGTCTGAATTCACAAATTCACCCAAATTTCGTGAATTCACTAAAAAAATGTATGAATTCACAAATTCAATTTCTTGAATTCGTGAATTAGTGAAAAAAAATAATCAATTCACGAAATTCATTAGTGGCTATTTTTTATCTTTTTATTTTATTTTTATCAATGTGGCTATTATTTATATTTAATATCCCAAAGTGGCTATTTTACTAGTTGTCCCAATAAATTATTCAAAATACCCTTAACTATATAAACAAAAATGATAATAACTCAACCAAGAGTTTGTGAAAAACCCTATTTTTCATGAATATAATTATCTCAATTTACCGTAATTGATCAAGTGAAAACATGTACAATAATTAATTTAATAAATCATTAAAATATTCGATTCAAGAGATAATAATACATTATACGTATTTTCACCATTTCATATTACACTTGCCAATTGGCAATTGCCATACTAGTCGAGACCATAACAGGAAAGAACTTCCAGAATCGTCTGTCTCTCTGTAACTGTGTTCGTGTTACCATGAGAGAGAGAGAGAGAGAGAGAGAGAGAGAGAGAGAGAGAGAGAGAGAGAGAGAGTACAGTATATTAAATAACTCATATATAAATATATATATAATCTTGACCCCTTTATTCTGAAGAAGCAAAGAAGAAGAAGAAATGAAACAAGCTTAAATCCTCAAACAATTAACGAAATCGAGCGCCTAAAATACAATAATAATACCACCAAACTTATTAACTAATTACTCAATCCTAATTAAAAAAAAAAAAAAAAAAAACATAAATAAATAAAGAAAAAAGCGATCGAGATAATCAACATTCAACACTCACTGTTATTCATGCTGCCACTCGCATTCAAATCGTGATGATACCCATAATGCTGCCGCTGGTGATACGGCGGCGCCATCCCCCCTCCTCCCCCGCCGCCGCTGCTCTCTCCGGCGTCCTCGTACTCCTCCTCCTCCTTGGCCCCCCTCGCCGGCGGCGGCGGAGCGTAGTGGTTAGGGACGACGGAGGGGAGTTTGGAGAGAAGGGCTTCGAGGCTGCTCATGGAGGGAGTTATGCCGCCTCTGATATTGGGGTGGTGAGGGAAGTGATGATGATCGTAGTATTCGTTGTTGTTGATCAAGCCGTTGTGGTAATGCCACGCGGCTTCCTGTGGGCCGTCGATCTTGAATGGGAAAGATGAAGAAGAAGAAGAAGAAGAAGAAGGGTGTGGGAGTAGAACTCCCGGAATGCTCTCGATGTAGCTCATCTTCTTCCTCAGCAGCACTACATAGCTCAAATCCTCCACTACCTATATATATATATATATACATCATCACCATTTATTCATCTCTAGAGAGAGAGAGACACAGAGAGAGAGAGAGAGGGTTAAACCTTGTGCACAGCTCCTAATTGAATGACACCTTCTCTCACAGCAATCAATGCTATGGTCTGCAATTATTTGATTACATAAGGGCTTGCTTCAAATATATATATATATATATATATATATATATATATGATTGAGGGAGGTTCATTGATTGTACCTTGATACCGGATTGGAATTGGGCTTCCCAAGTCCTAGGGTGCTGTTTGTTTCCAATGATAATTCATCCATTAATTCATTACATTTATTATGAGAAGAAAAAAAAAAAAGAAATTGGAAATTAAATTTATAGATATACCTATATAGGTATTGATGATTTATATATAAGTGAAATAATGAAAGAATGAATGAATTAATAGTTAGATATACATACAGAATCAGCAGAGTTATGCCATGCAGAAAGGAAGTTGATTTCTTGATCATTTGGTTCTTTGTGGATCCATTTGTGGCTGTGATCTGCCGCCACTTTCCCTATCAAACTGCAATAAATGATTTAAAAAAAAAAAACTCAGATCATCAAAATTAATTAAAATAACTCCATATATATACATACAATGAACAATTGATTATTTAATATTAATTCATATATACCCTTCACCATAATTGTAGATTTCATGTGACATTTTGAAGAAGAGCTCAGGCTGGAGTCCAGCTTGATAGTGTTGATGATAGTCATAGGCGGCGGAGGAGGAGGAGGTGGGGCAATCGCCGCCGCCGCCGCCGTTCATCTCACCTGCTGACGCCGCAAAATTGCAAAATCCATCTTCCCATACCAATATCCTATATATACATATCATCAAGAATTAATATATGTGAATATATGAATTGAAATTCACATTTAGTTAGTCTAATTTAATTAATTACCAGTTTCTTCTGACCCCTCTTGACCTGTCATACACACCTCCTTGGCTATCCCACCTATCATCATCAATTAACACACAACAATTTGTAACTAAATACATCAAATTAAATTCATAAATTTCACCACACACACACACACACACACACACACATATATATATATATATATATATATATATATATATATATAGGTTAATTAATTGAGACTTTCTTCCTTGCTAGGTAGGTATAGGTAGGTTGATTATTGTACAAAGAAAGAAAGAAAGAAAGAAAGAAAGAAAGAAAGGATAATGATAATAGATAGTAGAGTACTTGGGAGGAGGATAATTTCTGGGGAGAATCCTCCAAAAAACAGCATAAACCCATTGGGAATTCTCATGTATGCACAGACTCCTCAGTGTGTGTTGGAGAAGATGAGTTACAGCTAGTGAGTTTAGCTGTTCTTCCATTAATGAATGAATGAATTTCCCTCTCTCTCTCTTGTTTCTTGATGATGATGATGATGATAGAATAGAGTCCCTCTTACTCTTTTTATTCTCAATCTTGAACCAAATAATATTTCAAAAGAAGTAAAACCCCAACATCTCTTTACTCCCTTTATATAAGGCCACCACCAACGCATACTACTACTATTACTCTCTCTCTCTCTCTCATCGAATATTGAATATTGAATATTTTTTATTTAATTAAATATTAGTATGATTTTACGAAAATGATTTGGGAGGCCCACACTTTTTGATGTCGAGTTTTTGCTCTCTTTTTCAAACCTCCATTCAAAACTTCGTACCCTATAGTCGTATGCTTTTTTCGTCCTCCCTCCCTCAAAAACTCAATCATTATTATCACCCATATAATAATAATATTTTATTAATATTAATAATAATGATGATGATGATGAGTATGTAGATCCTCTTCAATTTATTTCTCAAACCCATATCTTTTTTTCCCTATGCTACCACTCATTATCATATTTATTATTACACAAATATGTACTTCTGCCTAATTTCTTCCAAGCATATTATTTTTTGACGCTTACTCTCTACGAAAAGTATACTTGTACCTATCAAAATTTAATTATTTGGACTTAGAGTTTTTTAGTATACTATAATTTAATGCCGAAGTAGTTGGGTAGTTGCTTTTGGGGTAAGATGGATTTTGAATTATTTTCTATGAATGCAAAATCTTACTATCATTTTTTTTTCCTCTTTTGTCAAGAATAATTTTAGTAAAGTTTTAAGGTAATTTAACTTGATTTTATTGATTAGTTTATTGATTTAAAGGAATATGATTCGCCAATTGTAATTCTCATTTCCCACATTGGAGGAATTTTGAACCATACCCTAAAATGGGAGGAATGAAACTTTGAAACTTTAAGATTCCGAAATTGGGACGGTGGCAAAATAACATATTAATATAAATATAAAGAGAGATGATATGCTACACATCTTCCGGTGGGCACCTTCGTGGGCACCTCGTCGTTTTATCACGTTTGCATTGTTTTTTTTAAATTTTTATTTTTATTCTATATTCTAGTATCTTAGAAATTAATTTAGAAATCATAAAATCTAAAAAATCAATGTTCAATTTGTTATTTTTTATTTTAAACTTCAAAAAATGAGTACTAAAATAAATCGAGCTTTGATTTTTATGTAATTTTTAGATTTTATGATTTCTAAATTAATTTCTAAGATACTAGAATATAGAATAAAAATTAAAATTAAAAAAAAGCAATGCAAACGTGATAAAATGACGAGGTGCCCACGAAGGTGTCCACTGGGAGGTGAGTAGCATATCATTTCTCTAAATATAAATATCGTATAGAATATGTCATGTGGTATATATACTACCTCCATTTCACGGAGAATGACCTATTTACTTTTGAAACTTCTAGCACGTTTTTCCATGCTTCAAAATGAGCGGTTTTCAAATGGATTTTTGTTGATTTCTTTCTTTTACGAGATACTACGACTGTCGTAGTATCCCGTAAAAGAAAGAAATCTTCAAAAATCCATTTTAAAACCGATCATTTTGAAGCGTGGAAAAACGTGCTAAAAGTTCCAAAAGCAAATAGGTCATTCTCCATGAAATGGAGGAAGTATTTAATTTATTACTATATATTTAGTTCAAATGTATATATGCAGATAACATTATGATTATTCGATCAAAGCTGTAGCTAGTGACTTTAATCATTGCACATCCATAATGTGTTCACAGTTGACGTGAAAATGATATATAAAGAAAAGTATTATAAATATATAGCTTAAAAATCAATTATACAAGAAACACTAAACCCTATTAAAAAAAATATACTCTAAATGAAAAAATTAAATTTGATTAAGAGTGTCTGCGGTGGGTGATGGTGAGTTTCTGTTAATTAGGATCTTACACTAACCACACACCTATATATTCTCAAGAAATGTACGGCACCTATATATTCTCAAGAAATGTACGGATAAGAGAGGAAATGTATTACATTAATTAATTAATTTACACATTACTTATTCATGCTAAAATTAACTTATACTCCCTTCATTTCATATAAAATGACACACTCTTTTTGGCTTTTCTGGTACGCTTTTCCACGTTTCTTGATGATGGGTTTTAAAATGGATTTTCGTAAGAAAAAAAAATCTTCAAAAATCCATTTTAAAACCCATCATCAAGAAGCGTGGAAAAACGTGCCAGAAAATCTACTATTGAAGTGTGTCATTTTATATGAAATTAAGGGAGTAGTACATGTGTAGGGAATTATTTTCAGACCACCTTCTCAATTATAGGACATGTACATGTACTATTGATTTTCATAAATTAAGACCAATATGTCCTTGCAATTTAAAACCTAAAATCAATAATTACACTGTCAGAATACAATTTATAAATAGACAGCCTAAACCAAAAAACCTACACATTTTGCCAAAACAAGACAAACTCACTGTGTGTAATGTGTATAGCAAAACAGTAGTTAGTTCTTCTATGTTCTATCTATATGCATAAATTTTAATATCTTGAATTGAATAATTATACATATATATATATGTATATATATATACATACGTATATGTAGAGAAATTAATTGATTAATTACTTAAAAAAAAATTCACGTGATCTGGTTCCTCTTCTCATTAAAAATGTCTCTTTAAATTTGTTTGACCATTCCGAATTTCTTGCCACCTAACTCCTGATGACTGTATATCAACTTAATTAATAACATCAAAAAAATTAGGTGAAACAATAAATTAATATTCTAAGAAAAGCCCACATGGTATATATTTTGTTGGGTATTTTGTTTAGAACAAGGAAGCAAATAAATAAATAAATATTTATAGAATTGTAGAACGTTGAGAGTACTCTTATAACAGTGTATACATCACTCTCAATCTCTGACTCATCGTGTACAAACATATCACAGTTTTAATAAAGAGTGGTCGAATTCTTCGCTGTACTTTTTTTTTAAAAAAAAAATTGTTTTTATTTTAATGTCCTGAGTCTTTGGTAACTTGTACTGTTTTTTTCCTTACATACTGCTGCATGATTATAACAGCTGAGATATAAAAATACATGCATATATACAGCATATATCTGCGTGTGTGTGACCAATTAGAATGTGATAATGAGCGTGGAAACAAACTATTTCTACACGAAGAAAAAAAAAACCCTCATCAAATATTAATGTGTGTATATATATATATATGGAGGAATGATCTCATACCTACCTTCATCATACTTAATGTGCCCGCAGATGACATGACAATGATTTAAATAAAAAAAAACTAGTTTAAATATAAACCCTAAAATTAAATCCTAAATTGAAAAAATTATCAACGTGATACTGTCCACGTCAACAGTGTGTCCACGGTGAGTACGAGAGCATCTATATATATAGATATATATATATATATATATGTGGTGTGAGTGAGTGCTTTCATATCTACCAGGCTGACAGAACATTAAGAAAGTCTTTTTGACCATTCATTAACAAGAAAATGTACTGTTTATGCAGTAGTGAAAATTTATTCATGATTTATTAAATTAAGAAACAAGAAAACTACTTATCACCATTTGGGTTCACTTCTTCTATTTCAATTATTTTCCCTCTTTGGCTTCTTCTTGGCCATCCCCCTCTTCTTCAATTAATTAATTTCCAGAGAGAGAGGGAGAGAGTAGGGTTTCTTGTAAAGAATCTTGAAAGCATTGTTGCATTGTACATTGATGCAATATTGGTTTGGTGCGTGTATGTACGACTGCACAAAGCAAAGGAAAATTGGGACAAAATCTGAGGGAAGTGATGTAAGCAGATGAAGTGTGTTTGGGGTTTTGGAAATTTATTTTATTTTATACGGAGTACTACTACTGCTACTAATAATTAGATAGGGAGATTTTTTTTATTATTTTATTACTATCTTGTTGGAGTTTCTGATTTGTGGAAAGGGATGGTTCTAGTGAGATTGGATTTTGTTCTTATTGATGATTTTTGGGTACATATCTTGAAAAAAAAAATTCTAGATTTTTGAAAATAATGGAGAAGATGGTGTAATAGTAATAATAAGGGGAAAATAAAATGATGAAGAGAGTGGGTGAAGATAACAAAGTGTGGGAATGGCCTATCCCTTTCCTCCATTAAGGAAGTGGAATCTCTGCCCCTCCCATCATTTTCAATGTTACTAGTAATTTCATATTTTCATTTGTATATATATATTATTTTTAGCCCTTCAAATTGATCAAATGTAGCTAAAATTCAAGAATGGGTGTTCATATATGTCTACTGCGCAATGGACAAATTTAGATGGGCATATATGCATTTGGGTCTGTATATAAATTAGTGGTACTGAAATTAATTACGTATATTATACACAACCAAGGAATGTTATACTATGTAAATAAATAAAAAATAAAAACAAAGAAGTGGATGCATGATAGAGAAAAAAAATGGGTGGTATAATGACGCATAAAATACTAATTTGGTAGCCTTCGTGAGAAAATGCCAGATAAGATAAAAAAAAATCATAAAAAGTTATCGTAATGAAGTATTGTTCAGTTAAGATAATTTTATTCGAGATGGAAGGTCTGATAATTTATCATAGGGAAACAGTGATTTTATAACGAGTCAGACAGTCCTTCAAAATAACTTATTTGAGATATCAAACAAACATAAAATACCAAATAACTTTTTTTATCTAGACTTTTCTTGACCGAAACAAGTGCTAATAGTTTAATAGGAGGCTCATAAAAAAGAGATTAAGGATGTTGTGAATAATGTAATGCTATTTAACTCCAGGCTAGAATATAGGAGACAACATATTGATCTTTCCCTTGATTTCCGGTAGAATTCTCCCTAAAATTAATTAATGATGATGATCTGACATCTTGGATATATACTTTTTCATCATAATTTTAATAGGATTTTAATATACACTGATTTTAGAATGTTCTGTAATTATTTATTTCCACATTTCTATTAAGATATTGCATTCATGCAGTAAAACAAATTATGTTTATTAAATTATCCCTTATTATTATTATTATTATTATTATTATTATTATTATTAACCATTATCATCATTATCATTATTATTAGCTTCTTACGCTTTTTAGTCTTGTCAATTACTTCTCTGTCTATAAATTTAGCCTGAGTTGTTATATTTGGATGTCTCATAAGAGCACTCCCGGTAGATAGCCTAAAAAATGGGTTTTCTCCTACTTTTTCGGCGAAGAGAGCTTACTCCCAAAACAAGTTCCAGTGGTTAAGTTATCTCCGAACTCTCTTCGAATTTTATATATATATTTTTTATTCTAAAATTGAATTTTAATGTTTATATTTTATAGGTTGATTTCTATTTTGATTTTGATTTTTATTTTGATTTCTATTTCAATTTTTATTTCGATTATTTACACGGCTGAATGCTAATTTTTTTTGTTACAAAAATTCGAATTAAGAAAAAATTAACCCGGCTGACGACTGACGTCATAATGACATCAACACAAGGCTCGCATGTATCTCTCTGGACCGAGACTTTGATGAGCGCTTCTAGGTAGAGGCGACCACGGTTCCAGTTCCCCCAAAGACGAACCAGAACCGCACCGCCGGTTCCAACGGTTCCGAATCCGGTTCCGGTTACGGTTCGGTTCCGGTTCGAACCGAAGAACCGGCCCTTTTTTTTTCCTCTCTCTTTTTTTATTTTTATTTCTTCCCTATATGTATACTTCGTTTATATATGTTTCGAGTTTAATTGTAAGAGCATTATAATCAAAAACTGTAAGAGAAATTAGAAATATAACAAATCAGATGATTTTTCAATTTTTTTTTATTTATTTCACCTAAACATTTTTAAAATCATATTTTGATTTCAAAGGCCGAGCCTCGTTAAAACCTCAGTGAGGAAAAGAGTACTCGTCTAAGATTTGACATGGCAGAATTACATGTTATCGAAAAGAAATCGTCGTCGAAATCGTCAGTTTCTGCTTGAGAGGTGTCAGTGTCAGTTCCCGCGTCGGTGGTGCTTAGTGGATCATCTTGAAAGATCTCCTCCCATTTGTCAGTTAGGAACCGGTAGAACCGGCGGTTCCGCTATTTTTTTTTCTCCCAATAAATATATTAATACATAATTAAAAAAAATATTCATATGATATGGAATTATGGATTGATAATTAAATATGCAAAGTTCATTCAAATTTAACATGTTATCATTATTAATTAGAATGAAAAATTTCAAAATTGACACTTCATCTTATCTTCTTCATGAATTGAATAATTTATTATCTTTATGTAAATCACTAAATTGTATATTTTGTCATCTTCAATTCATCATTATCATGTGACATTGTTAATTGAATATTTTGTCATTTATATGATTTGATTTTTTGTTTAAATATTTGAATTTAAAGTTTGAACATTATCACAAGAGTCATAACTCACAAGTGCACAACATCCAACATCACTAGGCTGCTATATTTTAACTTTGAATGAATAAACATTACATATGTATGTAATTTTATTCATTTGTACTTTTTTTCAATTTGAATTATAACTTAACAATGAAAAATCTCTTTCATTTTAGAAATTATACTTTATAATTTGTACATTAAGAATTCATTAAAATGGATGTATACTAATAAAATGTTAGATAAAATAATTAGTATGATATTTATACACAACATACAAATAAAATAGAGAAATAAACAAAAAAAAGCCGGTTTTTCGGTTTTTTAACCGGAACCGCCGGTTCCCGGTTCCTCAAGAATGGAACCGGAACCGCACCGCCAGTTCCGACGGTTCCGAATCTGGTTCCGGTTCTGATTCAAAAACCGCCGGTTCCGGTTCAGTTCCCCGGTTCCGATTTTTTTGGCCGGCTCTACTTCTGGGCTCCCCAATGGGGGTGGGTCTCGCTTGGCGGCGGTGAGTCCGAGCAAGCCCACCCCGCTGTGGATGTTCTAAGTTTAGTCGCATAATGAAAATGGAAAGTTATATCTTTCGACACAAAATAAATATTTTAAAAATCTTCTTAAATTACACAACATGTCATTGTGACCCATTAAAAATTATTATACTTTATTCTTAATTTCTCTTTCTTACATTGAATTTGACAATTTGACAAAAGCCCTAAAATTATTGCTTTACCTTAGCAATTTTATTACAATCAAATACTTTTCTTATCATTGGTATACAACGTCCGTCCGGGACAAATTTTATGGGACGGTAGGAGTAATTATGAGAAAAAAATTATGACTAGATATATAAATATATATTTAGCAAATAAGAGTGGATTTGCACAATCTATAATTATACATAAAAATGAAAAATGCAAACACGACAGATTTTGGAGTGAAAGTTGATGAACTAAATCTTTTGTCACACATAGTTAGAAAGCATACGTTAAGATAGCAGAATTTTTTAGGATTAATAAAAGATAGATATCGGTTAATATAATATAAAATTCACTGTTTTTTTCTTGGAGTGATGAATTTAGAATCTCCCCAAATCTTAACTATATACAGATATTAAATAATTTCTACAATTTCCAATACGCCTCTTTTTTTTCTAAACATTATTAAATCATGAAATCACCGTTTAGCATTCATTCCTTCCAACCGTCATTAATACACATATATTTTCTGTACTTTTATTCTATTTTGACTTTTTTTTTCCATTTTGTTCTGCATATATATAGAGGGATAATTGTCTCTAAATATAACTTTTTCTTATATTCTGATTTTGCAACACGATCTTTAAAATCTGTCAATATATATATAATTTTTTAATTGTTTTTTATTTTGCATACGTGATTGATTTTTTTTCTTAATTTCGTGAGTTCTCGTGCTGACATGGGAACGATGAGTGAGTAACTAATTTTCTCACATATATAAATGACATAATTTCCAACATATACAACTTCGGATTTCCATATCAGCACAAATTTCGTGTGCAAAATTACAAACAATTAAAATATTATGTATTTATAGATAAATTTTAAAGTTTGTATACATATACAAAATCAAAATTTGACGAAATATTGCGTATTTGGGGGCAATTTTCCCAATCTAAAATTGCAAGTTATATATGTTTGTATTAACAAAATCAAATAATTATTTGTACTATGATTGTGGTGAAAGTTGTAACGCACTAACACTTAGAGACATGTTGTACTGTACCTCGTGTTAGCCTTTGTCCCAAATTCTGAAATCCATAATCTATTAGTCAAAATCTAAATAAATTCATCTCCATTTTTTTCTTTTAATGGCCGATTTGAGCACAGAAAATATTCAACAACCCATAAATCATGTCATTGTAGGACAGGATATGTGGAATAAAGTTTATCATTTCGCACTAAAAATTAAATAGCAGGTGTTAGTGGAAGACTTTGATGAAAGCATGGGTGTGTATTTGTCAAACTCTAGAGAGAAAAAAATCAGAGCCAGTGATGAAGGAGCTGGATGCCAGCAATTCTACTCGCGCGGATACTACACTTTATGGAATATATCGAGCATGAATTTTAGAGAATTCATAATATAGTAAAGGCTAATATGGTAGTTTCACACAATATTTGCAAATATTAATGGAATCTGAAATGTTGATCGGGGCAAATATGATAGTCTCACGCAATATTTTACATTAAATTTTAAAATGAGACATTTTTTTTTTAAATAAAAATTTTAACAATTCGGAAGAGTCGGTGCATTAGAAATCAAAGAAAATTTAGGATCTAGGAATTGTATTGATTGGTCACTCTCATAGCGTTGAACGATAATTAATAAAGTTGTGGTAATTAATAAGGACATTATTATTACTAGTAATCTATAGGCTACAGTTGTATTTATGATTGTTCAAATCTTTCCTAACATTATGCTTCTAATTAAACATGCTTAAATATGATCACGGTTGGAAAAGATCAAGAAATCTATCAAGAAGAATGCCCATAAAACCTCAAGAATATACAATAAAATGTCTATAAATTAATAATAGAGTGATCGTGAAATTTTATAAATATAGAGAGTTATTTATATTATTGATATATCAATCATTTATTATAATTTATAGAGCATTTTTTTAAAATTTCAATACGTAGAATTTTAGACAATATGTTGTGACTTTAATGATCCCGAAATAATTTTTGAGATGTCAAAATAAAATAAAAAATAATAATAATGCAACATAACTTAAACTAAACACGGGTGATGCTCGTTCATCTTTATATTCAAGATATTAAGCTTAAGAATCGTGATATATCAATTTATATGTTTTAGTGTATGAGGACCCAAAAATATAAATTATGATTAGAAGGATCTAAATTTGATATGCACTTTTTAACTTGTTAATCATTGTTTCTTTTTGTTCGTCGCCCACATAATTAAGAATGATTAAGTTTAATAATAGTAGTAATAATTGAGAAGTAGGGGTAAATTTAGGCTGAATAAGGCATGCAAGAAAAAGGAAACAATTAATTCGAGCAAAAGCCCTTTTCAATGTTGTACTTTTATCACACATTTACACAAACAAACCTTAATTTCCGTGGTTGCCCCCTTGTTACCTTAAACAGGACTGCAAAGTCTTGATTACATAAATCTTGATTAGATTATCATTCTTAATAAGTTGGACTTCTTCCATCAAATCTTAGATTTCATTATGTTAATACAAGTAGCACTTGTCTTCTTTATATATTATACTACTTCAGACCACAATAAACGAATATATTTCCATTTTTGTCTGTCCATAAAAATGGATATCTTTCTCTTTCTCTTTGAAATATAGACCCTACATATTAAAAGCTCCACTATACACTATAAGAGAGCGTTTACTCTGAGAGATAAGATTAATTAAAAGATTGATAAAATTTTAGTATATAAGACATATAATTAAAGTAAAATCATAGTTTGGGTTTATACATATCTCATGATCAGTACAAATCAAGGAATAAACGCGGCCAATACCGAGCCTTGGACATCCTATATTTTAAATCTTTATATAAACAGGAAATTAAGCGATAAATTAGTCAATATATTGACACATTTCTTTGGCTTTCTGCACTTTTTCAATCTCGATATGGTTTAAAGTTTTGAAGATCTTCTTTTTACGGATCAACGACTTTGTGAGTATCCGTAAGAAAGATTTCTTCAAAATCATTTTTAAAACCATATCGAGACGTGAAAAAACTGCCAGAAAAGCAAAAAGAATTGACAATTTATGAATGGAGGAGTATGATCTTTTCCTCAAGGAAACTCTCCTACTAGCACCTTCTAATTGATGTAGTATTTTTCACTATGTTTTCTACAGCACATACTCTTTCTTAAATTAACTTTTGGTCTTTTGTCTTTCTGTCAGCTTTCCACGCTCTCGTAGAGTTTAAAGAAGAATTTTTGAAAAATTCTCTTTTAACTATCATCAGAACGTTAAAGCTGCCAGAGAAGCACTATTGAAATGTGTCATTTTAAGTGAAATGGGAGAATAATAAATAACATAGCATCATAATTTAGAATAATAGTAATAGTTAGGAAGGGATGGGAGCAGTGGATTGATGCTAGACACATCTTTAGCCAACATAAGTATTGAAAATGGCAATGATAAAAGGGAATAGGCTCTCAAATCTTTGTGTATATATATCGATATATATATATTTAATATATATAGAGATATATATATATATATATATATATATGTGTGTGTGTGGGGGGTTTGAATTATATAGAGATTGGATTTCTCTCTCTCTCTCTCTCAAACTCTCAAAGTGCCCCTATCTCCTTTCCATCATAAGCAGCCACGTGGGGGAAGATATATCTATACACACAATACTCTAATTTCAATTTTTTTTTTTTGACATGGACATATTCTAGCAAATTGACTGTAAAGTTTCAATCTATAGTATTACTATTACTATTTTATTAAATCATGAAGTGAAATGAAGAAGAATGTGACTCTTTTATTGAAAGACTCAAAAGGGTAGCTGTTTGTGTTCACCAACTCCACAAAAAAATGTGAGCATATTTTGCACACCCTCAAGATGTCCCCAACATCACTTCAATCTCATTCCCCAACTTCTGTACTTTGGTTGTTTTTGAGTATCTCTTTACAGAAGAGATTGCACATGGTGCATTCTTCTTTGCTCTTATCTTAGATGCTCTTTGTTCTCTCTTTTAAGTTTTCTTTTCCGTGACTCGAGTGTGTTGCGCTGGTCGATATTTATTTACCTGATTAGGTCAAAATAACGACAATCAAACATAATTTGACCAAGACTACTAATATGGGGCATCTCAATATAGTATACAAGACTATTAATTTGAGACGAAGGTAGTGTCTTGTAATATTGGTTATGATGTTGATGGATTGGTGTGTTAATTATATGTCAATTTTTTGACCTAATTATGAGAAGGGAATAACTAGATTAGTCTTAATCATGGAATTCTTGATTTGGGAGGTAATGGTTGGTGAAATTTGTTGTTTTCTTTCCTTGATAGATACTTAAGGTCACTTGTCACGTGATTATTAGATTGTATAATTGGGGCTTAACTTTTTTTTCTTTTTCTTTTTGTTTTCTTTTTCTTTTGAGGGAAAGGGATTAACGTGTTTTTTTTAAAACAATTAAACATAAAATCTTCCACTGACGACTCGAACCCGAAACCTTAAGTTTCAGCCATTAATCCTCTACCAATAGACCAACACACGCATGCGGATTAACGTTTTTTAGATACGAAAGATGTTCAAATTAAAATGGGTAAATGCTTGTAAAGATTAGGTGGGCCAGAGCAAGCTTTAAGTGATGGGCCCATTAGGCTTTGAATGGGGGCCCACATTCTTTGCGGCTTTAGTGGGTCGTATTTTTGCAGCAGGTGTAGGCCTAACCTTAACAGTTAACACGGATCATTCATACGGCTGTGTGGGGCCCAACTATTTTTTCTCATGGTTCATAATCAGCAATTTTATACTCTCTTTTTCACTTTTTTTTTCTTTTACTGTACATATTTGAGAAGTCATATTTTCAATGTTTTTTTTAATTTTTTATTTTATCGTTTTTTTTTATAGTCATATTTTCAATGATGTTGTTATGCTACTACCTCCGTATACTCGACCACGTTCTATTTGGACGTCACTCCGAAGTGACCACTTTCCTTTTTAGGCCCAACATTATTAAATTAGCCCAATTAAAAAATATATTATCCCCATCTAACCCAACCCTAATCCACTAATCCATTATTAAATCAGATTTTATTTTATTTATTTTTATTTTTATTTTGCTTTTTATTATGCCTTCCTTTCATCATTTTGCATATTGCATTATTTAATTGTTCATGAAACTTAATATTGTTTTGAATATTTATTGTGGTAGAAATTAATTATTAAAATTTAAAATTTAAATTTTGGTAGAAAATTCAAACCTATACAATTAGTCTTAATCTACATTCATTAAAAGAGGTGGGCACCACCATTAAGCCATTTCTTAAAATTTGTGCCGAAAATAAAGTGGTCGCTTTGAAGTATACGGAGAGAGTATCTATCAATTGTTTCAACGATTTTAGAATGGAGAATGGAATATTAAAAAAAATGCATCACCTTTTCATTTTTAAAAATATATATACAGTATATATACATTTTTGAAGTTCTAGTTTATACTTTTCTCTTTAAGCAAATCGGAAAAATATTCTCTAAATTTCACCTCCCACTCCCAAAACACACTAATTTTAATTGTTTCACAATTTTTTCAAAATTAAATTTCACGACTTCAGAATTCTTAACTTTAATATTATCTGCTACATTGAAATGGAAATAAGTGTTTTGGAAAACCAAACAGTTAAATAACTGAAAACCGGTCGGATCATGTTGATAGTCCAATTAGGACGCGGGTCGGTTATTATAATTAAACTTGGGCCCATTGGACTATATAAAATTTTAGCCCATTGATATTATCATTATCGAGGCCCAATTTGTTTTTTATTATTATTATTATTATTTTTTTATGATACACTTACAATTTTGGACCATTCATGTACTAGAAAAACTAGAAGGAAAAATTATATTGCCTCCCTATTATTTTATTAGTCTCAAAAATTGAATATATATTAAATATAAAATAATGAAATTAGACTAATGAAGCGAGTATAAATATAAGAGTTTTTTTTTTTTTGAGAGAAAAATATAAGAGTTTGATTTATGTAGAAATAGGTTTTTATATGAGAAATATATAAATAAATTTGGACCATAAATATTAGTATGATTTACGACGGTTACAGATGTAAAAATGGTTGCATCTTGTAATAAAATTTAAAGCATGAAATGAGAATTCCTCAATGTATTATCATTTTATTTCAATGGAATTTTAATCTAGTATTTTCATACCAAAGCATGAAGTATCCAAGATGCCTTGCTTATATTAATCAAGATTAGATAAAAGATCACTTGGTTATATTAGTAATCGTTTTTCTCGTGGCATGTATAATGAAGTTTTTTGCCCTATTAAAATGGCTATAAACTTGAACTGATCAATCACCCTTTTCACCTAATCTTAATTCCACTACCTAACATTTATATTTTTAATAATAAAAACCTAACATAATCAATCATTACTAATGCGAAAAAAAATAAAAATAAAAAATAAAACCACACACACACACACTGAGATGTCAAAGTTGTTCATCAAAGTCAACGCGAAACAAGTTGGTGAAAAATGGCGCTCCACTCCACACGACGAGCAAAGAATTGTTTTTCTGCATCGAAGAATCAGTCAGAATCCATATCCTCCCTTCGCGTTTCTGCAAAAAAGCACAAATTTAGAGACACGCACAACACACAGCGGAGGAAATAGCGAGCTGTTGATAGATACTTGATCGAACGAAGGAAGAAATGGGATCGTTTCCATGGATGAAAAGCTCAGTTCCGTTCGTGGTTATGGTGCTGGCGATGACAGCTCTAGCCATGAACATGATCGTTAGCAAAATCGCCATGTCCAACGGCACCAGTTTCTTCATTCTCTCTGTCTACTCCAACGCTTTGGCCACCCTCATTCTCTTTCCTTGCGCCTTCTTCTTCCACAGGAGGTCACTTTTGATTTTACTCCTCTTTTTATGCAGATAAACTGTTTGTGATTTTGCTTGTTTGAATTTCGTTGGATTTTTTTGTACAGGTCGGAGCTGCCTCCCCTCACCTTCCCAATTCTTTGCCGGATTTTCTTGCTTGCTTCGTTTGGGTCAGTATTTGTTACAGCAAAATCTTTATCTTGATTTCCATAACTGAAGCTGATGAATGAACTAAGAATCAAGAATGTTTGTTAGTGAGAATGGATGCAATTTGGGTTTTGAATTTGAAAGATGGAGCTGGTTTTCATGGCAGTTGTTTATCAGATATTGGTAGCTATGCTGGCATATTGAATAGCTCTCCAACGCTTGCATCTGAGTTACTGAATCTTGTACCGGGCTTTACGTATATTCTTGCCGTCATTTTCAGGTTTCGCCTTCTTCTCATTGTTGTGAAATTTCATATGTATGGATGAAATCTTGTTATGCTGCAAGTATATGATTTGATTTTAGCTTTTCCCATGATTGAAAGTTTAGTACAGCAGATCCTTTTCATTCCCTTTGAACCTCAACTAGTTTGTGTTGAAAATTCTTGTTCAAAGGGATTAGTTTCTTGAAATTTTGCCATTCGAATGTTTTGTTGATTAACATTCCATTGTGTTGAGCTCAAATCTGATGCTTTAGATTTCACTCGTAGTGTTGGTTTTGTGAGAACTACAGAATGAGAGACTTATTTCTACTTCAGTTCTGATATCTGCAATGAGAAGTAGCTAAAGAAAGAGGAAACAAGATAGATTTATCAATGGAGTAAGCATATATGTCCCTTGATGTAGGATGGAACGATTCAATTTGAGAAGATCAAGTGACATAGGAAAGTTACTGGGAACTCTCGTTTCGATTGCTGGGGCTTCTGTTGTTACTCTATACGAAGGGCCAGCGATCATGAATAAGCCAGTGGCGCTATCTCCCTCTGCACTCTTTTCGTCTCAACAAAATTGGATTCTTGGAGGAGTTTTGCTTGCAACCGCTGCTTTCTCAGTTGCAGCATGGTCTATAGTTCAGGTATTTTGAAATGTTAAATGAAATTCAGTAAAAATGAAAATTACTTCATCTCTTCGTCGAAAATGCAGACTTCGATCCTCAAGATATACCCTGCAGAGACGATGATAGTCGCTATCTACTGCCTCTTTGTGACTACACAATCTACAGTAGTTGCAGTTATTGCAGAAAAGGAATTAACAGCTTGGAAACTTCAAGCTGAGATGGGATTATTTGCTGTTTTATATGCTGTAAGCAAGTTTCATTTAAATGAAAAGTATATAAATTAGGTAATGCAAGTTACTACATTGATTCAAATGATGGAAATTCTTGAATGCAGGGAATCATCAACATAACATTTCGACTCTACATGATGTCGTGGTGCCTTTCTAGGACGGGTCCGCTCTTCGTCTCTCTGTTTAATCCTCTGACAATTGTTATATCTGTTGTCATCAGTGTCATCTTCTTCAATGAAGCTCTCTATTTTGGAAGGTATGTAATGATCATTTTTGTTTCTTTCTTGGCCTTAAATGGACAAAATTTGATTCAAATTTGTTCGTTGCAGTGTCGTTGGAGCTGTGATACTCGTAGTCGGTTTCTACGCCGTTATTTGGGGGAAGGCGAAGGAAGGAAAGGTGAAGATGGAGACTCAAGTCTCTAATGGAGAATCTGCAAGCCATGAGGCCCCTTTACTGCAAGATGCTGCCCAAGAAGCCTAGATTTCCAAGAAAATGTTGATGTATTTATTTATGTATTTCCTTCCAAAATGGAAAAAGAAAATGTATTTCCTTCAAGATGCCAGAAAGAAAAAGTGTGGCTGCAAATTTGTTCAATTATGTATAATGCATTACATAATTTTTATAGGGTTATTTATAGTTTATGACTCGAATTTTGACTATTTTTTTTTAATTTTTGGTATGAACTTTATTTTACATTTTTAAAAATATCATAACTTTTAAAAAGTTTTGATTTGTGACATAAACTTCACTTTATTTAAAATATGACATGAACTTATCAAAATTTTCGATTTATGACCCGCATTCTAAATTTCGATATCCAATAAATGAATTAATTTGGTGTTGAAATGAATTGAGATTTTATGCTTCACTTCACCATCTTCGTTTCGAGTATCCCAACTCATTTAAACTGCGAGCTGAATCATTTCATCTACGTCATAATTCGAAAAATTAGCCATAAAGTGAATTTTTTGGAAAGTGTAGGTGACAAATCAATTTTTTCTGAAAATTCGGGTCTTTTAAAAAATAAAATGAAATTCAAACCACAAATAAAAAAAAATATCAAAGTTTGGTCATAAATTAAAGAACCCATTTTTATATGAAATACATCATTCATATTCTTTTATCTATTTTTGGCTTTGACGATGATCCAAGCTAACTTTTCTAAGAAATTATCTAAAAAAACAATGAAAATAAAATCTTCTGATGATGGTGATGTGGCGGTGCCACATCTGCAATTTTTTCTTTTAGGGTTTAGTTTTTTATGTTAGGATTTAATTTTTTTATAGGAAGATTTAATTATTTTTAGTAGGGTTTTTATTAACTTACTTATATATTCCAATGCCACGTTATTCGTTGATACATTAAGCATGCCAACGATGGACATTGAAGTATTACCCCACTACCCCATAATAAGTTAAAAATAGAATACGAAAAGAAAAGGACATTCCTTCGGTATAAAATAGTCAAAGGGCACCTACTATACTTTCTTTAATTGAAAATTATATTTCCGCCAACTTGTTCGCCGCCAACAAGCAAAAGCAACGCACCATGACTATAACTACCGAAGATCCTCTTCAAATCAGTTCCAAAGATTCATCCTCCTCCTCCTCCTCCAATGGCGACGGCGTGGCTTCGGACCTCCCTGCCTTATGCAGGAATGGTGTCGGCGGTCGTAGCCTTAGCCGTGAACCAGATTACAAGCAAAATGGCCATGTCCAACGGCACCAGTTTCTACATCTTGTCTGTGTATTCTAATGGTTTGGCTGCGCTCTTTCTCTTTCCTACTGCCTATCTCTTCCACCGGTACACAACCCTTTTCTCGTTTCTTGATTTTCATGGCTTTTTTCCATTTGGGTCCTATCAATTTTCTGAATTTGGCTGGAATTTTAAGTGGGTTTTGATTCTTGGGCAGGTCAAAGCTTCCCCCTTTATCGTTTCCGGTGCTGTGGAGGATCTTCTTTCTTGCTTCTTTTGGGTTAGTGAAATTGCAATCAGTTTTTGAAATTTGTTTCGACTCCGATTCTGTGAAAAATGTTGTCTACAGTAATGAGTGGAATCACTGCAGAAATCAAATATTTTGTTGTTGGTTGGGTAAAATTTAGTACTGGTTTGTGCTCACTTGATTACCATCTTAATAGCTTAGAATTTAAGTGTAAAGATTGGATTTTTATTATTTGGAATAAATATTGTTTTTCTGCACATTTTGTTCAATGATTCCAAGAGTTTACCATTCTTAAATAATTGTGACTAGTGCAACATTCAGGGATAACAGAACTTTTATTTGTTGAATTATGCAAAAAATTACTGCTTGTTAACTTTGTTAAACAAAGGTTTTTCAAGATTTTATAGAGAATGGGACTGACCACTTCTTAGTTCATGAGTGTTGCTCAAGCTGAGTGAGATAAACTCGAATTCGGTGCTTATCGAAGGCGCTAATTAAGTTTATGGCTTTTGGTGTTAATTAGATGTTTCTCAGACATGGCTAGTTATGCTGGCGTAAACTATGGCTCACCGACACTTAGTACCGCCATGTTGAATCTCGTTCCAGCATTTGCCTACATTCTTGCTGTAATCTTCAGGTGATGTACTCCTTATTCATGCCAGTTAGTGAAAGAAAGTAGATCTCCTTATGTTCTTGTTTTTGGTGACCTCACCCTAGGCTTTCTACATTGCTTATACTGACTTAAGTTTTCTGTGTTAGGTTGGAAGAAGTAGATTTCAGAAAATTCAGTACCATAGCCAAAGTTTTGGGTACTGTAGTCTCCATATTGGGAGCATTTGTCGTAACCTTCTACAATGGACCGGCTATCCTCAACAATCCATCAACTTTTGGCTCTTTGACTCACTTCTACTTGTCATCGACACAAAATTGGGTCCTCGGAGGATTTTTGCTTGCCTGTGCTGCCTTTTCAGTTGCATCGTGGTGCATATTACAGGTTTAATATAAACTAATTTCATATCAAAATAGGAAGTCGACTTTTTATGATTTAACTACAATTCGAATTAATAATGTTGCAGGCCTTCATATTGAAGATGTATCCAGCTGAAATGATCATAGTTGCTTATTACTGCCTTTTCGTAACAATCCAATCTTCAGTGGTCACTCTGATTGCCGATAGAGATCCAACTATTTGGAGAGTCGACACCAAGATTGGATTAATCGCTATTCTGTATTCAGTAAGCACATGATATGGCATGCAACGATGAAATTCGTCTTTTTACTAGTAGTTTTTACTTACTGTGAGTGCATTAGTATACTGTAGGAGTCGGTGAAACTAAATTTACAAGAGTTAGGCTGTATCCATATTTCTAAATCGACGTAATACTTGCATGCTTAATCTTAAATACTCTCTGAATTTAATGTGCAATTCTTTTTATTTACTGCAGGCTATTATTAACATAGCATGTAGGCTCTATGTTACCGCGTGGTGCATATGGAAGAAAGGTCCTCTCTTCGTTGCGTTGTTTAAGCCGTTGGCAATTGTTGTTGTTGTTGTTATTGGCGTCATCTTTATGAACGAAGCTCTATATCTCGGAAGGTAATCATTTCTTGAATTTCTAATTTCCTACCATTTTTTACTTATTTTTTTTGTGAATTTATGTTTAAATTTTCAGTTTGATTGGGGCATTCGTGCTGGTTGTTGGTTTCTATGCTGTGGTATGGGGAAAATCGAAAGAAGCGAAGATAAATAACGAGGCAGAAGCTACGAACTATGAGGCTCCTCTGTTGCATGAGAATGTCGAAGAAGTCTAGAAATGGTGATGTTATGCATTCACAAACTTCTTTTTTCTTTAGACAAAGAAGAACACAATTAGGGAATTGAAGATTATAGTGTAAATTATAGGTTAAAGGCCTGCATGTAATATTCAATCGGTAATAATTAATTGATTTTTCCAGTATAAATTGATTGGAGTTTTCTTGAGAAGAATAAATGATGCAAGTCTCATTAATAACTAATTAGTTCTATTTTGACATCAGTCTGTCTCATACTTTTTGATACTCTTTACTACTCCCTCAGTTATGACCTACTAATCTACTTTTATTATTTTATACTTTACATTTAAAAGAGTGAACTAGTCGGGAACTAGAGGAGTCTTCGGCCTCCCCTCAATTTTTTTTTATTCATTATTTTTTTTCCCAATTACTATATTTTGAGTATTTTTTATAATTTTTAAATATTTGTATTGAAATAATTTTTGTAAGATATTTTGACCCCTTGATTCATAATTTTTGGCTATGCCACTAACCAGTCGTATTTTCTTCCATTATGTGGGCCTAACTTTTGATTTCTGTATAAGAGAGAAGAACTTCAATAAGATGTATGGCTGGGTGCGGGGGAGCGGGTGCGGGGGCGATACGATACGATACGAGAGCGGGGATATGTATTTTCAAAAAATTATAGGGTGCGATTCGGCTAGAATACGTACGTCTATTTTTTTTATTTTATATATATTATATAATACCTATATTATACATAAAATTTAAATAAATCATAAACTAAATATATATGAAAAATAATGAAACAATGCAACTAAATATACAACGTACGTCTTCTGCTTATATTTTCGTTTTTCTTTTAATAAACAATGTTTAAGATTTGCAAAAAATCCCTTAAAAATTTAAGTTATAACAAAATTAACCCAATTAATTCTGGATTCGCGAATCCGATAATCCTTTTTATCGGATTCGCGTATCCGTTATTATTTATATTAAATTAAATAAGATACGCCATGTGACGAATCGGGTGCGAATCCATCGAGAATCGCACCCGGATGCGATACGGGTGCGAATTTGATACTGCAATGTGTAGTTTTTTGAAGAATCTGTGCATCAGAGATGTATGGTCAATCCAGTAAAATTTCTTGAAATACATTACTTCTTTTATAAAAATAAAACTAAAGGTCTATGGTATGATTAATTGATTATTGGCTGTGTTCTCATTTGATCCTGATTTTTTTTGGTCCCGTTTTGGATTCAGATATTTCATAATTGGATGAAATCTTCAACTGCTGATACGATGCAATTAAATTAATGTTAATTAATATTTACGTCCAAAATTTTGTACTATGTTGGATGTAAACATTAGTGTTAAATAATATAAGTGGCAAGTATGAAATGTTAAAAAATAGTTAGATCGTACATCTGAGATTGACTAGTGAAAGGGATGACATCTTCCGTCGTCCTAAACTCAATATTCAATATCTCAACTGTGTTTTAAAATTTATTTTTTATAATTTTATTATTTTTTATAAAAATAAAAAATATTACTCCCTCTATTTCATATAAAATGACATATTTCTTTTTGGCTTTTCTGGCATATTTTTCCATGCTTCTCGATGATGGGTTTTAAAATAGATTTTTTAAGAATTCTTTCTTTTACAGGATACTACGACAGTCATAGTATCCTGTAAAAGAAAGAATTCTTCAAAAATCTATTTTAAAACTCATCATCGAGAAGCGTGGAAAAACGTGCCAAAAAAGCCAAAAAGAAGTGTGTCATTTTATATGAAATGGAGGGAGTATACTGTAATATCGTAAATTATAATATACATTTATAAATTTAAATTTAAATTAAAAAATTATAGTATATCCTAGTTTTGAATTTATCAATTCTAATATACTAATAAAAGCAAAATTAAATGTTAATTAATAATTAGAGGCAACTAATAAAATAACCACTTTGGGATAGTAAAGATAAATAATAGCCACGTAGATAGAAAAGATAAAATATAGACAAATAGATAAAAAAAGATAAAAAAATAGCCACTAATGAATTTCGTGAATTGCTTGTTTTTTTTCCACTAATTCACGAATTCACGAATTGAATTTGTGAATTTAGGTATTTTTTGAGTGAATTCACGAATTTGAGTGAATTCGTGAATTCGGGTATTTTTTGTGAGTAATTTACCAATTGAGTTTGGAAAATTCGTGAATTGCCTTATATTTGTAGAGCAAGTCACGAATTTAAGTTCGTGAATTAGGCAATGACGGAAGTATTATGGTAAGAGTGACTATTATTTATCTTTTTTATCCAAGTGACTATTATTTATCTTTAGTATCTCAAAGTGACTATTTTTGTATATTTCCCCCAATAATTATAAACGCCAATTGGGTGGATGAACCTTTAAAAATAATTATATAATTAAGCTAGATCGTTATATAATTGGGTGGAGTAATAAATATACTGAAGAAAATGCATAAAAGTAATACCAGAAATTAAATTTTGAGACATTGAACTAAGGGATCCAAAGTGCCGGTGTAAATGAAGTTTGGAGATTATATTAATTAATTGTTGATTAAGAGTTTAAAGTTTAGTTAATTGTTCTCTCTGTCATTAAAACCATAATTAATCTCTTGGATTTCACGAAACCAGATTAAACCACGTGAATTTCCTCGATCGAAGCATGCATATTTAATTCTCTATTCACTTCCTGCACTCATCCATTACTCTGTGTTAGTGTGTGTTTTTCTGAGAGAGAGAGAGAGAGAGAGATGGAGAAGGCGGCTCCGTTTGCAGGAATGGTGATAGTGCAGTTTGCACAGGCAGGGTTGATGATAGCAGCGAAAGTAGCCATGGCGAATGGAATGACTACCTTCTCATTCATCTCATATTCCAATATCATGGCTTCATTCATGCTTCTTCCTATTTGCTTTTCCATTTACAGGTTATCGATCTTCTCCAAATTCCTTTCCTTTCCATTGAAGATGCACTGCAAAAGCTAACATACCTTCTTATTTCTGCAGATCCTCTCCTCCTCCTCTCCTCCCCTCTTTCCTCTGCGGTTTTTTCCTGCTCGGATTCATCGGGTACGATAATTATACACAAATACAGCAACTGATTTCAATTAACAGAAAAGTTAGATTAATTATGCAAAATGTATAGATTTATGGTGCAGTTATTAGGAATTACTGGACTATTATTCGCCTCTGCTTCACTCTCCACCACCATACTCAACCTAATCCCAGGTTTCACCTTCGTCTTCGCCGTCGTTTTGCGGTAAAAACTCTTAATTTTTGAACTCAAAATACTTTTATATACATAAATTGGATACTTAAGAAGAAAAGTTTTCAGGATGGAGAAATTCAACCTCAGAAGCTCAACAACAATGGCGAAAACCATCGGAACCCTAGTTTCCATAATCGGAGCAATAATCGCAACTCTGTATCAAGGACCTTCACTCTTAGGAAATTCGAATTCTCATCTCCTCTCTGCCTCCGCCTCCTCCGCTTGGCTAATCGGAGGATTGCTCCTCACCTTAGACAGCATCGTCGCCGCCGTATTCATCATCGCACAGGTACATTACATATCTCCAAATTTCCATACGGTACAACTATCGAAGCCGATGGTACAATACAATACAGATTCAGATCCTAACCTTTTTTGCAGGCGCTGGTGATGAGGAAATGCCCTTCGGAGCTGATTCTGATGCTATTCTACAGCTTCTTCGTCGCCATTGTTTCAGCTCTGGTATCGTTGACCGTGGAGAAAGACCTCAGCGCTTGGAGCCTCAACTCTGCGCAGAGACTGATCCCCATTATATACGCAGTAAGCATTTTTTTAATTCGAATTTTAACAAAAATTAAAGAGGAAATCGAAACGGTGACGATGATGATTGATGGTGCAGGGGCTTTTTGGGAATGTGTTTCAAGTATCGATTATAATGTGGTGCGTGAGGAGGAAGGGGCCTCTGTTCGGCTCCATTTTCCATCCTTTGGGGGTGATTTTCTCGATCGGAGCCGGCATCGTCGTTTTGGGGGAGACGTTCTATCTCGGAAGGTACAACACTTTTGTTTGGTTTGGATTTTGTGCATATAAGAGTTGTACGTTTGTGGTGATTCGGTTGAAATTGGTTGCAGTTTGGTGGGAGCGGCGGTGGTTGTGGTCGGATTCTACGCCGTTTTGTGGGGAAAAGCTAAAGAAGCAAAGACAGTGGAAGAAGCGGAGGAGGGATCGAATGGGAAGAAGACGCCACTGCTAGCTTGAACAACAAAATCAAACAAGTTTATGATAATTAATCGGTTAAATTTTTTTTCTTTTGTTATTCACTTGTTTAGTATGATGAATAATTTGTTTCTAGTCATAATAGAATTTTTTTCCTGTATTTTTTCTTTAATTCATGGTCATATTTTATGAGAATATAGAGTAACAATATTTTCTTACATGTTTATTATTACTAGCAGATATTACGTGCGTTGCACATACATAAGTTATTTTAAGAAACAATATATTATTGATGAATAATATTCTTAGAAAATTGAGAAGATAAATAAGAGCGGAGAAGTAGAATTGTAGTTGAAGTAGGAGAAATTTATATAAATTTAATTCAATTACATTCAAAATTACTTTGTTACCTTTAAAATAGATTTAGAATATGGGTATATTAGACAAAACAAAAATTGTAAGAATGAACTCTTTTATAATAGTATAATAAATTATTATTATTACTATTATTATTTTATTTTATTTTTTTGTGTACGGGGAGAACACAACATAAAAATAAGTGGTGAACACCTTATGTGAAAATTTTCATTATTTCTATCCATAGCCCCATAGCAACCATAATTGATTTAAATAATATTATTATTGAAATGCCCAATTTTACCCTATAGCCAGTGTGTAAGAACCAATTCCTTTTTTAAAAAATAAATAATAATAATAATAATAATAATAACTCAAAAATATATGACGTAGTATCCCGTAAAGGAAAAAATACTTCAAAATTATATTTTGAAACCCGTACTAGGTTTCAGTAGAAACGCGTGCCGAAAAAATCAAAAGTCAAAATGTAGCTATTTAAGGGGGACGGATGGAGTATATTTTAAAATAAAATTTCACCTAAAAAAGAAAATAACACTTTTGAAGAGTAATCTTTAGCGTACTTAAACTCAAAACATAACCACATGTACACCTAGACATGCAAAATTCATTTCAACCAAAGTACGCTAAACAACAGTGCAAAATTCAATTAAAAAAAATCAAACTCAATTAATACTATTACAATTGTAAAAAAAAAAAAAAGGTCAGGGTCGGACCGAACCCGAAAAGAGCAGGTTGGGTCGGGTCGGACCGCTGCATATATGGATCTAACCGGTTTGGATTCGGATCCGGACCCGGACTTGTAAGTTAATAAGTAAGCGGGTCCGGGCAGGGTCCGGATATTACCTACCCGCTGACAAGCCTAAACCAAACCAAGACCACCATAAAATTGGTACCTATAATTGGAGTAAGCTAAGCACACAATAGATGAGATAAAAGAACAATCCTCAAAACTTTAAAACACCTATATAGCTGAAACCATGGCCAAAATAAATATTTTGAACTAAGGCCCAAAAGTAATAATTAATCATTAATTAAGGTGGCTAAAATTAAGTAAAACCTCTCTTAAGTCCATTACTTAAATAAACCCACTTTACGTATGGAAGTAAAAAATCAAAACCTATTTTCTATAACACATGCAGACATAAAATAATTCTTTTTTAAAAAAAAAAACTATATATTGCCAGAAATTCAAAGATTACGGAAAGACCTCAACAGAAAGAGAAAATGCTTGTTTCGTTGAATTTAATATAAAGAAATTTAGCCTAATAAATTTACCTTTTGATAAATTTGGACTTAAATTCATGTGATAATTTTAGTCTTATAAATCAAGTGTGTGACAATTTTAGTCATTTGATGAATTTTGACACAAAAAATAATCAACTAACATTTGTTGTCGTTTTCAGAAGAAAGTGTATTTTACTTTCAAAGATAAAATAAAGTTTTTAAGAATCATTTTGCTTTGGGAGCCTATATTGCCAACTATTTTTTTTTTTGTTTTTTGCAAATTCATTAAATAGCTAACACCGTCACATATTTTAATTTATAAGACTATAATTGTCACACATATAAAGTGCGTGCTAAATTTGTCACAAAATAAAATAATTTATAATTTATTGACTATTATCAATTGTTAAGTTAGATTTATTAATAATTATAAAAAAAATCTTAGAAAATTACCAATAATTCAGACAAATGCATTAAAATTATGAAAAAGTAAGCATATGTTATTCCTTTTTCATTAGATTCGTTTCTCTCTTTTTTTTTGCATGCTTTTTCGAATAAATATTGATAGGATATGGCCTAGCTACTAGGCCCAAGCATCGAGCCCAATATAATTGGGCCCCGACAGTTAAGCTCGGCCAACGCAGCTCGGCCCAACTAAAGCCCTATGCAGCTCGGCCCAGTCAGCTACAACCTACTTCAAAGAGACTTCTAAACCAAGACAACTCCTACATTGACTACAATTCAAGCTCCAAGAGATATAGAAGCTCGGTGTTTATCCAATAAAGGAGGAGATCAAGCAAAAGAGTCCTAGTAGGAAAAAACTTGTAATCTTAGTCGAATTCCATGTGTAGATACTTATAAATAGGGGCTTAGAATAGATGAGAGGGGGAGAACAATCTTTGTAAAAGCTATACGCATATCAGCAATAATACTCATACTCTCTTTCGCTCCGTGGACGTAGATCTATTCCGATAGATCGAACCACGTAAATCCTTTGTGTCCTTTTTTTCGTGTTCATTAAATCCCAGTTTTCGTGCATTAACAATCTTGCGAAAATAAGATCGATCACTGGCGTCGTCTGTGGGAACTGAAAATCTGTGAATCTTGATCAAATTTTGCAAGTTTGCTACAATCACGATGGCCGGGAAATTAACACGATCTACTGCTGCCGCTAATAAGTCTGCCGCCGCCGCCGCCGCTGCTAAGGAGAAGGACGCCCAGCATAAAAATGCCCAGCAAACCACTCATGAATCAACCGAAGCCTCCAGCCATCCACCCAGCTCTAATCAAAGACGCCCCGGGAAGGAGCGTGCGCTGACTCCGGAAGGGCATATCGGAGATATCCCGGTGGATCAGTTTGGCAGACCGCTCCACCCCAGCCAAGAAGGTCACAGCAGTGGTCGTGACGGAGAGGAGGTCCCAAAGCTCCAGCCGCATGAACTTGAAGATGCAGTGAAGAGTTTCCTTGCATATAAGGGCCCAGAATTCCTACAATTCGTCAACCAACAAAGAGCTGGAATACAGCATGGAGAACGTGGAGCTACATCCCGTTCCCATCAGCAACACGATTCTCAAAGCATCCAAATTGTGGGCGCACGAGACGCGGCACCTCGTCAAACGAGGTTCGATGATAAACGCCGAGGAAACTACAGACCTTCACCTTGCCGTACCATCACCCCACCTCGTCGTCACACTGCTTCACCTCGGCGTGGCGACGATCACCGAGGAGGGAGATTTATTGTTTACAGTAAGATCTCTAGTCCCTTCACCAACTATATACTCTACACGCCTCTCCCTGAGAAGTATCGAGTACCTCCTATCAAGCCTTACAACGGCTCATGCGATCCGAGCAATTTCCTGTCCCAATACCAATATAATATGATGAATCAAGGTCTCAGTGAGGATACCTACATGTGTAAGGTATTTCCCGAACTGCTTGTCGATAACGCTCGTAGTTGGTTCGATAGCCTGCCTCCATGCAGTATCGGATCATACGCAGACCTACTCGAAGCTTTCGAACGCAGGTTTTTCCAGAAAGCCGAGGCAAAAACTACCCCGGCCCAACTTCTTTCCATTAGGCAGAGACGAGGAGAATCAATAAGTGACTTTATGACTAGGTTTAACGAGGAAAGCCTGAAAGTCGATCGCTTGACCGACGAAGTCCTTATCTCAGCCTTCCAGAATGCCATCCAATCTGGTGCTCTCTACAAGGAGATCATAAGGGAAGAGCCACGGACGTCGAAGCAGCTGTGGAGCATCGCGGATCGTTTCGCACGAGCAGATGAAGCGGATAGGAAGAAGCGCGAGGTTGATAAGCCTGAACCATCCGATCGGAGGAAAGAAGAGCGCAATGACCGAAGTCAGAGCCGCCGAAGTGCCTTAGATAGACTGCAGCGAGGCCCCCTTGAATCCCGACTTGGACCTCGGCAAACTTCGGAGAAGACCCAATTCACGCCACTGACAAAGCCGAGGACGGAGATTTATAAGCTTCATACCAACCTGTTTCAAAGACCTCAGCCCATGTCACGTGGTGGGTCAAGACGCCGGTCTAAGGATAAATACTGCCGATTCCATGAGGACTACGGTCATGACACAGAAGACTGCAGGGAGCTAGCTGCGGATATCGAGCACCTGGTACGTGACGGTACGTTTAGAAAGTACCAAAGTCGCGGCCAATATGATGCCCGACCCCAGGGTAGGGGAAAGCGCAGAAACCGAGGAGGGAACAATTGCGCCCCCCATGTCGACAAAAAGCCCAGGCCTGATGATGAGGAGGGAGACGAAGATCAACCCCGGATCGACGGAGTCGTCACTGCTATTACCGGGATCCCACAAGGAGCAACGAAGTCGTCGCTCAAGGCCGAGGCCAGAAGTCCCTCTACAGACGAGCCTTTACAGAAAAGGTTCAAAAAAGACGAGGTCATTACCTTCTCAGAGAAGGACCCAGTGCCACCAATGATACCTCACCAAGACGCTATTGTGATTGAGGCAGTGGTGGCTAATAAGCTCGTCCATCGAATCTTCATCGACAGTGGGGCCTCAGTAAGCGTACTCTTTAAGGATTGCTTTGAGAAGTTAGGGGTCGAAAAAGCTCGTTTAACACCAGCACCAATTCCCCTTGGAAGCTTCGTCCAACAAGAGACGCAAACCGAAGGGATAGTTCAACTCCCAGTGACAGTGGGTAAGCACCCATTGTCATCCACTAAGTTCGTCAGTTTTTTTGTCGTGAAGGCGAACTCCCCCTATAACATCATCTAAGGAAGAGATTGATTGGTTGCAATGAAGGCAATATGCTCGGCGTACCACCTAACGATCAAAATTCCATCGAAGAATGGGGTAATTATAATTCGCGGTGACCAGAAAAGGGCGAAGGAGTGCATGCAGATCGCCCTACGAGGTGTTGGGACACCTCAGCATCCGCAAGCATAGCAATTACAGAAATCCGAAGTGTTGGAAGATAACTCTGCATTCTACGAGCCAGTAGGAGCTGTTGTAGTGTACGAAAACGACCCAACTAAGGTTGTTAAGGTTGGCTTCGCTGGAGGAGCCGAACTTCGCAAGCAAGTTGTCCAACTACTTCGGGAATATAAAGATGTCTTCGCCTGGTCACCACTCGACATGACCGGAGTTTCACCAGATGTTATCACACACCGGCTGAACATTGACCCCGGCGTAAAGCCAGTCCGGCAAAAGCAGCGGGTATTCGCAGCAGACCGGAACCAGGTCATACATGACGAAGTGCACCAACTGTTAGAGGCACGAATACTCTTCGAGGTCAAGTATCCGACGTGGATTGCTAACCCGGTGATGGTGAAGAAACAAGGAGGAGGTTGGCGAATGTGTATTGACTACACCGATCTAAATAAACACTGCCCCAAAGACTGTTATCCTCTCCCCAGCATTGACAAGAAAGTCGAGGCTCTGGTCGGCCACAAGGTTTTCAGTTTCTTAGATCTGTATAAAGGATATCACCAAGTCTTGATGAGTGACGAAGACGCACCAAAGACAGCTTTCGTCACTGACTTCGGTGTCTTCGCATGTAAGAAAATGCCATTCGGACTAAAGAATGCTGGAGCTACTTATCAAAGAATGGTGGACAAGATATTTGAGCCCCACATCGGTAAAAATGTGGAAGTATATGTGGATGACATTGTCGTCAAAAGTAAAGAGCCAGCCACCTGTGTCGACGATCTCAAGATCGTCCTCGGCCTCTTTCGGAAAGTTAACCTGAAGCTGAATCCTGAAAAGTGCACCTTTATGGTCCGATCCGGAAAATTTTTAGGATGCTGGGTTTCTCAAGAAGGATTAAAGGCTAACCCGTCCAAGGTCCGAGCTGTCTAAGAAATGAAAGTTCCAGAGAAGATTCACGACGTGCACAAATTGACTGGCTGCCTAGCTGCCCTTAGTCGGTTCCTCTCGAAAGCGGCAGAGAAGCAACTCCCGTTCTTCAAGATTCTTAGGAAGAACCCAGTTTTTAAATGGGAAGAGGAACAGAAATCAACGTTTGCCGACCTGAAAAAATACCTCTCCAAGCTTCCAACTTTGTCGGTCCCGCATGAAGGTGAGATTCTATCCCTATACCTCGCGGCTTCGGATGAGACTATAAGTGCAGTCCTAGTGCGTGAAGAGAAACGTCGGCAACTCCCGGTCTACTTCATCAGCCGAGCACTCAAAGGACCAGAGACGAGGTATCAGCAATTAGAGAAGATCGCACTAGCGTTAGTAAACGCCGCGAGGAGGCTACGACCTTATTTCCAGGCACATCCTATACATGTCCTCACTGACCTCCCACTTCGGCAAGTGTTATTGAAGCCTGAAGCTTCGGGGAGAATTGCGAAATGGGCAGTCGAGCTAGGTGAGCATGACATCAGCTACTGTCCACGCAGTGCTATCAAAGGCCAAGCCTTAGCTGACTTCCTTGTGGAATCTAAGTTTATGGAATCACCGAAGCCACCCGATGCCGCCTCGGATATTGTCGGAGCCGAACCCACAAGTAAACCGCCCAAAGACTGTTGGAAGGTATACGTGGACGGGGCTTCTGGAAAATCAGGAAGCGGTGCAGGCATCATACTTCTCAGTCCAGACAAGCAGGAGATAACCTATGCACTTCGGTTCGACTTCCCTACCACAAATAATGAGGTGGAGTACGAAGCCTTAATTGCAGGACTTCGCCTTGCTCAAAGTCTTCAAGTACGAGCTGTACAAGTCTACTGTGACTCCCAAGTCATAGTTAGCCATATGCTCGGCACATACGAGGCAAAGGGCGACAGAATGAAGAAGTATCTCCAAAAAGCTAAGAGTCTGCAAGAAAGCTTCACCTACTTCGAGTTGGTACGAATCCCAAGAGGAGCAAATACCCGAGCTGATGCTTTAAGCAAATTGGCATCCTCGTCAACAAGCTCTCCAGTGGAAGGAATCAAACACCGAAGTATAGAAGAAGCCGAGGTCGGCCTCGTAATTGATGATGAAGCACCGAATGGGATGACTCCTCTTCGGAATTATTTGGAGATGGGCGAGCTACCCAGTGACAAGCTTGAGGCAAGAAAGATCTTAAGCAAGTCACCAAAGTATGTTCTACAAGAAGGAATTCTGTATAGAAAGTCATACCTTCAACCTCTCCTAAGATGTGTCGGGCCGAACCAAGCAAACTATGCGTTAAGCGAAGTTCATGAAGGGTCATGTGGAAGCCACATTGGAGCTCGAGCACTGTCAAAAAAGGTCATGCGTTGGGGCTACTATTGGCCTACAATGTTTCAAGACGCAGTCGAACTAGTCAAAAAGTGCCCAAAATGTCAAATCCATGGGACGCTGCCGAGATTACCTCAAACCGACCTCATAAGCATGCAAAGCCCGTGGCCGTTTGTGCAATGGGGAATTGACATCGTCGGACCATTTGATAAAGCTCCCGGACAACTCCAGTTCCTCATCGTAGCCATCGACTACTTCACTAAGTGTGTCGAAGCTGAGCCCTTGGCAAAGATCACAAGCAAGAACGCCCTCAACTTCGTATGGAAGAATGTGGTTTGCCGCTTCGGTGTACCTCGCATCCTCATTTCGGATAATGGAACACAATTCACCGATCGGACATTCAGAGAATGGTGTGAAGGGCTTCGCATTCACCAAAAGTTCACTTCGGTAGCTCATCCTCAAGCGAACGGCCAAACCGAAGTTACGAACAGAACGATCGTCAAGGGACTCAAAACCCGCCTCGACAAAGCCAAAGGAGATTGGGCAGCAAATTTACCCCAAGTCCTATGGTCGTACCGAACAACTCCCCGGACCTCGAACGGTGAAACACCTTATAGTTTGGTGTACGGAACCGAAGCAGTGATCCCGGTAGAGATAGGCCTGCCGAGCCCGCGCACTATCAACTTCACAGCCGAAGTCAACGAGGAAGACCTCCGAACCGAACTGGATCTGCTGGAAGAAAAATGAGAGCTCGCCTACATAAGAGAAGCCAAGTACAAGCAACAAGTAGCTCGGTACTACAACCAAAGGGTGAAGTACCAACAATTCCAAGTAGGCGACCTTGTACTTTGGAATAATGAGGTCAGTAAAGCGGAAAGGCTCGGCAAGCTTGAAGCCACATGGGAAGGACCATACCGAGTTGAAGAAGTCCTCGGCAAAGGGTCGTACAAGCTTGCCCATTTATCCGGTGAGCCCTTACCCCGCACATGGCACATTAATCATTTAAAAAAATACTTTGTATAAGTGGAGGAGAGTAATGTCTAGGATCAGTTCATTTAAAGTCGTAGGTGTCAAGAGTCAGGTCGTCTTGTCAGCTGTTTTTCTTTTTTCGGGTTTTTTTTATCAATAAACTTTTATTTTTCCTTTATTATTCGTTTAAATCCTTGCATATCATATCTTGCATGTCTCTCTATTCCACTTATGCTTAGTATTTTGATCTTCTATTCTAAAACCCTGACGAGGGTAATTTAATAAACTCCACATTGGGGGTAAATTCTAAACGCGCGCGTACCGACCTAACCTTGTTAAAAATAGAAGTTCAAACTGCCTGGGCTTAAAACGAAGGAACCACCTTTGTTAAAAGCTAGGAAGAAGTACTTTTGTTTAAAACAAGGAGGCACCACCTCGGTTAAAAACAAAGATACGGCCTTTGTTTAAAATAGAGAAGAGCCTAAACCTCGTTGGACGACGAGGTCGTGCTAATTAAAGCCTAAACTTCATCTTTGACGAAGTCGTGCTATTCCAAGCCTAAACCTCGTCGGACGACGAGGTCGTGCTAATTAAAGCCTAAACTTCGTCTTTGACAAAGTCGTGCTACTCAAAGCTTAAACCTCGTCGGACGACGAGGTCGTGCTAATTAAAGCCTAAACTTCGTCTTTGACGAAGTCGTGCTATTCCAAGCCTAAACCTCATCGGACGATGAGGTCGTGCTAATTAAAGCTTAAACTTCGTCTTTGACGAAGTCGTGCTACTCAAAGCCTAAACCTCGTTGGACGACGAGGTGGTGCTAATTAAAGCCTAAACTTTGCCTTTGACGAAGTCGTGCTACTCAAAGCCTAAACCTCGTCGGACGACGAGGTCGTGCTAATTAAAGCCTACACTTCATCTTTGATGAAGTCGGGCTACTCAACCCTAAACCTCGTCTTTTGACGAGGTAATGCTCATTATGGCTTACCTTTGTATAATGCAAGGAAATATATCTATGTTGAAAACAAGGTAAAAGGCTAATATGAGTACAGAGAATTCCGTTTTATTTTAAAAATGGAAAAGTACAATACATAGTGATTAAGACGAACTCGAAGGCTTGGGTTTGCTAAAACTAAGCCATCTTGTAGGAAAATCACCGTCGGAATTGAAATTTAAAACATCATCTATATTGAAGCGGCCTTGACCTCGTTCACCACTACCTCGTCCTCGACTCCGACCCCTACCCGGTTGAAGACTCCGACCTCGACCTCGTCGAGCCAATCTTTGCCGTTCTTGTTCATAAAACTCTTTAGAGTGCCGCGTAAATCTCATGTCTAATCGATCCGCGGGAGTCGACGATCTCGAGGGATCAGTGGTAGTGGACGAACTTGAAGGATGAGAGTCATTTCCCAGTCGAGCAGCCAATTTCGGACGCTGAGCTAGAATCACATCGTACATACCAGCTATTCGCTTCAGCTCGACCATCTGATCTTGGAGTTGCCAGGAGTCCGCCCCGTATCTTTCTTGGTAATCCTTACACCGGGATGCGATTTCTGTTACCTTTGCATCCACTTCAACAATGGTTTTCCCGCCATTTCGGCGGACAATGGCCTCATATTCAGCATGCTCCTCGGCGATCTTTCTAGATTCTTCCCTCATGGCATCATACTTATCTCCAAGCTCTAGGAGCCGAGCTTGAAGCTCGTCATTTCAGATTTGAGCGGCTCTAAGTCTCACGTCGGCCTCATCCTGGATATGGTTAGCTTGGTCTCTCCAACGAAGAGCTTCGACATTCTTAGCTTCAAGAGCCCGCAATAAGTTATTGATTTGAGTTATATACGGAGATGCATCGAAAAGTTTTGGAGAAGAAGAAGACTACAAAAGGGAAACGAATTTCTAATAAGAAATAAAGTTTTCATTACTTCAGCAAAATGCGCCATCCTACTGATGACGAAGTACATGCTAAAAAAAAAAAGAAAAAGAAAAAGGAGAAATATTGAAAAAGGGTGATCAACTGACCACTCCGGCATTCTCTTCGTTCTCACAACGAGCTTCATCATTAGCCGGAGCGGTTTCATCCTCGCCCCTGACTTCAGCCTCGCCAGCATCCTGCACCTCGGTCTCTGCCGTGCGGTGGAGGTTAGCGATCACCTCTTCCAGCTCGTCATCCTGGTCGACCGGGCAATTTTGAACTGCTTCGGCAGTCAAAAAAGTGGATGCCGAGGCCAAGCTATCCAACAGAGGGATACCTTGGATATTTTTCAGTAAAGCCTCGGCATACATGCGGTATACGACCTCATCTGACATCTCCTGATAACCGTACTTGGATTTATCCAAGTCCGGCATATCAACAGCAATGTCGTCGATAGTGTCACTGACCGCACGAGCGTTCAAAACCGAAGCCACCTGCCCGGCAAGTTCTGAGAACTTTTCAGACCGGAAGAGTCACTCTGTATACGCCCGAAGCAAAGGCCCTTGCCCGGCCACCATTTCAGCCTCGCGTCGCCTCATCGCCTCCACCTCAGCCCTCAACGAGATCGCCTCAGTCTTAGCCGCCTCGGTAGCAGCTCGCTCCGCAACCAGTTTGGCTTCGGTCACAGCCAATTGGTTGGCGAGGCCGCCCTTTTCATTTTCCAGGTTACGGCGAGCCTGGGCCAACTCGTTGTACCGATCGACCCCGGAGGTCAGGAAACCGCTCAATTCCGAGGCCAGATCACTCAGCCTCATCACCATATCCTCGGTACCCTACATCAACATATATTAGTAATAAATAAAACAAAAGAGGGGGGGTGCCGAAGTTTAGACGAAGGCATATGATGTTACCTCGGGAAACGGCCATCGACGATTCACCAGTTCTCCAAAACCTTGGCCTCCCACACCACGAGACGACCGAACTGCAGTAACAACGCAATCCTCCTCTTCGTTTGTAACAGCAATAGCCAACTTCTGTTGTTTCTTTTTACGAACGACAGGTCGCTCTGGAAGGGATTCCATTGGTGATGAGATCAGTCCGCTCTCGGTTTGCTCCGAGGACGCCTCGGATGATGGCTTTTCAGTCAAGCTGGATCTCGTCCTCTTCTTACCGAGTAACTTCACTGCAGACAAACAGTATAAGCCATATCACAATTACATGACATCAAACAACAAGATAAAAACAGACCAAGTGGAGCCTCACCCTTCACCGGCTCAACCATGGAGTCTGGATCATAAGGGCTTAGCCCCGCCATAGCAAGATCGGCCTCGGTGAATTCTTCATCGACGAGGCTAGTCAACACTTCATCAAGCACACCGAACTTCTCTTCGGTGCCTTGGTTCCTCAGTTTACCCACATTCCAGACGAAATGTGGGACCTCACCTAACCGACAGAAAAAGAACTTCGACTGTCAGTTCGGGATTTTTGACTTCGTCTTCACTCGAAAGCCAAGACGGGGTGACAAATAGTACCACCCATTGTAGGAATTATATTGAAAATATTTCAGGATCAGCTCTACTGACAGGCTGACCCCGTGACGACTACTAAGTATTCCTAAAGTAGTAAGCTGCCTAAACGAGTTTGGCGTTATTTGAGCTAAAGGAATGCCGAACTTCCGAAGAAGATCGGCAAAAATAGAGGGGAGGGGAAGACGAAGACCATGGCTTAAGCAATCTTCGTAGATAGTTACGAAGCCAACCGGAGGGTTGGATGCCCTATCCTCCGGCCGAGGAACTAACATCTCTATCCAATCGGGAAATAAATAATTTCTCGCAATCTTCAACATTGCGGATGAATCTAGAGTTGAAGGGAATTTGGAGACTGTTCCGACTGAATCAAAGGGAGAAGCAAAAACTACCCTACATTTTGCGGAAACGTCCGACTCTACAGTATATACATCTACACTTATATTTTCCGGCGAATGTGATACCGGCGGCGACGTAGACCTTTCGCCAGAATCTTGACTACTACTACCGCTTGATTCGCAATTAAAAGAAGCAGAAGCCATGGAAACTTACTTTCACTGGGTTCTGGTATAACACTAACGACGACTTTGCAAGCGAGAATTAGAAGATAGAGTGCCGAAAATTTTTAGGGTTTCGAAATTTCAAAATGAAATTGTTGTGGCGTCTGAAAGAAGTTTTAGTAACTTTTCGCCTTTTCACTCCAACTCTAACACGCATGCGCCTACTTTATCGGGACTCCAAACGGCGCATTTAATGTAACTGACACATCACGTGATCGTCCTAACGAGGCGGTACGCATTCCGACTTCGTCAAAATTTAATTTCCGAAGGGGCAATGCGAAATTTCGTTCAACCTCGTCCTAACGAGGCGGTACGCATTCCGACTTCGTCGAAATTTAATTTCCGAAGGGGCAATGCGAAATTTCGTTCAACCTCGTCCTAACGAGGCGGTACGCATTCCGACTTCGTCGAAACTTAACTTCCGAAGGGGCAATGCAAATTTTATTCCCACCTTGTCTTAACGAGGTGGCAAGCATTTTGACTTCGTCGAAATCTAATTTCCGAGGGGGTAATGCAAAATTCATACACACCTCGTCTTAACGAGGTCGCAAGCATTCCGACTTCGTCGAAATTTAATTTCCGAGGGGGCAATGCAAAATTCATACCCACCTCGTCTTAACAAGGTGGCAAGCATTCCGACTTCGTCGAAATCTAGTTTCCGAGGGGGCAATGCAAAATTCATACCCACCTCGTCTTAACGAGGTGACAAGCATTCCGACTTCGTCGAAATCCAATTTCCGAAGGGGCAATGCAAATTTTTTACCGACTTTATCTTAACGAGGCGGTATTATTTCTCCCTCGTCTTAACGAGGCGGTATTATTTCTCCCTCATCTTAATGAGGCGGTATTATTTCTCCCTCGTCTTAACGAGGCTGTATTATTTCTCCCTTGTCTTAACGAGGCGGTATTCTTTCTCCCTCGTCTTAACGAGGCAGTATTATTTCTCCCTCGTCTTAACGAGGCGGTATTACTTCTCCCTCGTCTTAACGAAGCGGTATTCACTTTTTCCTCTAATCACTTTAACAACCCCTACTTCAACTTTCTACCCCGAGTCACAACCTCACTTCTATATCTTTTTTTGGGGGGGGGGGATGTGATAGGATATGGCCTAGCTACTAGGCCCAAGCATCGAGCCCAATATAATTGGGTCCCGACAGTTAAGCTCGGCCAACGCAGCTCGGCCCAACTAAAGCCCTATGCAGCTCGGCCCAGTCAACTACAACCTACTTCAAAGAGACTTCTACACCAAGGCAACTCCTACATCGACTACAATTCAAGCTCCAAGAGATATAGAAGCTCGGTGTTTATCCAATAAAGGAGGAGATCAAGCCAAAGAGTCCTAGTAGGAAAAGACTTGTAATCTAAGTCGAATTCCATGTGTAGATACTTATAAATAGGGGCTTAGAATAGATGAGAGGGGGAGAACAATCTTTGTAAAAGCTATACGCATATCAGCAATAATACTCATACTCTCTTTCGCTCTGTGGACGTAGATCTATTCCGATAGATCGAACCACATAAATCCTTTGTGTCCTTTTTTTCGTGTTCATTAAATCCCAATTTTCGTGCATTAACAATCTTGCGAAAATAAGATCGATCAAATATATTTGCTAGCTTAATCAAAATATGCTCAGAATTGCATCTCGTGAAAACAGACATAGTTTTAATCTACAGATAATTACAAGACATACGAGGATCAGTGTCTCAAGAATGGTTAGAGAACTCATACATAATCGTATTGAATTTATATCAACACTACAAAAAAAGTTGGTATATGTAACGATCTTTTGCAAGGAAAGTTAATTTCGTAACATATTGGACATCTTATGGGAGGAAAACTAATCTCGTGACATAAAAAAAAAATGCGGTGGCATTTTTGTAATTACCGTAAATTTCTCCCAAATACCAACGTAGACAAATTCCCGTCTCTACCTTCCCAGTTCTATCTCCGCAAATTTTTTGGTTTCTAAATTCTGATTCAACAAGAAGTTCCCCGAATTCCTGCTATGCTCAGTTTCGATTTAGTGTCAACTCCATTTATGTTGGATTTACGACTTTCAGGTTCGCTTCGCTTAATTCCTTCCAATGTCATCGCCGATCTCTCTCCTTCTCCTTCTCTCGCTCTTCGCTAATTCCTCTTAGGTCAAAATTGCAGTCATGATTGCGGTGCGCTGAATTTAATATCTAGTTTTAATTATCTTCTCTGTTTATTCATGCATTATTTCTACTTTTTGGCCATTGGAGTGGAAGACTTTTTGAATTTCTTCGATAATTTGTGGTTGTTTTAGGCTCCTGTGATGGTCAGTAGCAACTGGCGGACAACCCAAGGTCAGGTTCAGATGCTCGGTCAGGTCATCGGCGGCGAAGCAGTGCCTACCGGCGGTATGGAAGGCGGCGATTGGAGATGTGAGTATCTTTGGTTGCTCGTATTTTGCTTTTGGTTTTGGTTTATGCTTCAGTTTTATATGGTTATTTCGTAAGGGGGCAATGATTACTATGATCTGCGACAGTTTATCTTGTTGATGTCTTTACTGCCTAGACTAGTATGGGATTAGTGGGATTGTAAGTTCTTAATTTAGGAAATCATCAATATGAGTGCCTCAATAAATAGACTTGAGCTGAATTTTCTAGTTGATGTTATTGTCTTTGGTTGCTGGTATCCTGCTTTAGATGTATACTTACTGGTTCTGTTTTATCTCCTAAAAAATTGCATTTTGCAGTGCTTATTTAGATTGCCATGATGGTTAAAACTTACAAATCCACTAGATTATGAACCATTAAGCAAAGTTGGTGCAGAGGCCAATCCAAAATCTTTGATGAAGGTCATGGGCATTCATCGTTTCACTCTGCTCCGCCATGAAATGCGCTTGTTCAGCGGCCACTCCGGTTCTCTGCAAGGTCTGTTTTTTCCGCCATTCACTAGCATATATTGTTTCTGCTGGTTCTATAGAGGAGGCTGATGAGGTAGCTTTTACTTATTTATTGTTCTTCTCTGTCTTAATATCCTTTTTGATCTGAATAGGCAATATTGCCCCATCTTGCTCATCTTGCTGAAGGTTTCTAAGAAGCTCTCTCAATCAATATACTTTCTAAGGTGATAATTATTATGTAATGTGCTGCTTTTATTGATAATTTAGGTAACTTTAGGATCAAAACCTCTTCTAGTAGTAAGTTTCAGTTAATAATTAGCTATTCATGATCAATATTGAATAACTAATTTTGCCGATTCTCTGTTTTTGTCTGGTAATGTAGCCAACTTAAAGTGATATTATTAACTATCTGCATATATAAATGTGTATATTAACTTTCTTTCTTATTATTTATGTTTTTTACTCATTACAAGACACGATTTAGATATTCATGTATATTAACTTTCTTTCTTATTATTTATGTTTTATTTCAGATATGTCTTCTAACTGGGGGGGTTTAAGAATAGGCAAATTTCACCATTTACTCTTTCAGGTTTTGTAAAATGGCGTTTTTCAACAGGTTGGAGCTACATTTAGGCAGAGCATTTCTGTAAACAGTGAAATGAATGGACATTCTTCCATGCTTAATGGTATCCGTTGCATGTCCTCAAAGCTTTTAGTTGGAGGTTTCCTTTCCCCAAAGCATTTATCTTACATTTTGAAACATTTGGAGTTGCAGTTTCTTGATATATTTAATCATTGATATTTATGCATTTTATCCTGCAAATAGGTCTCTCATATGGAACTGATGATCAGTCTCTGAAAGATGCTTTTTTCAGCTTCGGTGATGTTACAGAGGGTAAGAGAGGATTTGAAATATGTTATACAAGTTTTAGCCTTTTCACTTGTGAGAGTCGTAGCATGACTTGTTCATATATGTAACAACAGTTTAAGTCATTCTATTGTTCCTCGTACTTGTTTGCTGCAGTGATCTCTATATGTTTCTTATATTTGTCCTGAAAGACTCATATTAGTTTTTGCAAGATTATAATACTTGTTTTGAGTCTGTTCTAGTGCTGTACCGTTTAATTTGGCCATTTCTAAAGGATTCTTGCATCATTAAATCGAATTCTAGATTATTTAATTTCACAAAAAATGATAAAAGTCCATGTGGTTTCTGTAGCATGTGCTAATCTACCAGTTTATTTATGCATAGGCTTTGCAGCTTATGTTCTTGAAATTTCTACAGGATGAATGTTTTGTTCTTGGTTCGTGATTTATGTGAATTGAGGCATCTGTACACAGTGTTGACTGATGATGGGGCATTTCTACAGAATAATTATAGAAAGTCGAATCTGATATGGAGTGAGAAAAGGAGTAGCAGCAGCATCTTTGGGCTCGGTTTGGCTGCAGATGGTGTGGCAAAATATGTGAATCCTAATGGTAGGTGACAGAGGAGAAGAGGCTAGTGATGGGGTCAATACACCCTATGGAAGGAGGCTGAAGATATAACGGGAAACAATAGCTATTTCTTTCTTGACATTAGTCAATATAATTTCTATGATGCTTTGACAATGAAACTTAGTTTATAATATTGTTTATTAATCTTCCTTTTTCTTTCTAGGATTTTTCCAAGCAATTCATTAGCTGTATTTGACCTTTTGATGAGGATTGTATGCAAGCATCGACTATTATATATATATATTAAAAAAAAGCATTTATGTTATACAAGCATGTCGATTTCGAGGGTCAAAAACTACTTTTTCAAATGTAATTGATGTATTTGTAACAAAATAAGGCTATTGATATATATTGGGTTTATGTGACAAAAAATAGGTTTAATTGTGAGGATTTTTTTCCTCACATAAGCATAAATATTTTATGTGAGGAAATTGTGATTTTCTCACATTACGTTATATGCGAGAACCCTAATATGACGACACTGTGATGAAATTTTTTTCCTCACATATGACCTATTGTGATGAAATTTTGGCTTTTTGTAACAAAAAAATCCGTCACATATACTCGTTTTTTTTGTAGTGCAAAATAAACTAACTACAGTAACATATGTCAAATTATAGATTTCTCAAGTCATGAACATAACTAATTCACTATATAAACATAAATTAATAGGTCGGGGGTTCGAGTCACCTTGGGTGCGTATGTGTATGAGTGTGTTGTGTTTGGTTGATTAAAAAAAAAAAAAAAAAAAAAAAAAACTATATAATCATAAACCATAAATTACAAAACTAACTACAATAAATATTAGAGCTACTTAATTTAGGGAGAATATGGCGAAACAAGGCTCTCCACATAGCTAACCATTTTAAAATAGAAAATGTACGGTAAGCAAACATCGTAGTATTGTTTCTTCTCCACGTCGATGCTAGCAAAATTTTTGGTGCCAAGGCGTACGAGGATTTTCCCGGGCTCTAAAAAACATAGAGGCTTGAAATGAATGACAACGTGCATTCTGCTAACGGAGTCGACGGTGATCTTGATCCTCGTCCACGACTCGACTCCCCCATGTTCTTCGAGTATCCATATAATGGAGGTGCAGTCGACGGAAGTGTAGTACACAATGAGCTTCATGTTCAACGACCCAACATCTCTTCCGATCCGAACTAGGCTCTCATCCTTTAGATCTAGCATAGCAACTCCGCGCTTTCGATCGTCGTCATTTTCGCATGTCCAGACTATCCAATGGAGAGAGCCGTTCGCGAAGATGCATGGGCACCCGTACGGGAGATTGTACGGGAAATCTCCGATCCTCGTCCACGTGCCCGAGTTTCTAGAGAAAATCTTGACCTCTGTCCTGGACAAGTCCACTTCGTCGAATATGGCGAAACAAGGCTCTCCACATAGCTAATCATTTTATAATCCAAAATTTACGGTAAGCAAACATCGTAGTGTTGTTTCTTCTTTACGTAGAAGCTAACAATAATGAATGAATGCTCTTATTATCTGTAAATGTCATTCCATTAATTACACTATTTAATGTTAACACTCTAAACTAACCAATTATGTAAAGAAAAAAAATATAATTTCACTCTCATAAATACTACAAATCAAAAGATTTGCATGTGCAAAAGATGTGCATATTTCTAAGACTCGTAAATTAAAATTGTAAGACTTGCATGTGCAACACTTGTGCATATTTCTAATTTTGTGCTTGGAGATATCAATCTCACTAAAAGTTACGACCAGTTTTGCACGTGCAAAACAAGTGCATATTTATAATTTTATTGTTATTGATTGTATAAATTAAAAATATGCACGTGTTTTGCTCGTGCAAATCAAGTGCATCTTATTGGTTGTAACTTTTCATGTGATAAACATTTTTTATTCCATATTTAACAAAAAAATTACAGAGGAAATCGAAATGATGATAATGATGGTGGTGCAGGGGCTTTTTGGGAATGTGTTTCAAGTATCGATTATAACCGACCAATCCACTGATGAGTAAATGTTAGCTAAATGAAAGTAAACAATCAACAAAAACAACAATAAAATCATCAATAAAAAATAAATAAATAAATAAATAAGTCCTAGAATATTTTGAAGTAACAACCAATACAAAAATCAATAAAAACAATAAAATTGTTTAGCGTCACATCTAGCATGTGCACTTATGAAAGAAAAAATAAAATAATTTCACTCTCATGCGTCTTCCCTTTCAGCATCTATATATAAGTGTAATAAATGAAAACTTGAATACACGCACTTACGTATATACTGCTCCTCTCTCTCCCCATATCCAGTCTTGAGTCTTGAGTTCCTGTTCTTTTACTTGTTAATTTTTTGCAGCAATATAGAGAAAAAGGTACTTACTATGATGAAGTTGTTTTGCTTTCCTAAAGAACTGGTGATCGAAATCGTTGCCAAGGTTGGAGAATCGTTGTTGGCAGATCTCTCATAGTATCTAACTCGGGTGTGGAAGGAGCTACAAGGGGGTGTGTTATACTCGTATTGAGGCGATGGTAGGGCGAAAGGTTGACTATACCAGTCAAGGTCTATGAAGTCTCCATCGTCCTCATCCATGAGATTAGGGTCAGCCTCCGGCTCCTAGTATACTTCGTTGGGTTCAGGCTCTGCCTCTTTGGGCTCGGACTCAACGTCTTCGGACACCGGCGACTCCAGCATGGAGCATTGGGAGTACAGCTGTACCCCCAAAAAAAAAAAATTTTTTTTACTAGTATTATGTATTATGTATATATATTAACAAAAAATACTAGTATTATGTATATATTCTGTAAAATGATACTATTAATGTTATATACTCATTCTGTCCCGCTGAAATGGTCTTCCTTCTTGAACATATGTAAGGAGTATAATAAGAAAACAATGTTATTTCGGTGGGACATTAAAAGTAATTATTTTTCGCACCCCCGAATTATAATTCCTGGAGTCGCCACTGTCTTCGGATTATGACTCGGCTTCTTTGGGTTCCGTCTCTATCTCTTCACGCTCTGACACTATCTCTTCAGGCTCTGATTCCATCTCCTTAGGTTTTGATTCTATCTCTCCATGGACAGGCTCTGACTCTCCCTCTAGGGACGCTGGAATAGTCTGGCCAGGCTCCTGAGGCTGAGGATCATCCTCGGGGGCAGGTAGGGATCCATACATAATAGCCCTAGTGATAAGGTGTATGATGAAAGCAGGAAAGTCACCTATTTCACCATCTCCCCAATCTTGATCTGAGTAATCGAGTGCTATTCTGGTTGCCCAGTCCCTCCAATCCTCAGGTAGGACTGAGAGTAGTTGTCGAATTCCTTGTTGGTGAGTGGTCTCATACTCATAGGCTGCCTCCCACTTCTGGTGATTCTGTTAAGAACACACTTAATGCCTGATTGGGCTCCATACGGTATTTGTAGAAATCTACTAGCTCTCGTCGAGGTCTTGCCTTAGAGCCCGTGGACTTACGGGCGGTCTTCTTGGTGCGAGCCATCCTATAATGGTAAATGTCATCATAATAGCAACTTAATTTCGTATCTTAATCGCATAACTATATATCTCAAATAGCATCATGCTTTTATCACATAATTTAGTCATTCAAGCATATCGTCATATATCAAAGCATGTTTTTCTCACTTCAACACTTTAATCTTAGCATGCATGGTACCAAGTATATCAAAAATTTATTCAATGCATCTTTAACATGCTCATTCTCATGTGCACTTAACTCACATCATCATGATCACCTTATCTCATGCATCACATAGCTCAAAACATTTAAGTTGTAAAACATTTTTTCGATCAAAGAGAAAACCCAAAAATGCCATGCCAATTTAAAAGCATTGGCCCAAAGTTCTTTGTTGTAAAACAATTTGTGGACATGTAAACTTGAATGCATGTGGGGGTTGGAGAGCTTTGATCATTAATCTAGTTCCATATTCTTGAACCCCTTGAAGAATATAATAAGGAAGCTTTGCAAAGTTTGATATGTATAGAAGGTGTGGAAGTGAAGGTTGGGAGCTTGAGCTCCAATGACGGACAATATTAATGGAGGAGTGGCGGTTTGGAGAAGAAGTGTGATATGATGAGGGAGAGAGAATGAATGAGATGGATGTGATGATACAAGAAACTAATCACAATACATAGTTGATCAGTGTCTAGCTTAATTGTTGAGGTTATAATTAGTGTGAGACGACTGATGTAATGCAAATATGTAATAGGTTAGTGGAGTGTTAATACAAAATGTGTGTGTTTAATGGAATGGCAGCCTAATTAGTTAATCTATTAGCTAGAATCAACGCGTCACACCAATTATTCACGCAGATCGTATCTTCAAATTTGTTTTGTTCTAATATCTATTGTGTGTGTTTAAGAGAGATTAATTACTCAATATCTATTGTTTTAGTTATGATTTTTGAATTGGTGGTTTGTTGCAAACTTTCAATAGCTAGCTCTAAGTTGACCACCTCAAACTCTACTTAAAGAGAGTAATCAATCTCTCTTTGTCTCTCAATTAATTTATAATTTCATTTGTTTAATTTTGTTTGATTTTGATTTTTGGATTGTGGTTAGTTGCAAACTTTCATGAGCTAGCAATTAGCTCATTAGTGAGTAGTCTCTTTCCCTTAAACACACACACACTCACACTTTAATTAGGCATGATCTTATCTTTCCCCTTTGAAATTAGTTGCAATAATAATCTAATAAAAACAAATTACAAGATATGATTAACTTAATTATTTTTGTGTGACAATTAATTCCAGCTAATTAATTAACTAATTAGAGTGTCATTCCATTAATCACACATATTTTACAAAACTCTAAACTAACCAATTGTGTAGGAAAAAAAAATACAATTTCAATCTTATACGTAATAATATTAAATGAATTTCGAGACTCTTTTGTGGAAGGGTTCCACAGGTAGGCGTCACTGCCGATGCCGATGCAGAATAGGCCGTTGCAGTAAGCTAAGACGCTTACATCGACCTCGGACACGTCTTCTTCTTCCTCCATTACAGCATCGGCTCTTGCTTCGTATTCTAGAGTGGTGGAATGATAAGGGAAGCATATGAGCTTGTTGCAGTTGTGATCAATCGATTTCTTGGGATGGAGCTTCGAGAATCGAGATCTGGAGATGAGATCATTCCATGGCTTGCACACGCTTTTGAATCGCACTAGTGACTTTATTGGGAGCCTTGAAAGGATTTCTTCTTTCGAGAATATCTTGGTTTAGTGGCTCTGATTTTAGGTTTTTTCTTCATTTTTTATTTTTTTTGGTCGAGAAAAAGAAGAAGTGTGTTATGATGAGGGAGAGAGAATGAATGAGATGGATGTGATGATACAAGAAATTAATCACAATAGTTGATCAGTGTCTAGCTTAATTGTTGAGGTAATTGGTTCTAATATTTAATTAGTGTGAATGCATACACACACACACACACAATATATATATATATATACATATATATATATAATAGGTTAGTAGAGTGTTAATACAAAATATATGTGATTAATGGAATGTCACCATTTAATCAAGCAGATCATATCTTGTAATTTGTTTTGTTATAATATTATTGATAGTATCTCATGTGTGTGTGTGTGTTTGAGAGAGTGGGAGACTCCTCACTGATGAGAGAAATACTAGCTAATGAAAGTAACAACCAATCCAAAAATCAACAAAAGCAACAATAAAATCATCAATCCTAAAATATTTTGTAGTAATAACCAATACAAAAAATCAACAATAACAATAAAATTGTTTATCATCACATCTAGCACCAGCTTTGAGATTATTCTTTTTTCCCTTGAAAAAAAAAGAAGGTACGTTTTAATGGGAGAGTGAGATGAGAAAATATAATTTCGTATTAATTAGTCATGCATGAATATTAAAATTAACTACTCAATAAGACTTGCACGTGCAAAACTTGTGTATATTTCTAATTTTGTGCTTGGAGATGTCAATCTCACTAAAAGTTACAACCAGTTTTGCACGTGCAAAACACGTGCATATTTCTAGCTTTATCATTATTGGTTGTCAGAACTAGAAATATGTACTTGTTTTGCACGTACAAAACGCGTGCATATTTCTAGTTTTATCAAAATCTTCATGCACTTACGTTCCGCTCTCTCCATATTAGCTTCCGATCCCATCCGGTCTTGGTCTTGTGTAAATGATCCCATGGTTCAGGGAAATTGAAGATTGAGGCTGCGTTTGGTAATCATCTCAAGATGAAGAATGATGATTCATCTCAAGATGACTCATATGAATAGTGTCAAGATGAATCATTCATCTCACCATTTGGTAGCAAAAAATTCAGACCCGGATGATATCATATTGTGTTTGGTACAAATTGCAAAACTCTAGATTAAAATTTAAATTGACTATTTTACCCTTATTAAATACCCCTACCGATTTCACTTTTTATCGTTGAGATTAAATAGTACCCTTTATTATTTATTATTTATTACTCTGTATTATTATTATTATTATTATTATTATTATTATTATTATATTATTGAGTTATTATTCTTATTATTCTTGTTATTATTATAATTATTATATTATTGTTATTATTTATTATTATTATTAATATATTTATTATTATATTTAGTATTATTATTATTATGTTGATTATTATTTTTATATTCTGTTATTATATAATGATTACTATATGTATGATTATTATTATTTATTATATTTATTTATATTATTATTATCTTGTTATTAAAATTATTACTATTATTATTATTAATTATTATTATTTATTATTATATTATATTATTATAATTGTTCTATTACATTACTATTACTATACTTTATTATTATTATTATTATTATTTATTAATTATTAATATTTATATTTTATTATTATTATACTATTATTGATATATTTATTATTTTACTATTACTATTACTATTACTATTACTATTATTATTATTATTATTTTATTACATTATTATTATTGATTTATTATTATTATTACTATTATTGTTATTATTTATTTATTTATTATTATTATTATTATTATATTACATTATTATTATTATTATTATTATTATTATTATTATTATTTAAAATCGTATAAATACATAAGGGTAAAATGGTAAGAGAGAGAAAGTATTGTGTTACTGTTTTAATGAGTTCACCTCATCCGACCAAAAACGTGAGATGACTAAACAAGGCGGAACAGTGAAATATCAACGGGCCTTGTATTCATCTCGGGCCCTCCAGTTTATTTTAGTTGGTTACCAAACAGTGAGATGAACCAAGATGATCTCTCTCATCTTGGTTCATCTTGGTTCATCTTCTTTACCAAACACACCCGAATCTATTTACGATTACTAACATCTCCATATGCGATGGTAAGTTAGTTAAAATTAAATGTATTATACCATTAAATCATAACCTTAGATCTATTAAAATTAATGAATAAGATTAGTTCATAGTTGCACAAAATCAAAGGGTTTTCATTCCTCCACTTGAAAGTAAATCTATGATATAGCTATATCAGAAGTCAGCACATTATTGTTAAATTTGTTAATTTGTATAATAATCAACATCATTAAAAGTATTTTGGATAATATCCAAGTTAACAATAATAATTATGATGTTCTATTCTGAATTTACATGTATTAAAATATCTTTAAAAAAATATAAGAGTGCAGCCCATTAGTACATCTCTTTTAAATTAGATAAGCCCAATTTCCATTCAATTAAGTGGGCCCAACTGATGAATGAGCGAGTCATAGTAAATTACTACTGTATTAAATAAGATTATATTTATGAAAAATTATAAAATTACAGTAATCCACATCTAATATAAAAAAGTGAATAATAATGTTATAATATCGAAAATGAATCAGGAACCACAGTGTTAGAATGGAAAATATAGAGTAAGATTCGAATATAGAGTAAAAAAAAATTGCTGAACAAAAATGGTTATAGCTCTAAAATCTTTACTAATTTTCAGAAGAAAACTTTTTACTGAGGAATTACTCGAAACATATTTAATCTTAGACCCAATTCTTGAGCATCATAATACTTGGTGTTGTTTATTTCACTACAATCTCAGCCGTTTATGATTAATTTGTACACAATTAATGTCTTATTTGTAATCATGTGATAAAGCATGAATAATTAATGTCTTCATATGTAATAATGTGATCAAAGATAATCTAATTGCTGCTTATTGCCCTGCATTATCTTTACAAAATCTCAACTAATTCAAAGTATCTTTTCCATTTTCAAGAATGCATTACTACATTTTAATATTAGCCAATTTATTGATTAGTGAATTTAATTAGCTCTACTTACAATTTTGGAAAGTAGGTCATGTGTCATGACTGTTCTTTGAATATCCATCAAGCCCAATTTATGGAACATTTTATAATATAATCATTATATATTTTATGATTTTTTTTTAATTTATAATTAGTTGAAGTTAAAAATAAAAGCTAATCATAAATAAATGGCTGCGGACGAAGGGTATACGTAGACCGTAGCACCCGTTTGATCCTTTAAAAAAATGACGTATGTATACGAATTTTACAATTTAATCACACATGTACGAAAATATCAAACATTAGAATTATGTATGATTTATTCTGATGATCACTTGTATACTGCATTATGATTAATAATCCCATTAAAAATTTCCACCATATTAAAATTAAAATTATCAAAATAGTTGGTGAAGTTCGGCAAACCAAAGACTGTATAGTGAGAGGGAGGAGCGTTGTGTGCCACGGAGGTGGTGGCGCTATAGAATTCGTTTCAAATTTAAGAGAGGACGTACATAATGAAGACATGGTTTTGTTCTTCATTTCTGGTTCTTTGAATGAATGAACTCATCGTGCCCTAGGAACGAAATGGAGATGAAATGCCCAATTAATTAAAATATCACACAAAACGATGTTGTTTATTTGGTTTAGAAACGACGTCATTTGATTTGCTGGCCGGAACTTATGACTTGACACTCCCGGCTGCCATGTGTGCGTCATGTCGCATACGATTTGGGGGAAATTTCAAAATATAAAAAGTTGAGTACGGGCCAAAGTTTTTGTATTTTCATAAAAAATTGAAAGTCCACTACCGAAACGATATGTCAGAACATAGTTATTATATTTATTTGTATTTTTTACCTTTTTCTTTTTTCTGTTGTATTGCCATACAGAAATTTCAATTTTGAGATAACCTTAATCTCTCCAAAAGTTTCTTTGTAAATCTTCTGGGATTGAATCCCAGGATTTTTATAGCATAAGATACTGAAAAAGAAAAGATTAACCAAATTTGAAAAAATCTAGAGGCCTACTTTTTCTGAATAATGACCATACGGATGATATATAATCAAATTTGGCCACCTTTTCATAAGACAAGACACACTAAAGCAAGAATATCAACGTAGCAAATTATTCGTGAAAAAGAATAATTATTAGTTAGCACATGGTAATATCCAAGAATATCCGATATGTTCGTATAAAAAGAAAAAAGAAAATAGCTAACTCATACATCTATGCAGAAATATAACTCCAAGGTGCTAAAATCGATAATTTTCGATTATAAAAGGTGATTTTTAATATATATATATATATATATATATATATATATATATATATATAAGGTTAAAAAAATAGTTTTCTTTTTTTACTAGAAGGGTGATAAAAGGCTAAAAGCTACATCCAGCACCCCTAACTAGAAATTAATGTTAGTATATATGACAAAAAGTAAAAAAACAACCATTGTTGTGAGTAAATATTACTTTCCCATAGTTAATAAAAATCATGTTCCAGAAATTGCGAAGATTAAATGACCACAACTCGTGTATTACATGATTCATGATTGTGTAATCATGTATGAAAACATATTTTTTTTACGATACATGAGCACGATTCATGTATTATACGACTTGTAGTCGTGTAATTGCATGTGAAGTAACCATATTTTCCGATGACTACATATCAACAAATCGTCATTAAACGACTCGTAGTCATGTAATTGTTGCGGTATACAAAAAGTGACTATTTTTTACAAAATTGATATAGGTAACTATATTTAACCACTGTAGTTATATATTTATATATCGCGCACGCACTGCGTAGTTACGGTCAAGGTGTAAGAGTTTGATTTTGTATGTCCAAATTAAAGTCATGGCTGCAAGCCTTCAATAGTTTATATGATAGAATCGTGCAAATACCAATCACTCACAAATAATAATTGAGATGGCTGAAAAAGACACTACTACTCATTTGTGCCAAGACCATTTTAACTATAAATATAGTACACACTTCTCTCATCAGGATTAAGAAATTAATACTGCAAACACCAAGAGGCAAGAAAGAGAGCTAGCAAATAGAATTAATTAATTATCAGTGCATAAACATATAGTTTGAGTTTTATTATGATGAAGAGATCGGGAATTGAGTTTGTGTTATTTTTGGGCCTTATTATTGTACTTTTCATTTCTTTGCTTGCGGAAGCGTACGATCCTGATCCATTGCAGGACTTCTGCATTGCCGTCAATGACACTAAAACCGCAGGTACTTTTATTTCATTTCATTTCAAATTGTATACATATAATTGCGAATTAATCTCTTACTATCATCTATTTAAAGCCTAATTATTGAAGGTTTCATTACCACTAAAACCCTAAACTAATTACCTCCTATCAAAACTACCCTCAAGTATTTTTGATAAAAGTGAAATCGTACATTTGAAATTTTCAAACCTGCTAGTCTAATGAAAGTGGACTAGCAGATTGGGACGGAAGAGGAGGGAAAATAACAATAACATGCATGGCTAATTGTATATTTAATTTGCCACAGTATTTGTGAACGGAAAGGTGTGCAAGGACCCAAAGAGCGTGACCGCAGACGATTTCTACTACGCGGGGGGTTTGAACAAGCCTAACAAAGTAACAAATCCTTTGGGATCAGCGATAAGTTTGGTGTACGACGAGATTCTCTTAGGTCTCAACACTGAGGGAGTCGGCATTGCTCGTCTCGACTTCAATCTCGATGGCCTGAATCCACCCCACCTACATCCTCGTGGAGCCGAAATCTTTCTGGTATTGGAAGGCACTCTCTACGCCGGCCTCATTACCTCAAATCCTGCAAACCCTAATGACAAGAACCAGCTCTTTGCCAAGATCTTGAATGCCGGAGACATCTTCGTCTTCCCTCGAGGTATGATTCATTTCCAATACAACATCGGTAAAACCAACGCAGTGGCGATAGCTGCTTTCAATAGCCAGAATCCAGGAGTCATCACCATAGCAAAGTCCATCTTTGGATCCGAGCCGTCCGTTCCTCCGGAGATTCTGGCCAAAGCATTCCAAGTCGACGACAAGCTAGTCGAGCATCTCCAATCACTCACGTGGACTGGAAACGTGAATTAGTAGATAATATACTGTATCGATCGAATGAAATATATGCATGCATTAATCGTTTACACCAATCAATAATTTTTCTTTATTTTCGTACTCTTAAAAGGTTTGTTTGAATAAATGTTTGTTTCTTAAGTGTGACTTTTGTCGAATAAAGTTATATCCAGCTTAATTATTGCTACTTGTATCACATTTTATATTTTCGCACTTTCTTTGATCAATTTCCAATGTGGCATCCTAACCATATATATTTTCACTTAATTACTACTTGTTTCACCCAAAAAGTGCTAGCAATAAACTAAGTTTATCGTAGAACTTAGTAAGCAAAACCCAAATGTCGAATCTCAAGGAAAGCTTAACAGGAAAATTAATTATGTGATTATAAGTGTTCTTTTCGTCTAAGATGGATTACATATATATAAGGAACCAAAACCTAATTCTAAAAGGAAAGAACTAAGTAAATCTCGGCGGGCCTTGCAGTCGCATGGCATGTTGGGAACCCTTGCAGTTTGATTTTGATGATGTTTTTCGAAACTATACTTAGTTGTATTTTACTCTCTTAGAGTTTAGGTTGATTAGAACGACCTGCTCTGTTTTCTACAGGTCATCACTACTATCTGTCTTTAATAGATTGATCACCTTGTAAAGGTAAGATCGTGCTTAACGATCTGTTCTATAGAGATCGACCTAACCTGTTGTACTTTAGTCAACCTATCTTAGAAGTCCAGCTGCCCTGCCTTGATGAGTTTAAGATCGCTGGAGTTCTACAGTTCGATGGTCAAGCAGATTCACCTACATGAATCCGGACAACTTGTTCTCTGGTACCTGCTGCCAACTAGGACGAAATTTCCCAACGGCTAGAAGTGAGTTAGCAGTACGGCCTCTCTACAAGTCCATTCCCGTAAAAGAAAGAAATTTTCAAAAATCCATTTTAAAGCCCATCATTTTAAAGCGTGGAAAAACGTGCCAGAAATTTTAAAAACAAATAGGTCATTCCCGGTAATATGGAGGGAGTATATGGTAAGAAATAAGCCACGTTTCCCATAGTACAATTCTACAGCCTTCATACACTGTTTTTACAGATGCTGTAGCAGCCTTTTGCTGCTATAACCGAGCCAAAAAAAATCAGCTAATCGATGAAGAAAGAGATTGAGAGGAACAAGAGTGATATCTTGTAGAATCTATAGTACACTCCAACTCTTGGCTAGAAGTAAGACACATCACTCACTAAACCAACCACCATCTTTCTCACCTCTCTCTCCACGTCAGTTGCAGCAGCAAGGAAGCTGTTGAAGACTGAGAAAACAACTGCTATAAGAAGGGGAAGGTAGTCAACAAATTAAGCTTCACACTCTCTCTCTCACTTGTTTTCCGACTTCGATTCTTTACTCCTCCAACGCCATTCTCTTAACTCCATTTCACACAAAATATCTAAGAATCTACAACACCTCAAGTAGTGAGGTTGGCTGAGAAAACCGAGCAAGAAGGCCAAGAAAGAGTGCAGCAGAATCGGGTAGAAGAAGGAGTTTCGTCTTCAAAGGTTGTTATTTTCACCTCATTTCCATTCGATCTTTAACCTATCAATAGAGCTATCTTCTAGCTGATCTTAAGCATGAATATACACCCTACTTAGCATGAAAAATGAGCCATTAAAGTCGCTGCACAAGTCTTACAAAAACTGTCAAGAAACTAAGCATGTCATAAGCTAAAATTCCTTAGTTGAAAACTCTAGCATATTTGCCAAACTTTTAAGCTCGAGCCTTTAGTATTGGTAGCCGTAATAACTCACGTGGTTTAAGGGAATCCTAAAATGTCTAAGATCAGCTAATAACAGATTAAGAAGAAGAAGAAGAAGAAGAAACGAGAGTAAAAAAAAAGAAAAGGAGAAAGCATGTAACTATATACGTACATAGAAGCATGTTTTAATTCAAACCTATAGAAAATGATTTTTGCTTGCTATGAAATTTTATACGTGAATTCTACATGGTGTCAGAAGCCTAAAAAGTATTTTTACAGATTTTATTAAGGCTCTATGATTATTTTATAATATTTGGGCAATAAACCTATTTTTGGCATAAATAGGAAAAACGATTCAAAAATAATCATTTTCAAAATCTGGGAAGTTTATATCTAAATTTTGAGCTTGGGGACACACTGTAAAAAGTTCATAATTTTTGAAATTTATTTTGTATTTTTAAGATAGTAAATATGTGTTTTGGCTAATAAATAAATAGGGATAATTTTTTTCAATTACAGAATAAATACATAAATTTTTATAGTAAAATTTTACTGAGGTCTATACTGTAGTAATTTTGTATTTGGATCCAAATTTCACCGAGTCATGATTTTGGGTGATTAATTCTCATTACAGAGGGTTTTATTTGACTAATTATGATTTTAGAAAAATTTAAGAAAACAATTTAAGTATAACTATTAATGTTGAGTTAATAGTTTCCTTAATTAATTCATTAAGGAAGAAGCATAAGCTAATGAGTTAATATAATAATATTTTTTTTAGATAAGAATATATATGCCTTACGAGATAAGTTAGATTAGAGTAATTGTCTTATAAATGATTATAGTTTCACTTAATTAGCAAAGTGATAAGTTTATATAGTCAAGGTACATAATATGTTATTCATTTATTCATTACGAGATAACTCATTATATACTAGTATTAATTAGCTCAATGAAGACAGTTTAATCGAGAAAGTATATCTAGTAGATACTAGATTATAAGAAGTTAATTACGACGGGAAGAGAATTTAAGATAAGATAAAGAAATTTCCTTTAATCTTCCCCTTAGTATATTACTCCATTTGTCCTGCCGAAATGACTTGATTTCTTTTCGGCACGGGATTTAAGGAGAAAGTGTTTAATTCGTAAAGTGTGTATGATAATTAAAGTTTTGAATTTTTTATAAATATATTTAATATTAAATAAGTATTTTAAGGAAAATAAAGTCATTAATTAATTTTTTTTATGCATTAATTAATTATTTTAATTCACTAATTATTTCCTTTTTAGGAAACAAGATCATTTCAATGGGACGGCCCAAAAAGGAAAATAAAGCCATTTTGACGGGACGGAGGGAGTATAAGTTTTCTCGCACTTATTTTTCAAGCCTCGGTACTAAATTAGGATAGAGCGGGAGCGCGAAGTGAAGGGGAAAAAGTGACTAGAAGTTAGAACGTGAATACCACGGAGATGGGTGAGCTTTCAAACTAAAAAAATGATGATTATGCTTTTGATAAAATATTTCTTGAAAGCAAAACAATATGTTTTGTTTTGAAATATTTCTTGAAAATAATTGACTTGCCATGTTTGATATGAGCTTGTATGTTTATCATCTATGGAATTTATATAACCTTGAGAAGGTCAAGGTAGGGGTGTACACTCACGTTGATCAGGTCATCCTACATAGGATGGACGATCATCGTCGTGTTCGAGAAGGAGACCTTCTTCTCAACACATCATTTTGAGCTTAGATGGATACATACATGGAATTTGGTTGCAACCACCTTTATTATTTTATGAGATAAGTTTTCAGAGCATGCTCAGTTTTCAATTTATAGCTCTATTGCAGCAAGTTTCAAACATTTGGGCATGTGTCCATTGAGTATGTTGTACTCAGCCCTGCTTATATTTCTAAATGTGCAAGTTAAGCTCGGATGAAGATGGAGTGTGCGGAGGAGTTTTTGGTTGTTAATTAAGTATGTCGTTCAAGCAAGAGTTGTATGTCTTCATACATATAACTCATTCATGTCTTCTGCTGTATTACTTATTATTAGTTAGCTCTGATAATTTGAGTTAAAACTTAAGAAATCCTTTGTGATTTGAGCCACTTGTTTCCAAGCTAGCTTATTTGTAAACTTGATTAAAGTTGTTATCCACACACAAATACTATGAACTTATGCTTTTATTTACGAGTGACATTAATGATATTGAATTTCTTTGATCATTAAATTCTTGGGTTGAAACCTATGCCTTATTTGATGAGATTCGTCATATTCATTAGAGTCAACATGGATTTCATTGTTATTCTATCCATGATGCAATTTATATTACCACCCATACTTCACCAATTCGTAGTCTCCGGCTTAGACGTCTTATTCCCTAAGTCGGGCTGTGACAGGTGATGGGCTGGCTGTGAGCTGACCGTCGCAGAGGCGATGTTGAGGGAGGAGAATTGCCGACAGGTTTGGTGAGGAAGAAGAGGAAGATATGGGGAAAAGAGAGCGAGGCCGTGTGCGTGTGAACCGTAGAGAAATAGAGAGTTTCATTTGTGTTGCTAGTTCTTGAGATGGGCCATGGTGATTAATTTTCATGGGCCGAAATAACAGGGATTATTAGGCCATAGATTAAATTACTTGGGCTAGTAATAAAATAATGGGAAACTTGTTACCTTTTAGATGCAGATTGAGTTACTAATAATTGATCCTAAGCTTATTATAATTTTTCCTCTTATGTTGATATTGTTTCGAGATTTGGAGCAGTAGTAGAATAGTGTAGATTGGAGTTTTCAATTGGAAGATGACGTAGATTTATAATTGTGTAGTAACTAAATTTATTTCCTACTTGAGCCGTAATAAGGAAGCGGGACGTGGGATTAGATAAGAAATTATTAATCCATCGCATTAAATTTTTAGATTTTCTAAGTAGCCAAATCAAGTTCTGGAGATTAATTGAATTTAAAATTAGAAATATTTAAGAAGGATATTAAAAATTAAACCTTAGAGTTCGATTAATGTGCGAGCCCTGAATTGTGTGACGAGTTAGATACGAGTTGATAAAAACTCTAACGAAATAAAATTTAGACAATAATTACATTGAGCTAGAAATAATATATATTTCTCTAAAATTAGAATACCTTCTAAAACAAGAATTTTCCTAAAGGTCAATCGCGAGGCGAGAGCCAAGGAACGTGGAAGAAGAACCAAGAATCGCTCAATCACTTCTGTATAACCTGGTGGGTGTTTCTTTCAAAGAAAAATATGATTTTACTTTAAGGAGGCATGTTTTGAAAATTTAAGCAAGTTAACTCAAACTCTCTTGTGCATAAAATGTTTTGATTTTATGTATGATGCCCATGTGTGTTGGTCTGCCAACTTTCTATCTATCGAGCCTGAGTTAGACAAAGGTCGCTAGCCAGGTTATGTGTATACAAAGTCGAAAAATGTATGCTCAGAAGGTGAGCTGGTTATGTAGGGATACGTCCAGGAAGGTGGCTACCTTGCCTGGTGTAATTACATATATGGATAATATATTATAGATGCGAAAGGGGTTGTACATCCGAATAATATATTATGGATGCGAAATGAGCTGTACATCCGAGTAATATGTTATGGATGCGAAATGGGTTGTACATCCAAGTGATACAATATATGGATGCGAAAGGGGTTGTACATCCGGATAATACATTATGGATCTGAATGGGGGTTGTACTTTCGAACTGTTGTGACATAAATTATGTTTATGATGCACTAGTTATTTCTCTAAAACTTTGTGCGATATTGTGGTGAATGCTTGAATAATAATTGTTTACTATAAAATATATTCGGCATAACCTCACAGAGTACATCAAGTACTCAGCCCTGCTCGTGTTTTCCAAAAAACTTGCAGGTTGAGCGAGGTGGCAAGGGCGGCAGTGTTGAGAGGAGACTCGCTTATCTTTTGATTTCGGTTCAGAAAAAAATACATATCTTCATATATGTATCTATTATGTTAAAGACTTCCGTTGTACGCTTCGATTATCATATTTTGATAAGTATGTGTAACTGGTTTCATGGACCAGTAAATCGAGAACTACTCTACTTTTATTCCTTCACGAAATTGGATTATGTTCGACCCCTCTTGGATAATTATATAACATTTGAGTCGTGGGCTTTTTCGTTTCTCGTTTGGCTTATATCTATCCATTGATCGTTTCAATTCAGTTATTTATTTTCATTAATTACAGAAATATAAGTATTTTCACCTTTCTTCCCCGTTTCTTTTATCCGACCCCTAGTCCCGCTCCAGCTGAGCCGTCCTTAGGGATAAGGGGCCGTGACAAGATCAGACAAGAAAAATTATGTTTTGCTAAGATGAAGTTGAATTAATGAAACAAGCAAAAATTAAATTTTATGTAACATTTTATAATACAGTATATATACATGTCTACATTAAATATGTGGACTTTGCGCCTGAATTCAATTCTGGATTGGGCCGGCTAATTAATTTTCTTTATGTGAGATAAAGTGAACTTTCCTTTTTTATACTAATAGGCTTACGGGCCCAATTTTCACCTCATTTCCGATGGGTGATTCTATTCATAGCCCCCATTTTACTAATCGTAGCCCCTTGTTAAAAAAATAAGTAATTAACATTAATAAAATTACCATCTTACCCTAATATAGCCTCTAAATTAGATTTACAATGAAACTATAGCCCCCGTCTTCTTATCCGATCGACGACCAACACAGCAAATTAAAATTTTGTTCAAAAATCTAAGAATTAATTTTAAAGCTCAATAATTTCCACCAATTGCACTATAACGTCGGTGATTAGGAAAAATGATGATTGATGGACATGATTTATAAGCGGCAGACTGTGGTGAGTTTCCATTGCCATGGTTGGAAGAAGAAGAGTATGTACTGCTTTTGTCAATCACCATTATAATTCATTCTATACTTAATTTCTTCGTAATATATGCTGAGGCCTATCACCTTTGTGCAAGCTGAGAAACAATTAAAATTCCATCTACTGTTTGGTTTCAGATTTTATTTTTGCTGATGCGATTCTTCATTTTTGCTTTTGAGTCGTCAAAGTAGAAGTTGTGCGATCAAGGTTGGTAGTATACTGTATGATCAAACAATCAGAGTTACAAAAATTAGGGTTGTCAAAATGCTACTGCAATCAAATAATTTGGATTATTAGCAAAGTTATCAATTGAAGGAAGATCTCTTCACAAAGAGAGAGGAGATGCAGAACCGGAGGGGGGCTATATATATTTGTCGAATTGAATCTGTATCCTCATTTGCTTATATTTGGGGCTTATGCAGGGGTAATATAGTGTTTTTATTAATACTTTTAATTTATTTAATAAATAGGGGGCTATGAATAGTAAAATGGGGGCTATGTATAGAATTATCCATTTCCGATAAGTTGACGTAAAACTTATCTCCACGAAATGGATTATGGTCAGTTATACCCAAACTACTTAGCAATATATTTATGAACATATACACGTTAAAAGACTTGCATGTGCAAAACACATGCATATTTCTAACACTCTAATATGACTCTCATAAATTGAAAATATAAGACTTGTACGTGCAAAATTTGTGCATATTTCTAATTTTGCGTTTGGAGATGTCGATCTCACTAAAAGTTACAATCAATTAGTTTTATCACTATTGGTTTATGAATTAGAAATATGCACCTATTTTGCACGTGCAAATCAAGTGCATCTTATTTGTTGCAACTTTTCGTGAGATCTGAGCAAAATACGTGAATATTTCTAGTTTTGTGCTTGAGATGTCGATTTCACGAAAAGTTACGATCATTTTTGTACGTGCAAAACATGTGCATAATTCTAATTCATAAAACTAAAAATATGCATGTGTATATCACATGCAAAACAAATTGTAGAAATTTTTTTCTATAATTTTTAATCATCTATTCCCTTGTATAAATTACATATTGTTTTTTTTATTACTTACCTATTAATTGTAATTATAGTTGGCTATATAATTTGTAATGATCCATTCCCTTGTATAAATACAAGATCTAGTGTTGCCTTGTTGAAATTGTAGAAAAATACTCCCTCCGTCCCACTATACTAGTCTCATTTTTATTTTCGTCCGTCCCACTTATTAGTCTCATTTCCTTATATGACAAAAAATACTTGGCTACAATACTTGGTTGCGAATCAAAAGACTTGCATGTGCAAAACACGTGCATGTTTCTAACACTCTGATAAGACTCTCATAAATTGAAAATATAAAACTTGTATGTGCAAAACTTGTGCATATTTCTAATTTTGTGTTTGGAGATGTCGATCTTACGAAAAGTTACAATCAATTTTGCTCGTGCAAACCACGTGCATATTTCTAGTTTTATCACTATTGGTTGTATGAATTAGAAATACGCACCTATTTTGCATGTGCAAATCAAGTGCATCTTACTTGTTGCAACTTTTCGTGAGATCTAAGCAAAATACGTGCATATTTATAGTTTTGTGCTTGAAGATGTCGATTTCACGAAAAGTTACAATCAATTTTGCACGTGCAAATAAAAATGTCGAATAATATATTTTACAAAATGGTTAATGATGCCAAAATACACGAACTTTGACCCAACTTTTATTTTTTCCACAACCTTTCAAAAATTAATGTAAATACATGAGCTTCAACACTAGTTCAAATTTTACACAATTTTGAATTCCGGTGAATTGAAATTTGACGTGAATATTACATGCCAATTGCTTTAATTTGTTGGGCTTAACTGATAAAGTACAACGACGTTTTGATCTTAAACGACACCGTTTTGATCTTATTCATGAATGTTCAATTTCCATCATCCTCTATGTCTATATATTGGTCTCATTTCTCAAACCATTATCATTCTTCTTCTTCTTCTTCTTCTTCAATTCTTCATCATCATTTACTTTATATTTTTTCATCATTTCTCACAAAATGAATTCCATTAGTTCTACAATTATATCTTACCTCCTGCTTGTCTTTTTTCTCATAGCAAGTGGTATGATCTCTCTCTCTCTCTCACACACACATTATATATACATATATATATATATATATATATATATTTTCGTATATCAGTTTATTAATTTAATTTATTCTTGAAAACAAACAAGCTTTAATCAATGTTAATGTCGATTAATTGATTTTGACAATTAATCCAACAAATATGTTACACCATTATAATAATTAAAGATCAATAATTAGTATGTACACCGTACTATCTAGAGAAAAGAGTTGGGCTCAACTAGGAAATAAGGAATCCAACTCATGTGCCATAATTGAATATGACAAATTAATTCAAACTAATTAATTAGGAGAGTATACAACCTCATTCCAAATTAAATAATAATTGAATATCCTCATGTATATATAATAGGCATGCATACATCTCATTTCACAAACCATTATCATTCATTTTTTTCTTCTTTTGAGATAATCAAATCATCATCATTCACTTCATATATATTTCTTCATCATTTCTTATAAAATGAAATCCATTAGTTATACAATCATATCTTGCCGTATGCTTGCCCTTTTCTTGATCATAGCAATTGGTATAGTCTCTCTCTCTCTCCTTAAATATACTTTCTTCGTTCATCATATTAATTTAACTTATTTTTGGTCACATTTGATTTAATTTGAAGCAAATAAATATGCTGAAGGCCATCATGTATAAATGGAATAATTAGTATATTTGTATCTATGAAAAAATAAACACACGCATCAAATATTTTTGTTACAAAATACTTAATTATTCTAACTTGGAATGGCTTTGCGTATATATTTCTCTTTTATTTATGTATTTGATAGTGGTATCTAAGTATTATATTATGATATTGCTCATAATTAATTCGAATTTAATAACAGGTGTAACACAAGATCCTCCAAAATGCTCGACTCTCGTTATTGCGCGCTTTATTGTAGCAAAACATTTACAAACCTAGCATGCATACGTGGGTTTTGCGCGTGTCTTCCTCCATAGCTAAATTTATATTCCATTATTTGCTAAATTATGTATTATATTTTTGTATTGTGATTTAATCGTTGCATTTGAAAAATACTTGAAATTTTATTATGTTCATCATTTTATTCTGTGCTCTGATAAGCAAAAGTTTCAAGAACAGAAAAGAAAATTTATGCTTTGCTAAGATGAAGTTGAATTAATGAAACAAGGAAAAATCAAAATTTATGTAACATTTTATGATACAGTATATATACACGCCTACATTAGATACATGGACTTTGCGCCTAAATTCAATTCTGGAATGGGCCGGCTAATTAATATTCTTTATGTGAGATAAAATGAACTTTCCTTTTTTCATACTTAAAGGCTTACGTGCCCAATTTTCACCTCATTTCCGATAAGTTGACGTAAAATTTATCTCTATGAAATGGATTATGGTCAGCTATACCCAAACTACTTAGCAATATATTTATGAACATGTATACACGTTAAAAGACTTGCATGTGCAAAACACGTGCATGTTTCTAACACTATGAAAAGACTCTCATAAATTGAAAATATAAGACTTGTACGTACAAAACTTGTACATATTTTTAATTTTGTGTTTGGAGATGTCGATCTCACGAAATGTTACAATCAATTTTGCACGTGCAAAACATGTGCGTATTTCTAGTTTTATCACTATTGGTTGTATGAATGAGAAATATACACATATTTTGCACGTGCAAATCAAGTGCATCTTACTTGTTGCAACTTTTAGTGAGATCTGAGCAAAATATGTGCATATTTCTAGTTTTGTGCTTGTAGACGTCGATTTCACGAAAAGTTACAATCATTTTTGTAAGTGCAAAACATGTGCATATTTCTAATTCTTAAAACTAAAAATATGCATGTGTATATCACATGCAAAACAAATTGTAGAATTTTTTTTTTCTATAATTTGTAATCATCTATTCCCTTGTATAAATTAAATATTGTTTTTTTATTCCTTACCTATTAATTGTACTTATAGTTGGCTATATAATTTGTAATGATCCATTCCCTTGTGTAGGTCCCGATAAATAGATATTGGTGTATGGGGGGGGGGGAATACACCAATTCGCCAACAGTTTTGACTTTAAAAACAATTTGATCTTACTGAGTTGTCAGCTCAGCTTATCAGTGCAGCTCGGTTTATCCAGCTCAGTCAGTAAACTGGTGAGCTTGCTAAACCGAACTGTGTGCGGAAGTTTGGTGGACAGGTTGGCTATCTCTTAGAAAATTCTTGCTTTGTGCAGGTTGATTATATCAATGAAGTGCAATGTAATGAAGGTTAGTTGAACATTGTAAGGTCGACTGTAAATAAAAGATAGAGAGAGAGAGATCGAGACAGTCGATTTAGCGTGGTTCGGGAAACGTCCCTACATCCACGTCAGATACCGTCGTATCTGAAATTCCTTACTTCTCTCTTATTTATACTGGCTGAGTACCAGCCTCAACCTTTGTCAATCTTTAGACTTAGGCCGAGCACGTGTTATGGGTCGTGACCCTTACAACCTTTCATACAAACATACATACAACCTTGCAGCTAAACTAACAGATTCTTCTTTACTTGAACGAATGTGTAGTAAGCTTGTGAAGAGTGTTCTGTGAGGTTCTAGACTCAGAAATCTTGAAGGTCTCAACACTTGGGAAATGGCTTGGATTCGAGTGTTGAGTTTGGCTTTGAAGCGTAAAGATTTCTGGATAGATTTAGCTTTGAAGCTCTGGTTTCCTCTCTCTATTTTTCTCTCTTCCCCGTCTATTTTCCTTTCTTTTCCCCCTCTCGATTCTGGGATGGCTTGAAGTATTTATATGACTCCAATTTGAATTAGAGCCGTTGGAGTTGCAGAGGTGTCAGAACCGTACTGCTGACTGGACTTCTAGCCGTTGAGGTTTTCTATACAGCTTGAACCATCAAGGTTGGCAAGGCACAGCTTAGGTCAGACTGGGAAGGTCGACCTTTTGTACCTCAAGCTGTCTTTGTTTTCTATGGTCTTCAAGCTTGATCTTTGTATTAGAATCTTCATCTTGAGAAGCTGTTGACTAATAGCAGCTTGACTCACAGCAGCTTGACTAAGCATATTGGCTTCAGCAGGTTCCTCAGAAGGTTGGCCTAAGCAGGTTCCTCAGCATGCAGGTTCCACAACATGCAGGTTGCACTCAGGAGGTTGGCCTAAGCAGGTTCCTCAGCATGCAGGTTGGCCTCAGCATGCAGGTTCGCCAATATGCAGGTTGCTCAGCATACAGGTTCCTCAGCATGCAGGTTGGCATCCGCAGGTTGGCCTATGCAGGTTGGACTATGCAGGTTACACGAGCAGGTTGACAGATTGATCTAACTAGGTACAAGGTTGCACTACCAACCTTGATCTTTACATGGAGATCAGTCTGTTCCTATCAAACCTATAACTAAGTCCTATAACTAAGTGTGGTTTCTAATAACATCATCAAAACTAAACTAAACAGGGTTCCCAACAATTTCCCCCTTTTTGATGATGTCGAAACCAACACTTTACAAATAGTTCCTAAAGATAAGAATATAAGATCAATGAACTAAAAGTTCAGCAAGATGAACTTGCTTTCTGTGCTTTATGCTCTTCCTGCATCTTAATACCACTAGTGCATCTATCCTGCATCTTTCCCCCTTTTTCTACATCTTTCCATGCTCGTTCTACATCTTTCCCCCTTTTCGACATTATCAATAAGGGTCTGTGCTTTCTGGCGAAAAGAAGAGTTCTTTTCCTTGAGCTTGACTTGCTTGGAAAGATCATTGCATTCTCTGTTTCCCCCTTAATTGTTGATCTGGTGTTTTACGGATATATCGGCTGGGCTGGCAAATCAATGATCATTCCCCCTTAAAATGTGTCAAGGTTGATCAGCTTGACTAGGAGGCTAGCTTGGTTATGAGATCAGCTTGATTGACTGAGCAGACTGATCAGGTCAACTCTAGAAATAAGCTTAGCTGATCTGTTGCTCTCGATCTGCATCTTGAGATTGCCTTTCCATTATCTTGTTCACCACGATCATCGATTCGATGCACCATCCTTTGGGTTCCCAACAGTGAGCTCCTCCGGAAGATCATGTTTGCCTTTTGTACCACTTGTTCCTTGCAGCTTTCACGCTTGCGACGCGAGCTTTGTCTTTTGCCCTTTGTCTCTTCAGCTCAGCCAAAAACAGCTTCTGTTTGCCTTCATCCGCGCAGTCTTCAGCAGTGTATCCAGCTTCTGCCATGAGCCGGATGAGGTTGGATTCAGCTGAAGCTTTCTCTTGAGCAGACAGCTGCTTGGCAGTAGCAGGTTGGGCAGCTGATACAGGTTGAGCAGCTGCAGTTGGCATCACAGGTTGGGGAGGTTGAGCAACATGTGCCTTCTTAGCTCTTCCTGTAACCTGTGTCTTCTTACCTTACATTGTGATACCACTTGTATTGTGATCTGCTTGTTGATCAATAGAGAGTTTCCATAGAAATACTCCAGAATTTACTTCGCAATTGAAAGTCTTTAATTTAGATAGGCTTAGCATTTTGTTGAGATCGGATGCTAAGTGGGAGGTCAAGCTCCCTTGAGAGGTTGAGGAGCAGGTTGATAGCAATCTGCTTGATAAGATGGCTCCTCAGCAGCTTGGATTCTCTGATACTTTTGACCTTGATGAGCAGCTTTGGAAGAAATCTCGAAAGAGAGACTGCTCATATGAATCACACTGGTACCACCGATCTTAGTAGCCAGCTTGGGTGACTAGTGCTGGTGTTTCTAGCTTGACAATAAGCTTGTTTCAGTCGGCTTTGATCAGATTTGGTCTGTTTGACTTGTAGTGACCTGACCGACTCTGTGCTTGTTCTCGCGATAGAACTGCTTATACTTGAGCATTCGAGATTCCAACCTCTCATGCTTTCTTATCATCATCGCGAGATCTTGCAGCAGTTCGTCCTTCCTAGTGAACTCTTTAGATAAGTTGGGAGGAACATCTTTGGCCAGATCAGCTCGAAATGCAGCATCTTTTTCTTCCTCTTGATACCATTTCTTTTTAGCTTTACTTCCTTTGTTAGAGCAAGCTGGAGCTGATCCATGAATACGAATGATCTCGTACTCATTCCCCATCAAAATGTCAAAAAGCTCTTCGGTTGTGAGCTTATTGAAGTTAGGTCGGTTGGGATGGAGGGCAACATACACATGCCAACTTGCTGGGAGGGCACGAATGACCTTGAGATTCAACTCTCGCTGAGTGAATTTGTCCTTTTTGATAGCAGCGATCTCGAGAGTGATCTTCATGAAGCGATCTCTCATCTGCTCCACAGTCTCTCCAGACAACATCTTGAATTCATTAAAATTGTTGCAGGCCATGGAGAGCTTGTTCTCTTGCGACTCTTCAGATCCTATGCTGAGAGACTTTAGAGTATCCCACATTTCTTTTGCAGTTTGCAGATTTCTGATCTTGGCAAGGTGAACTCCTTTGACTGTGCTTGAGATGAGCGCTTTCGCATAATTGTCCAGGCTGGCTTCTAATCTTTCCTCGGCAGTGTACTTACATGGACTCTTGACCACTTGTTTGAACGTGGCCTCGCCTGGAGATTCTCCTTCAATCTGAACCTTTTCTCCGTAGATAAGAGAGGATCCATTTTCGATGATATCCCACATGCGAATGTGACGAGCTTGCAGGCACATGCGAATCCTGAAGCTCCAATCTTCATATCCCTGTATAGAAAAATCTTCGCAATTGCGAACAAGTGCAGTTTCCATGATGACAGGTTGATATGAAGGTTACAAAAAGAATTTTCCTAGATCAGTTCAATTTGACCAAAAGTTTTGAAAAGAACTTTTAGTAAACAGATACGATGGTCAAAAGAACCACCGCTCTGATACCACTTGTAGGTCCCGATAAATAGATATTGGTGTATGGGGGGGGAATACACCAATTCGCCAACAGTTTTGACTTTAAAAACAATTTGATCTTACTGAGTTGTCAGCTCAGCTTATCAGTGCAGCTCGGTTTATCCAGCTCAGTCAGTAAACTGGTGAGCTTGCTAAACCGAACTGTGTGCGGAAGTTTGGTGGACAGGTTGGCTATCTCTTAGAAAATTCTTGCTTTGTGCAGGTTGATTATATCAATGAAGTGCAATGTAATAAAGGTTAGTTGAACATTGTAAGGTCGACTGTAAATAAAAGATAGAGAGAGAGAGATCGAGACAGTCGATTTAGCGTGGTTCGGGAAACATCCCTACATCCACGTCAGATACCGTCGTATCTGAAATTCCTTACTTCTCTCTTATTTATACTGGCTGAGTACCAGCCTCAACCTTCGTCAATCTTTAGACTTAGGCCGAGCACGAGTTATGGGTCGTGACCCTTACAACCTTTCATACAAACATACATACAACCTTGCAGCTAAACTAACAGATTCTTCTTTACTTGAACGAATGTGTAGTAAGCTTGTGAAGAGTGTTCTGTGAGGTTCTAGACTCAGAAATCTTGAAGGTCTCAACACTTGGGAAATGGCTTGGATTCGAGTGTTGAGTTTGGCTTTGAAGCGTAAAGATTTCTGGATAGATTTAGCTTTGAAGCTCTGGTTTCCTCTCTCTATTTTTCTCTCTTCCCCGTCTATTTTCCTTTCTTTTCCCCCTCTCGATTCTGGGATGGCTTGAAGTATTTATATGACTCCAATTTGAATTAGAGCCGTTGGAGTTGCAGAGGTGTCAGAACCGTACTGCTGACTGGACTTCTAGCCGTTGAGGTTTTCTATACAGCTTGAACCATCAAGGTTGGCAAGGCACAGCTTAGGTCAGACTGGGAAGGTCGACCTTTTGTACCTCAAGCTGTCTTTGTTTTCTATGGTCTTCAAGCTTGATCTTTGTATTAGAATCTTCATCTTGAGAAGCTGTTGACTAATAGCAGCTTGACTCACAGCAGCTTGACTAAGCATATTGGCTTCAGCAGGTTCCTCAGAAGGTTGGCCTAAGCAGGTTCCTCAGCATGCAGGTTCCACAACATGCAGGTTGCACTCAGGAGGTTGGCCTAAGCAGGTTCCTCAGCATGCAGGTTGGCCTCAGCATGCAGGTTCGCCAATATGCAGGTTGCTCAGCATACAGGTTCCTCAGCATGCAGGTTGGCATCCGCAGGTTGGCCTATGCAGGTTGGACTATGCAGGTTACACGAGCAGGTTGACAGATTGATCTAACTAGGTACAAGGTTGCACTACCAACCTTGATCTTTACATGGAGATCAGTCTGTTCCTATCAAACCTATAACTAAGTCCTATAACTAAGTGTGGTTTCTAATAACATCATCAAAACTAAACTAAACAGGGTTCCCAACACCTTGTATAAATACAAGATCTAATGTTGCCTTATTCAAATTGTAGAAAAACACTCTATCCATCCCACTATATTAGTCTCATTTCTATTTTCGCCTGTCTCATTTCTTTATATGATAAAAAATACTTGGCTACGAATCAAAAGACTTGCTTGTGCAAAACATGTGCATGTTTCTAACACTCTGATAAAACTCTCATAAATTGAAAATATAAGATTTGTACATGCAAAACTTGTGCATATTTCTAATTTTGTGTTTGGAGATGTCGATCTCATGAAAAGTTACAATCAATTTTGCACGTGCAAAACTTGTGCATATTTCTAGTTTTATCACTATTGGTTGTATGAATTAGAAATATGCACCTATTTTGTATGTGCAAATCAAGTGCATCTTACTTGTTGCAACTTTTCGTGAGATCTGAGCAAAATACGTGCATATTTCTAGTTCTATGCTTGTAGATATTGATTTCATGAAAAGTTACAATCATTTTTACATGTGCAATACATGTGCATATTTCTAATTTATAAAACTAAATATATGCATGTGTATATCACATAGGGATGTCAATCGGGCCAACCCGAGCGGGTTCGGGTCAGTCCTGGTTTCGGGTTATTCGGTTCGGGTTGAATCGGGTTGAATTTTTTTCGGGTTAGAAATTTTCAACCCTAACCCTAAACTCCGGGGCTCGGGCTAGCCCGTCGGGCCAAGAAGTTGACGATTTTTTTTATAACAATAATTTTATAAAAATAAATAAATCATGTTATACCATTGAAGTCACTTTATTTCGTATTATGTTACTCTAACTTGCATAATATAATAAGTAGCTCAATGAGATGTGAAGATATTTTTCTTTTGATGATTATATTAATCATTTTTTATTATGTGGTGAAATACAAAATAGAGAAAATATTATGATGAATACAACTTATAATAGAAGATTATAATATTTTTCACAAATATTTGAATCAAGACATAAATTTTAATATTTGAAACAAAATAATAAAAATTAACACTTAATTAATGAAAACTTTCGGGTTATCGGGCCAACCCACCAAGTTTCCGGGCTATTCGGTTCGGGCCATTCGGGTTGAAATTTTTTTCGGGTTAGAAATATTCAACCCTAACCTGTTTTTGGCTCGGGTTACTCGGGTCAACCCGCGGGTTTCGGGCTAAATTGACATCCCTAATATCACATGCAAAACAAATTGTAGATTTTTTTTCTATAATTTGTAATCATCTATTCCCTTGTATAAATTAAATATTGTTTTTTATTACTTACCTATTAATTGTACTTATAGGTTGCTATATAATTTGTAATGATCCATTCCCTTGCATAAATACAAGGTCTAGTGTTGCCTTGTTCAAATTGTAGGAAAATACTCCCTCCGTGCCACTATATTAGTCTCATTTCTATTTTCGTTCGTCCCATTTATTAGTCTCATTTCCTTATATGGCAAAAAAATATTTGGCTACACTTAACTCTCTCTTCTTAGAATTGATTATAGTCACATATCCCCCTCCCCTTGGTTATTGTGCCTATCTAAATGAGACTAATACCGTGCGACGGAGAGAGTATATAATTTGAAAATTGAGTTTTGAGCTTCCAATAGTAGAAATTTAATTAGCTTATATATCATTCACTTCATATATATATTTCTTTATCATTTTTTATAAAATGAGAAACATTAGGACTGCAATAATATCATTTTTTTGTATCTTCACTTGCCTTCTATTTCTCCATTGATCGAGTTTATTCAAATATTCTGTTGGGAACCTTTTCTCTCTTTGAACTAAGTTTTGATAATGCTATTAGAAACCACACTTAGACAATAGACTTTAATTGGAACAGGCTGGTCTCCGTGTTTGGATCAGTCAAGCTTAACCCGAACAGGTTGCTATGTAAAGGTCAAGGTTGGTAGTGCAACCTTGTACCTATTTTTTTACTCAAACCTGTCATAATGTTCTTTTATGTAATCTGTCTATGTAATCTGTTCCAACAATACTCGAAGATCTCTTGCGAAGATTACAGAAGACTGAAGACAGTTTGAGGTATAGGAAGCATGACCTGCAAAGTCCAACCTGAGCTGTGACTGAGGAACCTGTCCTCTACTCAACGTCTATAATTGAGTCAGTGTACGGTTCTGCACATACTGACACACACAACGGCTCTATTACAAATGCTTCTCTATAAATACCTCAAGACATTCAAGAAAGAAAGTACGGGAAACTCAAATTACAAGCTGAAACGCTGCAGAAATCTTAAGCTAAACATTCACACAATCAACACTCGAAATCATTAGAGCTTTCCCAAGTGTTGATCTTTGTAGATTTCTATTCTTTCTAGAATCTGTCTTACTAGAACACAATCCACACTCTCACTACCATCACTGTTGATATTCAGTGTAGTTGATAGAGTTATATTACAAACGGTGATAGCTTTTCACAGCTTTCCAGTTTGATTATTAGTGCTAGTTGTTTAGCATTAGTAAGATTGTATGTAAGTTTGTATGTAAAGTTAGAAGAGACACGACTCAAGATTTGTGCTAGATTCAGTCTAAAGAGAGACTTGAATTTGGACTGGAACCTCCACCAGTGTTAAAAGGAGCGAAAAATCTCAAGTTAATGGATTACAGATTCGACGGGATCTGGCGTGGACGTAGGAGCTGTTTACTCCGAACCACGATAAAAAACTCCTCGTGTTTCTCTATCTTATCTGTTTTCACACAGTTTGCATGCTCACAACCTGCAGGACTGAACCTGTCTTGCATGTGCACTGTCTTTGAAAACTGTTTCTGAAAACTGTTAACCACTTTCACAGTTTGCATGAACACTTGTTTGAACTAAAGTTTTCTTTGAAAACTGTTAGCCAACCTTTCCACCAAACTTCCGCACGCAGGTTAGTTTTGCAAGCTCAGCAGTTCACTGTTTGAGCTGGAAAAACTAAACTGCTCTGATAAACTGAAGTGACGACTCAGTAAGATCAAATTGTTTTGAAAAGTCAAAACTGTTGGCTAATTGGTGTATCCCCCCCCATACACCAATATCTATTTATCGGGACCTACATATTCATTTTCATTAATCACATAATTATTAGTATTCTCCCATTTCTTCCCCGTTTCTTTTATCCAATCCCTAATCACGCTCCGACTGAGCCGTCCTTAGGGATAAGGGGCCGTGACACATAGAAACGTCTGTATATTTTTAATTTTATCATTATTGGTTGTAAGAAATAGAAATATGAACATATATTTCTATTTCTTACAAGTGTTATGCACATGCAAATCACGTCCATGTTTCTAATTTTATCATTACTAGTTGTAAATTTTCGGAACAAAATACGTGCATATTTCTAGTTTTGTGCTTGGAGATGCTGATTTCACAAAAACTTACATCATTTTTGCACATGCAAAATACATGCATATTTCTAATTTTGTGCTTGGAGATGTTGATCTCACTAAAAGTTACAACCAGTTTTGCACGTGCAAAACATATGCATATTTCTAATTTTATCATTATTAGTTGTATGGACTAGAAATATGCACGTATTTTGCACGTGCAAATCAAATGTATCTTACTAGTTGTAACTCTTCGTGAGATCTTCATCTCCAAACAAAAAACTATAAATATGCACGTGCTTTGCACGTGCATTTTATAATTTTGCTAATAAGTTCTAGCAAGTAAACATTGTAATGTGGTAACATGCATTCTTACAGCTAACCTCCAAATTCCTTTTAACAATCAAAATTCACAAAATCTACCTTAAACATAAAAATTATACAAGAAAATTAAAGCGAAAAAACAAGTAAATTTGTACATTAATTATCAGTTGATTAACGATTAATTGTTCATTAGTTGACACGTAATTGTCACACAGCTGATGTTCGGATGTCAATGTGGCACCATAGCCAAGAGTTCTCTCTCGGGAAACGAACACCATAATTGTAAGCTAAATACTTGCACCAAATCTAAGTTAAAAAAAAGATTAAAATCAACTAACTTAAACTACGCCTCTACAAATTTGAGAAAAAACCCTTAATTAACTTGTTAAGTAGATGAGTTTATGTTGTACTCATAGTTGGTAAAGTGTTGCTATCTCTCTCTCTCTAGATTAATCATATATACTCTCACCGTCCTCCATTTAGTGACTCTCTTTTTGACAAGCGTTTTCACGCTTCTTGATGATAGTTTTAAAATAAATTTGAAGTATTTTGCCAAAAAGAGAGTGTCATTAAATGAAGGACGGTGAGAGTATATAAGAAGTAGGTGTAGTGTTAACAGAGAATTTTACACTTCTCTCTTTACTACATTTATTATTTAGCACCTAATTATATATTCTAAACTAGCTACTACTTGCACAAATCTAGTTAAAAAAATCAATTAACTTGAACCACGACTCTGCAATTTTGAAGAAATCCCTTAGTTAATTTGGTAGATGAGTTTGTGTTGTACTCATAGTTGGTAAAGTGTTGCTATCTCTCTCTAAATTAATCATGCATGTATATATAAGAAGTAGGTCTAGTGTTAAAATGATATACTAGAATCTTACACTTGTGTTTATATTTTCTGCTGTAACTACTCGATCGCATTCTCTCAATCACACACTTAACTAGAGAAGCTCTGATCCTTAATTTTCTTGTGATATAATTTATTTGAAAAAGGGATCATTTCAATTATATTCTCACAAAATGAAATCCATTTCTACAATTATATTCTCTGTGTTGCTTGCCCTTTTCCTTATAGCAACTGGTACGTATAAATGATCTCTCTCTCTCCCCCTCTCCCTCTCTCTAAAAGTTGATTGACTGGGCGGATCCAGGATTCAAAGATGGGATGGGCTGAAAAACAACTACCTCGACATACTCTCTCCGTTCTGCCCAGTTTGACGTCTTGCTTGAATATATGTGAGGTATAAAATAATACAACGCGTCAAACTGGCGGAATGGAGTATTAAATTTCATGCGTATGTACTGAAATTTTCGGATGTTGACGTAGATTGTGCCCTACAAGACTTCGATACATAAAATTCATTAATAAATGAATTTAAATGTATACCTTTAAGAAAATCTATCTCATTGTAAATCAATTAGTGAATCCTCAAACAATGCATTTCTCATTTTGTCATGAAATGTCTTCTTCACATATTTTGTTGCAGAAAATAAAGGGTTTCTACCTTCACTATCTCAATAATCAATTTTGTTACGTCATATTAACAACAAATAAAAGTAAATATTAGATGTCGAATATTTTATCTACAAGACTCTTTCATATTTAAATAATTTGGACTGAGCTTAATAGGCTATAATATTTTTTAAGGTTTGAACATCTATACATGTATAAATAAAAAATTTGGGCTTGCACTGGGCTGGAGCCCGGTGGAGCTCATTAATAGATCCGCCCGGATTGACATGCATGGTTTGATTTTGTACATGATATGACGTCTGAGCATGTGATCAAGATTATTTAATGCTAGCTACTTAATACTCCTTTCATCCCACACCAACAAGCCTATTTCTTTTGGGCACGAGATTTTATGAGAGTATGTATAGAGATAAAGTGTAATGTTTAATATTTTAATGCAACTTTCGCTGTTTTAAAACTCAACCATCATAAATGCATAAAAACATATTGAGTCTGATCTTAAATGAAAGATCGTATCAAGACCTTTAATTTGGTATAATAATTTAAAAAATCGAAAAACAAACGAGCAAGTTATGATAATTTAAACTTTTAGGATATAAATTATATTGGGATACGTGCTGAAATGTGAGTGGATAATGAGATGATTAATGGTTAATTTGCTGGCTAATTATTTCTATTTTAGGAAACAAGCCAATTGATGTGGGACGACCCAATATAGTATACATGTCTATTGGTGTGAGACGGATGGAGTAATTATTACCATACATTATCGTCAAATTCTGAGTTATAACTCAGAATTTTCTCCACCATTTTCAAGAAATAAATTAAAGCCCGTGATATAACAATATATAATGCGTTACCATTTTTTAATACATAACAAATTATTGATTAGTGAACAAATTAGCTTTATCAGGAAACATAGATGATAAATCAGTAAGTCATCATATGTATATATATATGTGGCCAAACTCAATATATCTTCATATATAATTATAATTCTCTTAATCTCTCACATACACAAACGACATGTAAATATATAGTATTAAATTCATAAAAATTATGTGTATTTATTAGAAAAAAATAAAATATAATTGTATCCTAGCGCGTCTCAATAATGTTTAATTAATCAAGAGTTTATTTTATTTCTTCCTTCAGTATATTAATTTAATTTTTTACGAACGTCTTTAATTAAATTTGCATCAAATAAAAATGTTAAATAATATATTTTACAATAGGATTAATGATGCCAAACCAAAATACACGTATTTTGACCCCGACTTTTATTTTTTTCATAACCTTTCAAAAATTCATGTTAATACATAAACTTTAAACTTGTTGGAATTTTCCACAATTTTAAATTCCGGTGACTTGAAATTTGACATGGATATTACGTGTCAATTGCTTTTATTTGTTGGGCTTAGCTGTCAAAGTACAATGACGGCCAATTTTCGGCCCAGTTGATCTCTCAGCCCAACAATGACTCGGCCCATCTGACTTCGCAGCCCGGAACCCGGAATCCAAAACCCGACCCGGATCCGACCCTACCCCTCTTCCCATTTTCATTTTTGTTTCTTCGTCTCCAGCCATATTCTCTCTCTCTCTCCCCCTCGACCTTCTCTTCCAGCGCCACTTTCGCCGGCGACGCCGCTCCGGCGCCGGCATTTTCCTTCTACTCTTTCGCGTTCTTTCCCTCTCCCGCATCCTCTCTCTTTCCGTTCTCTTCCTCTCCTCTTCCGTCTCTCCCTCTCCTCCTCGCGTCGTCGCCGCCCCCCGTCGCTGTTCCGCCGACGGTAAATTGAAGGCTGCATGCCCGGTTTTGTCTCTTCATTTTTTTTTTTTCTTTTGTTTTCTGACCCACTCTTTCTCCGCAGGTCTCCGGCTAGGATTCTGCAGCAGCTCCGCCTAAGTCGCCGTCGCCGTCGTCTTTAGTGCCGCCGTCCGCCGTTGTTCCGACGCCAACGAGGGAACCCTCCTTCGTTCTAGTAACCCTTCTCGCCTTCTTCTCCTTCTTTTTAAAACTTTACTATTGTATTATTATTATTATTTTTTTAATCTTAATGCTTGTTCTGAATTCTGCTTGGTTATGCATACAATGATTTTATGCTGTTGCAAGTTGGAATTTTGAGTTTTAGGTTGCTTACTGAATTAGAGCATAGGGATTGATTTTCTTTGGCTCTATTCTAAATCTATATTCTTGTTTTGATTATGCATATGTTTGCATTTTCTGATTTATGCACGTCTTCTTGAAATTTGGGTGTTTCCCTATCTTCGGATTTGTGTAGAAATTGCTAGGTTTTAAGGGTGTTCTCCAACTTGTTTAAAAGACCAGTCATGTAAATGAATTGCAGTATGACAACAGAGTTTCAGCTGAGCTTTAAGTGGTAATGCTTCTATGTTGGTTCTCTTAATAAAGTCTCTTCGTGTGAGTGGTGATTCAAGTTACAGCTCATATTTTAAACCATGAAGCCTGATTGATTAGTCATAAGGTTGTTCTCATGCTTTGGAATTTAGAGACTGATCTCGGTACATTCACGTTGCAGCTTATGTATTAAACTTTTGAGATTGATTTAATAGCATACAAGCTTCTAAATTTTCAGAGTATGAATGTTTGTTCTTTTTAGCGTGCTTTATTTATGAATCCCAACTCAACTTGCTTCTTATACGCTTTTAAACTGTGGTTGGACATAACAAGAATTATGCTTTCATATTATGTTTTGTTTCCATGTTTTGAAGAAAGGGCAGATTCTATACTTAGGGAAAATGCATACGATTTTGTTATCAAGTAATTGTTTCATATATGTAGTTTCTTGTAGTTTAGCATGCTTGATTTGTGTAGTGTTTACTCTAGGAAAACATACTTCTTATTGAAAGAAAATAGGTATTCGATTATTAGTACCTTGAAGAATGGGTGTTTGGCTTTTGTGATTTGAGAAAGTGCTTTCTCCCCTCTTCCTTGTTGCTGTCCAAAACTTCTCCCTCTTCTCAGATTTCTGTTCCTCTACTTTCTTTCTGTTTTTGTGTTGGTGTGAGAGTAGATTTTGTGTGAGAGTGTGTTCTTATAATTGAAGTTTGAATATGGGCTTGGTTGCATTGAGGGGGGGTGGTTCATAAGCTGGTTTGAAACATGCTTCTTGTTACTGTTGAAGATTGATCCTATATTCTAAGGGATCAGTTTGTTGCATTATCTAGAACTTGATTGTGCCTTTCTTTCTTTTTTTCTTTTTGACTTTTTGCAGAATTTAAATCTTCCTCTTCCTCTCTGTCTGCTGTTTTTGTTTCTCTTTTATTTACTAGTCTTTACCTCTCTTATTTATTGTCTCTAGATTGCAGCATGACTAAGCTTCTTCCTCCTTTTCTTTTGGCAGGATAGTCAAGCACAACGATGATACTCCTCCAATCTTCAAAGTTATATAAACTGTTTCTGCCTTATCACTACTATTCGGCCATAGCAATTTTGTAGTCTTCTCTTATTGATAATTATCGTATCAACTTGCTGCATCTTCATTAGTATCTTTAGTCTCCCCCCTTTATTTTATTGAAGATTGGATTGCTGTGTTTGATTGTGTAGGGTTGCTGTATTTAAATTCTTATGTCATCAGCTCTATTAGAGGTGCCCACGGTTCCGGAACCAGAACCGAACCGGCAGTTCCGGTTCCAAGATGGCCGGAACTGGATAGGAACCGACTTTTTTATTTTTGATTTTTTATTTTTTGATTTTTTTTTCGTTCGATTATGATTCAATGCTTCGTTGTTTATTGATCTAATTTTAATTGTAAGACAATTCAAATTATAAAATGTAAAAAAATACTTGAGAGTGAGATTGTTTAATTTTTTTTTATTATTAATCCTAAACCCTTGATATCACATGTCGATTCCAAGTGCCGAATCTCGTTAAAACCTCCGTGAGGAAAAAGAGGACTCGTCTAAGCATTTTAATAGACCATTATACATTGTCGAAATCGAAATCGAAATCGTCGTCGAAATCATCTGTTTCTTTAGAGACATCGATGTCGGTTTCTGCTTCGGTGGTACTGATTGGATCATGTTCAAAGACCTCATCCCATTTGTTCTCATTACTAATATCATACTTAATAATTATTATTATTTGTATAAATTTTATTTATACTTAATATCTTTTTCCATAATATTTTTTGTATTTAAAAGTATCTACAATTAATTTCACTTTGATGACAATATCACATCTTTTATGTAAATTGTCATCTTCAATTCTTCGTCATCATGTGACATTGTTTATTATTAATTTAAAGATATTTTTTTGTATTAGTCTTATTTATTTTAGCTTATTAAATTGTGAATTATAAATTAAATGATAAAACTATTTAACTTTACAAGTATAAACATTTCCATATAAAAAAAGAGTAACACACTAATCAGTAATCAAATGTTACATCAAATAAGTATACAAATATAATATAAGTATAATATTGAAACATAAAATAAAATTAGAATTAAAAAAAAAAAAAAAAACGGTTCTTTTCGGTTCCGAACCGGAACCGAACCGCCGGTTCCCGGTTCCAAACTTTCGGAACCAAAACCGAACCGTCGGTTCCACCGGTTCCTCGGGTCGGTTCGTAACCGTCGGTTCCGGTTCGGTTCCGAAACCACCCAGTTCCGGTTAAAAACCGATGGTTCCGGTTCCGGTGGGCACCTCTAAGCTCTACTATTTTTATTACCAAATTCTGATTTAGCAATTTTATTCAATTTAATAAATACTAGTAATGCACGGGATAAATGTCAACTCATTGCAAAATACACTATATGCACACTCTTAGTTATGTGATGATGTCATCTCGATTCGAGCTAATCATTGTCGTGCCCTTGAACAGTCATGTTGGAGGGCATTCAGACCTCGCTGGCAACGTTGGGTAATTTTTTTGCTATTTTATAACTTTTGAAAATATGCAATTCTTCTTTGTTTAGAAAAGGTAAACAAATAATGAAAATGTAGATCTATGAAAATGATGAAGATAAAATGAAAAGAGTAAATCAAGAACACAACAATTTAGCATTATTCAACAATGTGCCTAGGTCCACGAAGGATAGATCGGATTTGATCTAATTAGAAATGCTCCCCTACCCACGGTGGGCACACTTAATGTGCCCACCGCTGATGTGGCAACGCCATGTCATTAAATTTTTCCATTTAGGGTTGAATTTTTTTTAGTAGGTTTAGGTTTTTTTTGTAGGCTTTTAGTTTTTATGGTATATGTTTAAATTAATTTCCTTATTTATAACGTTGTCACGTCATCCGTGGGCACATCATGGTGGGCATTGGAGCATTCGTCTTGATCTAATATGAACGATATCAATAAAATTAATCGAATTAGTAATACATTAATTTAAAAGGAAAGTTGGCAAACTTTAATTATAGATTAATAGTAATGCAAATATAAAAATTGAACCAAAAAAAAGTCGTAAGTCACATGGAAAAAAAAGAGAAAAAAATTGTTATTTTTCTTTTTTATTTGAAGTTAATAAGTTTTTCTTTATTTTGTTTTGAATAATATTTTTTTAGAAGTCACGTTTGTAGGGTGATATTATAATTACTTCCGAAAATAAAATTCATAATTATAGGATAATTAGGTGAATCAATATGGAATATATTAGATTTTGTTAGAATTAATTGTAGAATAAATTAAATTAGATTTTTGAAATTTGAAAATTAAATTTTATTGTAATATGTATCCTAAAGTAGGCAAAGAGTAATGGTGTTTAAACACAAAAGCCATTTAATTTCGAAATTAAATGAAGATTAAAACACAAAAGCCTATATATGCATATAATTTACTGTAGTTAAATTGATGAAATATTAATTTTATATAACGATCCATTTATGTTTAATGTAAATCGTGCGTGGCTATAATTTTGCACACGCCGTCATTATAACTGCATTTGCAGTTATCTATGAACTACTATATTTAACACGTACAAAAAATAGATTTGTATTAATATTTACTCATGCCCTTATAGTTGATAATAATTTCAAAATTGCCATCCAAATTGAAATCCAATTGAAAGATTTTCTCTTTATATATATATAGATTTTCGATGTTGATTGGGCCTAATGGCAAATGGGCTTGGTGTGTTGTATTAAAACATTTGGTTTTTGCCCAATAATAGTCTAACGGCTTTATCTAAAAATTTAAATGAATTAGTAATCCCAATGATTTACTAAATCATAATGCTAACTTAATTAATTTCCAATTAAGGTACTAGAGAACACCAAATACTTATTTAATTAATAAGCTTGGTCGAATACTCTATCGAGTTAATTAATTAATCGGAGGGATTACATGATTCTACTTTAAATAGAATCACTTCTTCCTGCTACTTGACTATTTATAGAGTTTTTCTCGTTCAATCCTATCTTGGTCTAAAATACTCCGGACCACTTTTTCCTTAGTTTATTTACTTAATAGATAACGAGGGTTTAAAGAAATACGGGTATTGTATTTATTTTCTTCTTTCAGTATATTAATTTAATTTTTTACGGACGTCTTAAATTTAATTTGCAGCAAATAAAAATATGGTGCACAGCCATTAGAGAGTCGGTAAAGATTAGAAATTGCCTAGTGATAGGGGGTTAAGTTTTGGAACTAAAGATTCCGAGTTCGAGTCCTCCGTAGCATCGCCTTTAAATTTCAATTAATTATGTTTAAAAAAAAAAGGATTCAAAATGGCTTGATCTTCTCCTCCACGCACAAGATAGTCCCATAACGAATTGCTGTCACTTTTGCATTGAAAATAGAATACGGCTCGGTAATCTTTTTAGCCCAAGCAGCTAAAACTCTTCCTCACCAGTCACGTACAATAACTCCCATGCACACCAAAATGCTTTTTAATAAACATCAACATCAACCCGAAAGACATCCTTCTCTGGGGATTTCCAAAACCGTTCTCCTGCTAAACTTTTTAAGAAAGACATACCGTCAAACTGATTATGCTGCTTGTCTTTTTCTTTTTTTTTTCTCTCATAGCAGCAACTACTTGTCTAATCATGACACAAAGTCAATTTACAGTCCCTTGATTACAAATTCTCACTCCATCCATCTAGAAGAACTCTCACCCTCACAAAGTATGATCTTTTAGATAGAAGGGAACTCCAGTCATCAAGACTAAATAATCAGAAATTAAAGTCATTGAAACAAAAGTGATTCCAATACAAATCAGATACCACCAACCACAATCACCCAAAGCCCTCAATCCTCATCAAAATGAGATGAAATCCTCTATCCCCAATATGATGTCTCAAAATTTAATTTTTACTAGTTTGAGTACTTTTTTTATAAAAATAAAAAAAATATTATAATATAGTAAATCATAATAGACATCTCTATAAGATTTTTTTTTTTAGTTTTATTTTTTAATAGAAATATGTACTTTAGTTTTGAACTTATCAACTCTAATATACTAATAAAAGTAAAATTAAATGCTAAAAAATAATTATAAATCCTAATGGGAATGGGTGAATCCTTTAAAATAATTATAAAATTAAACTAAATTATTATAAAATAAATTTATTGAAAAATATTGCATAAAACTAGGAGAAATTACTTTTTAAAAAAAAATAGTAGAATTTAAATTTTGAGACACCATTTTAGGATATAGGATCCCAAATCCATCAAAACACAACATATAACTCTTACAGAAAATATTAAAGCAATCACCATAAGCATCCAAATCAAAAAAATACAAACATCAAACCATCAAGAACCGAGCAAAAAAGAAGCTTATACCATCAAGAATCGAACAAAACAAAACCAATCACAACCTTTTCAAGCAAAAAAACCCTTGTGAGGTGTGTGACTTCATGAATGTTTTTGGCTGAGGAGGTTGTTGGACCAGATGCTGTGGCAGCATCCATATGGACATTCTGATCTTGGGCTTATTCGTGGGTTTCATCAACGGTCCAGAATATGGAGATTATGATGAAGATTTTGTTGATTGATTTGTTTCCATGTTTATCTTCTTACCATGTTAATCTATAAGGAATAGATTCCTAGTAGGATTAGGGTTTTGGTGAGAGCTATAAATATGTGATATTTGTAATTGGTTTTCTTGAGCAACGGATGAGTGCCGAAAACCAAGAGAGAGGGAGAGAGAGAGCAACTCGTTTCTTGTGAGTAGAGAGAGTTAGTTCTTGCCCAATCTTGTAATTGTTGCCGTTGTGTTAGTGAATCGTCTCAGCCGTTTCTCCCGTAGATGTAGGCATATTGCCGAACCACGTAAATCTTGTGTTATTAGATTTACTGTTCTGTTATTCGTTCCTACATTGTTTAGATCTGTTTCACTGCTATTGTTATTGTTGGGTTCTGTGTTGTCTACAGTGTTATCACAGCATTCGGGTTAACAGTTGTGTTTGTCTTATGTGTTTTTATTATTGTATTTGGTGTTGTCTCTAGTGTTGTCATAGCATCAGTATTAACAATTGGCGCCGTCTGTGGGAATGAGGAAGAAGACGTGATCAGATATTGCGGGGATGGCTACGGCGAAGTTCGAGATGGAGAAATTCACTGGGAAAAACGACTTCGGGCTATGGCGGATTAAGATGAAGGCCATACTCACTCAGCAGGGATTATCCGACTCATTGAAGGGAGACGATCCCTTCAAGGAGGGGGAGGATAAGCTGAAGATGCTGGAGAAGGCTCACAGTACGATCATCTTATGCCTTAGTGATAAGGTGTTACGAGAGGTTGCTAAAGAAACATCTGCGGTACGTGGCAGTGTGGAACAAGCTAGAGAGCTTGTACATGACGAAATCCTTGGTGAACTGTCTCTATGCCAAGCAGAGGTTGTATTCTTTCAAGATCATTGATGATAGATCAATGGAAGATCAAGTTGATGAGTTCAACAAGATCCTGGATGATCTCGAGAACATCGAGGTGAAATTGGATGATGAGGACAAGGCAATCATATTGTTGAATGCGTTGCCTAAGTCATATGAGCACCCGATGGATGCCATGTTATATGGTAGGAAGGCCACGATCACTCTTGACGAGGTCCAGTGTGCTTTGAGGTCCAAGGAGATGCATAAGGATTCGGAGGACAAGGTAGAGACTGCAGCAAAAAGCTTGAATGTGAAGTACAAGCCCAAGAAGAAAAAGGGCGAGGAAGGTGGAGATGAGACGAGATCGTGCCACTACTGTAAGAAACCAGGACATTTGAAGAAGAATTGCTTCGCGTGGAAGAAGAAGCAAGCTCAGAAGGAGCAAGCGGGAAATTCAGCCGATGTTGTCGAGCATGTTGAAAAGGCAGAGATTCTCAACATTATGGATCAGCCAGTTCCAGACCAATGGATCCTAGACTCTGGATGTTCTTTTCACGTGTGTTCACACAAGGAGTGGTTCATCAATATGAGATTTATTGATGGGGGGTTTGTTATGCTCAAGAATGATCACACGTACCCGGTGAGAGGGATAGGCAACATTGAGATGAAGATGCACGATGGAGCAGTGAGAGTTCTTCAAGATGTCAGGTATATTCCTAAGGTAAAGAGGAATTTGATTTCATTAGGAATGCTGGAAGCGAAGGGTTTCTGTTTCAAGTCTCATGCAGGTGAATTGCATGTTGTTAAGAATTCCATCTCGGTTATGAGGGGAGTTAGGCACAAGAGTTTGTATTATCTTGATGCTGTGACTATTGGTGGTGGCGGAAGATGTACCCTATCTCTCATGGATTATCATTCAAGGAAGCTGTGGTTGCATATGGTAAAGAGCAAGGGAGATTGCTATGCTAAGTTTGTGGAATGGTACAACTTAGCGGTAAAAGAGAAGAACACTGGTGTGAAGTGTTTGATGACAGAGAACGGGTTGGAGTTTCTGTCTGGCGAGTTCCACAGGTTTTGTGGTGAAACGTTGGCCAAGATGTTGCAGCAGCATCAGCTGCAACAGGTCATGTGATTGGACTGATTTGGAGGAAGGCTGGGGAAAGACGATTCATTCAGTCAAGGGGGAGATTTGTGAGGTGTGTGACTTCATGAATGTTTTGGCTGAGGAGGTTGTTGGACCAGATGTTGTGGCAGCATCCATATGGATATTTTGATCTTAGGCTTATTCGTGGGTTTCATCAACGACCCTGAATATGGAGATTATGATGAAGATTTTTTTGATTGTTTTGTTTCCATGTTTATCTTCTTACCATGTTAATCTATAAGGAATAGATTCCTAGTAGGATTAGGGTTTTGGTGAGAGCTATAAATATGTGATATTTGTAATTGGTTTTCTTGAGCAACGGATGAGTGCCGAAAACAAGAGAGAGGGAGAGAGAGAGCAACTCGTTTCTTGTGAGTTAGTTCTTGTCCAATCTTGTAATCGTTGCCGTTGTGTTAGTGAATCGTCTCAGCCGTTTCTCCCGTGGATGTAGGCATATTGCCGAACCACGTAAATCTTGTGTTCTTAGATTTACTGCTATTGTTATTGCTGTGTTCTTAGATTTAGCAGTTGTGTTTGTCTTCTGTGTTGTTATTGTTGTGATTGGTGCTGTCTCTGGTGTTGTCACAACATCAGTATTAACAACCCTCATCAGAATTCTGAGCAAGACATGCACAACACAATTCTTTCAACCAAGATCAAGACCGAATATTATTAAATCAAGGGAAAAAACACAAGAACGATGATCGGGGCAACTCCCTCTTACAAAAAATAAAAATAAATGAAAAATTGCCAATTTAATTTAATCAGCCGTTGGAATGAGGTTGAGAAGAAGAGCTGGAGCAGTGAGGCTCCCAAGTAACACTGGATACTTGATACGGCGACCATACCGGGAAAGCGAGGGATCCCGGACATCACCACGGACCAAAACCTCGGCAGCAGCTTCCATTGCCGGCAACCACCACGGGTGGTTGTGCTCCATGTTGATGTCGATGTCGAGAAGGTCTATCGGATCCTTCACCTTATCAATGACGGTGTCGCAGTCGATGCTTTCCATCTCACTCTTGGAGGCGCCGAACTGCTTGAGTGCCTCTCGCCCACCTTCGCATATAAAATGGCCGATGCCCTTGCCGAGATCGTACAGGAAGTAGGGCGTTTTCCGGTACGCCTTCAAGAGATCATGTGCAATATTTCCAGAAAACGCTGCCCGTGTGGAGAGAGTAGCAGCTCCTTCACGCCCTGCTGCTTGTGACTTCTCTTCAGCTCCGCTTCCATTGATTGCACTTTCATCTCCAGCTCTGCTCGCATGGAGATTTGGGCTTCAAGTTGAGCTTCGATCGAGCTCAACCTCTTAGTAGTCTCCACAAGCTCTCTGTCTCGAACCCTGAGCAACGCTCGCCACTCTTTGACCTCGTCGGAGTGCTGGTCGAACTTCTTCTGGCGACGTGCGACCTCTGCGAACCTCACACAATTCTAGAAATGGAAGGGGAGAGGTTGCAGCTGTTAGGTTAGTTAACAACTAATGCATAAAATACAGATGCATGCATGCAAAGTATGAATACATACCTTCATCATAGAGGAGGCCACACAAGAAAGCAACCTATCTTCGCTGGAATTTGAAAGGAGCTCTTTGTCGTGGTCGGAAACCAGTTTGGAGAAAAGGGAAAGGCTATCGGGGCCGGTGAATTCTAGAGCTGGCTTCGATAGCTCTATCTTGAAGGGGAGTTTGGGAGGAGCAGCCACCTCTTTACCTTTGGACTTGGTAGCTGAAGTAGAAGGCTCGGTAGTGATCTTCTTCTTCTTGCTCCGATCCATTGAAGGATCGGTAGTGATCTTCCTCTTTCCAGCATTGGTAGCATCCATGATGAGAAGAGAGACTACTCAAAAACACAAATAGAGTTTCTTTGAGAGAGAAATGAGAATAGAAGGTTAATTGGTTCTAATTAATTAGTGTGTGTTGAAAGGGATTAAACTCACGTAGAAATGAAGAAGAAGAACGAAGAACAGTAGAGAGAGAAAATAAGAGAAACCGTTTTCTTACACTAATTTACAGTTTTCCAAAATATCTCTTTAAGTACACTAACTATGAACTCGATCATTCAATATCTGTTATAGTTTAATCACCCACTTTCATTAAATCTTCATGAGCTGATTTAGCTAACAACTTTCATAAACATTGCTTACACTGGTCCCACTAATTTTATTACAATAAATTGATTCAAACCACATGTAATAATTAAATATTCCAAAAGTTTTATGCTGTGTTTGGAGGGAGTAATATATATATTTTGAAAAGATACATAAAATTAATATAAATTAATGTTTATGACATAAAATTTTGGACAGAGATCAGCCCCATGTGCAAAACTAACAATATTATTAAACTAATTTCTCCAAAATTGCAACCACATTAACTACTACAAGATACAATAGCGTGCATTAGAGTAATTAATTAATTGCATGATTTGCACCTACCATATTTTTATTTTTTGAGAGTAATTGTCTAATTGATATGCTTTTGTGGGAAGGACCCTTGTTTTAATAAAGAGCAGAACATGTTCCTCATAAATACATTAATGCACTGATTTAATATTTATTGAAAGTACATGAATTGTAATCCAAAAACGAGCCGAATTGGAATTGATATTACACAACACAATCAAGATTGAAGAAAATCTCTTCCTCACCGAGCCCTTAGATCTGCCGTTGATGCCGGTCTGCTGCCGTCGGGGCTTCGGCCTCGGAGGAGGTTCGATTCCAATCTCTACCTCCTAGTTTAGTTTTTTTAGGGTTTGTATTTACTATTCGTTTTCAGTTTTCAGAAAATGAGAGTATGTTGTTTGACTCCCATATGGGTCTGATGGAGTGTGTTGCAGCTTCTAGTCTTAAGGTTAAAATTTTGAGACTTAAACAAGATTATTAGGTGTTAAGAGCATGCTTGTTTATGAAATCAGTGGTAGTTTCTAGTTCTATACCTATGCTCCAAGTGTTGAAGATTATCCAATTCGTGCTTATAGACTTAAGTAACTAGTGAAGTGGCATGCTTATTCTTTCTTAAGAGTTGAGTGTTTACCTTGAGAAGAGGGAGGGATGAAAGGTTAGGGAAGGGGGAGGGGATGCCGATGGCTTCTACTTCTCCTTCCTTAGCTGCTGCAAATCTCAACCTCCTTTTCACTCTCTATCGGCTGTGCTCTCTTGTTTAAGGGTTTGAAAGTTTGAAAATTGTAAGGGCTTGAATTAGAGAGGGAGTGCTTACAGCGGCGAAGCCAGGAATTGTGTTCAGGGGGGCCCAATTTCTTATAGCCTAAAATAAAATTTTATAAATTCTCTGATCTTCTCAAGTTGTTACACTTTCCCATTTAGGCTCCGTTTTGCTCTCGTTTGAACACCGAAAATTTTACATATTATTAAAAAATGAAAGGAAAAAATAAAATTACGAATGACCTGATCCCTATAGAATTATTAAAATATGAATGGAAAAAGTAACTTTTGCTCTAGTTTGAGCCGAAAATTTTACATATTATCAAAAAATGAAAGGAAAAAATAAAATTATGATCCCTATAAAATTATTAAAATATGAATGAAAAAATTAATAATTATTTAAAAATAAAGAGAACATTAATATACTAAGACAAAAACTTGGGTGAGGTCGGCCACATAGTGTGGCCGGGTCAAAGTGTCAATCTTTATACAGAAAAATGCTAATATATACGAATAAAAGTGTCAATCTTTAACATAATTATTTTACGAATAAAATGTCAATTTTTAAAAGTGTCAATCTTTATACAGAAAAATGCTAATCTACACGAATAAAAATGTCAATGTTTTAGCCGTCCGCACGGTGCCTCTGGCTGACCCAAGTGTCTCCCATATACTAATGCACGTGAAAATACTAAGAAGAAAGCACTAGATAGATTATTAGTAAAATAAAGGGAAAAAAACAAAAAAAAATAAAGAAAATAGGAAATTACGAGTAACATCACTAAAAGAGGAAAAAAAATTGGAAAAACAAAATATAGAGACAAAAGGAAATAGAAGAAAAAGAAAAGAAAGAAGAGAAAAAGAGAAAAACAAAAACATGAAAAACAAAGAAAAAGAAAGAAAGGAAATAGAAGGAAAAAAGAAGAAAGAAGAGGAAAAAAATAACAGAAAAACAAAAACGGACCGAAAAAACAAAAGAAAGAAAAAAGGGAAATAGAAGAAAAAGAAGAAAGAAGAGAAAAATAAAGGCAGAACAATGGGGAAGAAAGGAATCGAACCCGCACCAATTGAAAACACAACAACATTAGACTGAACATAAGACCACTAGGCTAAAAATTAACATTAATATAGATATACTAAAAAAATACTAGTAATTTTTTTGAAATCCCAGTGGGGCCCAAGGACCCCACTGCCCCCCCCCCCCCTGGCTTCGCCACTGAGTGCTTATACAGAGTGAAAGAAAAGAGACGAAGAGAGAGGAGGAGATGTAGAGGGAGGAGTAACAATTGCAAGTATATATCAGTGCTAGAGGTGAAGGTACTTGAGATATATATCATTCAAAATGATGCATGTATTTATTTATAGGGAAATTGTATGCATGCAAATTAAATCTCTAAAGTTAAAGTAGGTGGAGGGCTCAATTGCATGCAGAGGCAGGATTAATGAGAAAAAAAGGCAGAGACGTAGATATTGAGTTAGTGATTATGTTTGAAGATATTATAGTGCAATATGGTAGGATTCTTGGATTTATCTTCACATGCATATATAAAGGCAGCTTTAATTCCCCTACTTAGAACTCATAATCTAGTGAAACTTAATTATTCCTTCTAAAACATAGTGCAGAAATCACATCATAAAACATATAGCATAGTTAATTAAAAATAAATAAGAAGTACGGTTTATTTCGCCAAATTAAAAATAAAATGGCAGTATTTTATACCCACTTTAATTTGATACATATAATTAATGAGAAAGTTGGTTTAAAATATAGTATTTCAATTAAGTTGTTGGTTCTAACCTGAAGTGTGATTCACTCTTTAATTAGTACAGTATATTTCATAAATATAGTACTATGTATTTTTTGAGATTAAATTTTATTAGAAAGATAGTTTAATGTGGTGTAGTATTTTTTAAGTAGTTGTACTATGCTTATACGTATTAATAAGAAAAGAAAAAATATCATATCAATAAAGGAAATCTTCATCAGGAAAGTTTGCTTAGCTCGAATTGGGCGCGTCAACTCAAATAAAATATATCAATTTATATTTTTATAAAGAAATATTATAAAACACAATTAGAATATAAAACACAAATTTTAATTTTGACACGAGTTTGTACTGAGCTTATGTTTGCTCTTAACTCACGTGAGTAAATTGTAAAATTCATATACGTCAAAAAGTTTTAGCTAGAGTGATACCAACTAATTAAACTTAATTAGATTTTGCATATATGTGATTATATTTTTCCTCTTGTACCTTGATGATGAAGATAACCCAAATTAAGCTCTGCCTTGATAGGATATGATTATGAATGCAACATCCAGTATATGTTGTCCAACTGCCAACATGCATCCATGGATTCCTATTTAATTTTTCCCAACCATATTACAGTTATTGGATTATGTTATGGATTTTTATTATCCATCATCTTCTTCTATATATATATATAACATTCAGTTCATTGCGAGCTTTAACATTTCTTAAAAAATGAAATCTATTTATGCAATTATATCCTACATGTTGGTTGCCCTTATATATGCCCATAGCAACCGGTCTCTCTCTTCCTCTCTCATTTTATTCTTCTTTCATTATATTACTATTAGTTTAATTTGTTTTGGTACTATTTAATTTGGAGCTATCAAAAATTATCATTGACAGGTTTTATGAGGGCTGCAGCACAAGCTCCTCCAAAATGCTCAACTCTCGCAGATTGTGCACTTTTTTTGTAGCAAATCATTTACAAATCCGGCATGTATAAATGGAGTTTATGCATGTCTTCCCCCGCGGGATTATCTAAAAATGATATATATGAAGGAGCATTTACAGCTCTAGCGTGACTTTATGTATTCTCTTTTCTTCTGTATTTGAGATTAATATCTTAGAAAAAATATATACTAATAAAACGTGCATGAAACTTTTTGATATAAAGGAGCTTTTGTTGTTCTAGTTATTTTATTCTTCCTCCTTTCGTTGATAGTCCTTGTAGAGGTCCCCATGGTTCCGGAACTGGAACCGAACCAGAAAAGAACCGTCTTTATTTATTTATTTTTTTATTTTTTCGTTCGATTATGATTCATGCTTCATTGTTTATCGATCCAATTTTAATTGTAAGGCAATTCAAATTATGAAATGTAAAAAATTAATACTTGAGAAAGTGAGATTGTTTAATTTATTTATTTATTTATTAATCCTAAACCCTTAGATATCATATGTCGATTCCAAAGGTTGAGCCTCGTTAAAACCTCTGTGAGGAAAAAGAGTATTCGTCTAAGCATTTTAAGAGATCACTACATATTGTCAAAATCGAAATCATCCGTTTCTTCAGAGGCATCGGTGTCGGTTTCTGCTTCGGTGATACTGATTAAATCATGTTCAAAGACCATCCCATTTGTTCTCTTGCTCACGGTGTTCGGCTAGAGTGTAGTCCTTGAGCAATACTTGAACTTCAATTTATTTGTTTTTTTTTTTTTGCATTTCTCATTACTAGTATCATACTTAATAATTATTATTATGTGTATACATTTTATTTATATTTAATACCTTTTTTCATAATATTTTTTGTATTTAAAAGTATCTACAATTAATTTCACTTTGATGAAATTATGACATTTTTTATATGAATTATGTAATTTGTCATCTTCAATTCTTCATCATCATGTGACATTGTTTATTTCTTTATTTTAGCTTATTAAATTTTGAATTATAAATTAAATGATAAAGCTATTTAACTTTACAAATATATACATTTCCATATAAAAAAGTGTAAATAATAAATCACTAATCAAATGTTACATCAAATATAAATTAAATGATAAAGCTATTTAACATTACAAATATAAACATTTTCATATAAAAAAGTGTAACACACTAAATCACTAATCAAATGTTACATCAAATAAGTATACAAATACAAGTATAATATTGAAACATAAAATAAAATTAGAATTAAAAAAAAAACCGGTTCATTTCGGTTCCGAACCGGAACCGAACCGACGGTTCTCGATTCCAAAGTTTCGGAACAGATTTGGTTCCTCGGAACGGTTCGGAACCGCCGGTTCCGGTTTCGGTTCCAAAACTGCCCGGTTCCGGTTAAAAACCGGTGGTTTCGGTTCGGTTCCGGTTTCGGTGGGCACACACCTCTAAGTCCTTGTATTAGCTTTTTGAGATGGTTACCTTTGGGTAATTTTTAGTGGAATGGTCATTTTTTTTATTTATTTTTTTTCCGTTTTTGTAGAGAATTGGATCTCTTATTGATCCTTCGCATGTGAATTTCAATTTATTTTTTTTAAATTTATGTTGAAGATAATACTCATTTTTAGTTGTCAACACCCCAAATCTCGTATATTGGGCTTAGATATCTTTTGGGCCAAGATATCTAATTTAGATTTTGTGTGATGATGGGCCTATTAATTTAGTAAGCTAGACCTTTTTTTTACTACTTAATAGATGAAGCCCAAGTATTAATTAAAATGGCTTAGAATTATTTGTGATCTTTTTGATAAGTTGGGCGAAGAAGTTTTTCACTATGTTAGTGAGCCCAAATGAATAGAATTTATATACTGATTTTCCTATTCAAATGAGTAATAAATACACATATTAATATTAATATTAATATTAATATTAATATTAATATTACTATTAAATAGGACTCGTTTGCCTTGCTGTCGATTCTAAATTAGTCATGCCCTCTCGTTGTGGATGGTATCCTCTATCCCATACCTAGTGTCCCAACTATGTCCCAAAATTTAATTTTTATTAGTTTCATATTGTATATTATAAAAATAAAAGTAGTATTACATACTAACTCATAATAGACATCAATTGAAAATTTGATTTTTTTAAAAATTATCAATATATATATTATTATTATACGTTCCACTGCGGATTCGGAGCACCATGTTCACCCACATGCCTACATGGAATTTTCTCTATTTTTTTATTTCTATTTATCTAAAATGTGTCGTCTCACATCGAAATCTCAAAACTAACCACTACATATAGTTTTATATAAAAAGAGAATTTGGATAATATATTTACAAATCATTATTTTGGTCTTTTGGCTAAAATTATGAGTATTATATATATATTTTTGATATATTGGGATGAGGAGAAATGATATGCTAGTCACCCAATGGTGGGCACTTTCGTAGACACCTTATTCGTTTCTTCGATTTGGCATTATTTTGTTCGATTTTTTCTATTGATTTATATTCTAGTAGTATCATATAAATTAATATAGAAATCATTATAAATCTTCAAAATAAATAAAAATCAAGCTCAATTTGTCTTATTACTCATTTTTTGATGTTACAAGGGAAAGAGAACAAATCGAGCTTTGATTTTTATTTATTTTATAAATTTAATAATTGTTTTTTTTAAAGAATACACAAAATTAATATAAATTAATGTTTATGACATAAAATTTTGGACAGAGAGCCACCATGTGTAAAACTAACAATATTATTAAACTTATTTCTCCAAAATGGCAACCACATTAACTACTACGTAGTACAAGATACAATAGTGTGCATTAGAGTAATAAATTACTAATTGCATATGATTTGCATCTACCATATTTTTATTTTCTTGAGAGTTGTCTTATTTTAATAAAGAGCAGAACATGTTCCTAATAAATACATTAATGCACTGATTTAATATTTATTGAAAATACATGAATTTTAATCAAGCCGAATTGGAATTGATATTACACAGCCCAATCAAAATTGAAGAAAATCTCTTCCTCACCTTATGCGACAACATAAATTAGTGGGACCAGTGTAAGCTGTGTTAACTAAAGTTGTTAGCTAAATCAGCTCATTAACGAAAGTTGTTAGCTAAACTATAACAGTGAGCCCACAGCATGATTTAACAATTACTGGAAAAGGGGATTAGCTTAATCAATTAAATTTGCATAAAGAAAGAAACAGTTATTATGATAGTAGAACATGTTAACTAAAGTTGTTCAGCTCATGAGATTAATTTAATGAAAGTTGTTAGTTGTTTCAAAAAAAAATGAAAGTTGTTAGCTAACTATAACAGTGGGCCCACAGCATGATTTACAATTACTGGAAAAGGGGTTTAGCTTAATCAATAAAATTTGACATTTATTCTTTCTCAATAAAGAAAGAAAGAGTTATTATGAATTTATGATAGTAGAAGTGTAGAACATGATAACTGAGAAATACGATTTGGCAATTTTCTTTAATCTTTTCTGTCGGTAAATAGAATTTAGCTTAATTATCAAGGAAACAAAGTTTGAAAATTCTGACTATATAATTGCACCTTTATGGAAACTTAATTATTCCTTCTAAAACATAGTGCAGAAATCACATCATAAAACATATTGCACAGTTAATTAAAAATAAATAAGAAGTACGGTTTATTTCGCAAAATTAAAAATTAAATGACAGTATTTTATACCCACTTCAATTTGATACATATAATTAATGAGAAAGTTGGTTTAAAATATAGTACTACCTCCATCCCATTTATTAGGCCCATTTCACTTTATTGACTTTTCCGGCACGCATTTCCACCGAAACCTAGTACGAGTTTTAAAATATAATTTTGATTCAAAATTATATTTTAAAACTCGTACTAGGTTTCGGTGGAAATGCGTGCCGGAAAAGTCAATAAAGTGAAATGGGCCTAATAAATGGGATGGAGGTAGTATTTCAATAACGATCAATTAATTAAAGTAAAGAATAATACATGTACCTCAGAATATTATCAAGAAAAAGAAGGAGGAGCTTAATTAGATAACTACGTACATTGTTGGCAGAGATATAGAGTAAAGACACTATATTGAATAAGAGTTTGCATTAAAAAGAATAAAATAAAATAGATGGTAGGCAACATAGTATATGTTTGTCGAGATATATAGCAACATGCATGTGATGAAGAAGATATTTAATCTAATTATCCAACCATATTAATATTATCGTTACAAAAAGTTAACCAACTCAGACATATATGTTTTGCATGTATATATATATATACATATTAGTGAAAAGGAGGTTATATATATATGTGTGTGTGTGTGTGTGTGTGTGTGTGCATTGTGAAGATAAATCCAAGAATCCTACCATATTACACTATAATATCTTCAAACATATTCACTAACTCAATATCTACGTCTCTGCTTTTTTTTTTTCTCTCATTAATCTTGATTCCTGCCTCTGCATGCAATTGAGCCCTCCACCTACTTTAACTTTAGATATTTAATTTCCATGCATAGATTTTCCTTATAAATAAATACATGCATCATTTTGAATCAACTACGCACTATACAGTATGTCATTTCATTGGAGTGGTTAAGATCTGATCATCAGTCCCTATTATAGCTGCCATTCATGATATATCATCCTCAACTGAGAAATCGTCGTATCAAGCTCAAAGTTTTTCCTTTTGTCAAATCGTATCAGTTAATTAAAGTAAAAAATAATTAATGTGCCTCAGAATATTATCAAGAAAAAGAAGAAGGAGCTTAATTAGATAACTACGTACATTGTTGGCACAGATACAGAGTAAAAGCACTATATGGAATAAGAGTTGGCATTAAAAAAGATATGGTTGATGCATGCAGTTATTTTTCCAAATATATGCACTAATTATCACATGGGATGCACTTAGACATTAATAATGTACTCCCTCCGTCTTTTTTAAAGTGTCCTACTTGTTATTTTTATTGTTTGTTTTCAAGTGTCTTATTTCAAAATTTGAAGCTAAATTAGCTAAAGTTTTCCCAATTTACCCCTATAATTAATGTTATATATAAGTTGGTAGTCAGAAAAATAGAATAATGAATGAGATTAACATGTGAATTTACATATTTTCTTGGTATGTGTAATGTGATGATGAAGACATTTATAAAAAAGAAAGGAGTACACAAATTAATTATAAATAGCAAATGCCAACTGGCTTTAACCCTCAATCATCAATAGATAGAGAGAGAGAGAGTATAGTAAAACCCAAAATTACGATTGTAAAGAGAGTTGATGATGTCCAAGATTAATACACTCCCAGTAATTAAATGGAGAATATAGACATGTATATATGTAATTAAATGGATATTAGACTTCCTTTGGGCTTCTCTAAATTAAAAAGAGATGAACTTTCGGTATAATAAAAGAGAGTTTTGGTAGAAAAATTTGTTCGATTTTTTTTTTTTTGGGCGTCGCATAACAAAATGACGAAAATTATCAAGTCTAGAGATTTGGATATTGAATTTTACTGGGCATCGAAAGTTATTACAGCTGGGCATTATAATTTTTTATCCGACTAAAAGTGCACGTGTACGTGAATATTTAACTGAAAATTATGAGTTCTAAGTAGGGGAATTGATGCAGGTATTTATATTAGGGTTAATGTCATGAAAATACATGAACTTTGCCCCCCATTTCATTTTTTCCATAAACTTGCAAAAATCTGTATTAATACATGAACTTTGCTCCATGTCCATTTTTTCCATAAAGTCGAATTCGGCGAAGTGAAGAATGCCCACCCCCTGTTTGTTGAAATACCAAGATGAAGAAAAAACCTTAAAAGAGAGCAACTAGGGTTATGAACTTAGATAAAGCATGGTCGTATATATATCTTAATCAATCTCCGTCCAATTAATAAACAATTAAACAGAATAGATTTCTATATTTCTATTACACAAAAATGTACCCAACTACCATAAATGTTTGGAAAATCGAAGAAAAATGCCTTCTTGGATTCCCTTCACCAAACTACATGATATAAACTCAATTTTTATAGGTTTTAAGTATTATTAAATCCAAAAAAATCACGATTCATTAATTAATAAATTTTCTTAGTTTAGTAAGGTAGAAAGAGGCAGTGAAAGGTCATCGGCATGCGTTGCGGCAGCTTCTTGGCAGCGATGATTTTAAGAGTTTGAGATTTTGCATCCATTACTACAAACTTTGATTCTTGAGTATTACCATAGTGGAAATATGCAACTAAATAGCCATCATCCTCCTCCGCCTCCGGATTATTCGGCTCCCTCGCCACAAAGAACGGTTCACCGCCTCTTTTAAGGTTTTTTTTCTTCATCTTGGCATTTCAACAAACAGGTGGTGAGCATTCTTCACTTCGCCGAATTCGACTTTATGGAAAAAATGGACAAGGAACAAAGTTTCGTGTATTAATACAAATTTATGAAAGTTTATGGAAAAAATGAAATGGGGGGCAAAGTTCATGTATTTTCATGACATTAACCCTTTATATTATAATATGTTCCATAAATTCGGTTTGATGGGTATTCAAAGAATAGTCATGGCTAGGGGTGAGCATAAAAAGTCAAAAAATCGAACCACCTGCCAAACCGAACCGAAATTGGATTGAAAATGTGGTTAACCGGATCGGTGGTTACGGTTTAATTTTCTAATTTGAAAAAACCGTGTTAACGGTTCGGTTTTTAGTTTTTATGTTAAAAAACCGATGGTTAACCAGACCGAACCGGTATGTATGAAAAAATAAAATTACATTTATTAGATATATGCATATAAGTTTTATTTAATTATTTTTTCTCTTTTACTATTCTTAAAGTTTTTTCCTATCCAAACATATTTTTTTCTTCTAAATTATACTCCGTACATTAGACTCGTTTTCGTTCCACAATACACATGTCATTTTGTATGTACAGATTATTTGTTATTTGAACTATAATTTAATTTTCTTAACCACGTAATTAATACTTTTTTAAATTGTATATTATACATATTCTTCTTTTATAGTTTGGAATTTTTCATAACATGAATTTTAAATATATATATTTTAATTATAGTTAACCGTTGAATAATTGGTTAATCGAATCATTTTTTAGGTTAACCGCATGAACGGTTTTTGTTTTTATATATCATTTTTTCATGGTTAACCGAACCACCTAAAAACCGTACGGTCGGTTTTTTTATATGCTAAACGGGTGGTTAACCGACCCGTTCTCACCCCTAGTCATGGCACATGACTTACTTTTCAAAATTGCTAGTAGAGCTAATTAAATTCACTAATCAATAATTTGGCCAATATTAAAATCTAGTAATGCATTACTGAAAATGGAAAAGATGCTTTGAATTAATTGAGATAATTAATCCAATAATCCAACCATGTTAATATTATCTATAAAAAAAGTTAACCATTATATATATATAATAGTGAAAAGGAGGTTTTAAATAAAATGGTTAGAGTGATTGATCACATGAACTTAATTAGATTTTGCATATATAATGCATTTCAAATGTATTTATTTATTATTATTATTATTTTTTTAAAGATGATCAATAATGGTTCCCGCATCAAATGTATTTTGTAATGCATTAATTTGTGTTTTGTGTTTTGGATGGATTATTCATATAGTGAATTACTTAAATGTGCATTAATAAATACATATGCATTATAAAATGCCAATGCCATAACAAATGCGAAATCAAAAAGTTTCTTTCAACAACTAATCTTCAAAATTTCCTCATTGTTGTGTTCCCGGCAGCAAAATCTGAAATCTATATTTCAGAGGCTAATCGACTTCCTCTCTTGAAGGTAATGCACAAAATCTGAAAAAATTCCTCAACATTAGGAGGGTTTTGCAAATAGTTGCATTACTAGTATCATAATCATTCATTATTCGTAGTACCATTTTCGTTAAGTCTCTATCGGAGTTGTAACTTCTTCAATCGAGTTTTTCTTCGGCATCAAGATTCTCCATTTTTTTCTAAAAACACAGTTCTCCTTCTCTTCACTCTAAGGTAGAAGAATCCCAGCCCTAGCATATTCTTTTAATTTCGCTGGATTCTAATCTGTGATTTTTTGGAGACTAGGGATGAAATCCCGTAAAGATACGCAGCGTCCCAAAAATATTTATTTTGTCTTTATCTTTTTGCCTTTTTGATTAATTAAATTACATGTTTATCAAAATATATATTAACATAATGCAGCATTAAGTTCAGACCATTAGATTCATTGTGATCTATGACTTTAATTATTTCTTATTTCTTATACTTAGGGGTTTTTCACCAAAACTCACCCCTATATATATATATATATATATATATATATATATGTGAAGATAAATCCAAGAATCCTACTTTATTACACTATAATATCTTCAAACATATTCACTAACTCAATATCTACGTCTCTGCCTTTTTTTTTTTTTTTTCTTTTTTCTGATTAATCTTGATTCCTACCTCTGCATGCAATCGAGCCCTCCACCTACTTTAACTTTAGATATTTAATTTCCATGCATACATTTTCCTTATAAATAAATACATGCATCATTTTGAATCATACATATCCATTTACAAGGAGTCGTAGCTAGTATTATATATAATTCACCTATTTGCTTTGTTATTTCACTTGCTTTCGCCACCAACTCCATTACCTTTCATCCCCACACAAAAGCTGACTTCGTTGAAAACTTAGAATTCAACTATATATGTGTTAAGTAGCTAAAGGCATGTTTAATCTTGTTAAATGGCCTTTGATTAATCTCAAACACTTCTATAGTCTATGAGTGTTCAAACATTTTCTTAAAATTATTTCGGACTAATTATAACAGCCATCAAAATACTCCTTTGGTAAGTGCGGCGATTATAAGAAACTTAACAATTATTGTAAAAAACTATTCTCCCCTAAAAAAAAATAAAAAAAAGTAAAAAACATTTCTACTTTTTTGTATTAGATATACTCATCATAAAATAATATATATGAAAATATGTTCAATTTAAAAACTGTTATATAAGCCTTTAATCATGTTATTTTTTTTTTATTTGGATCTATATAGATGACAATATCAATATCAAATTACACAAACTTTCATTTTTTTCCCCCCTTTGTTTGCATATATATAGATCCAATTAAAATCTAATAAAAATTCTGTAAAATATGTATAATCAATTTTGACTTAAGATAACTATAAATTTTGTTTCGACATGTTCCAGAATGTCTTATGCCATTGATTGACAAAATTGTTGAAGTAATTACTTCAATTAATTAACTGTAACAGTATTTAATCTATATATAGGCTATCATTATTAGATATATATTAGTATTAATCATATTTTTTTGTTGACATAAATATAGATAAATTTTGCTTCTAATTTAATTAATTAAACTGAATTTTTCTGAAAATAGAATACGTAGCTATTATTATATAAAGTAGTATAGATTGATTCTTATTTGGTCTTGTTTATGCACTTACGTACTGCTTCTCTCTCTCCATATCAGTCTCTGATCCAATCTTGAGTTCTTTCTCTTCCGATTTCTTAGAGTTTCACCAATCACTCAGGTCAGCATCCACCCCGACGACTAGATCTACTGCTGCAGCTGGTTTTTGATTTACTTATTAATTTACTGCAACAATATATAAAAGGTATGTAATTTTTGTACGAACAAAACTCTCTTAAAAAGGTATCTAGCGTAATAGCTTGCATGCAGTTCTAGCTCTTCGAGTCGACGACTCACGTGGAGTCTTCTCTTTATCTATCCATTCTAGGACTAGGAAGTACATGCATTGGACAGATTTTGGGATTTAAACATAATAAAATAATGCCTCATCAGTGATCACACCCTCCTCAAATTAATTAAGCTAAGATATACACAATGGCAGAGGTAAAAACGTAAAAATATAGTTTGGAAGGAGCTAAATGAAAATTTTGATGGAAGTACAGTAAATTTCAGAACATCTTGTTCGAATGTTAATGTGAGCTGATTGAAATCTAAATACATTAACAAAGTTATGAACTAAAAGCTATTGTTTGCATTAATACTGATCGTACTGATATACTCCTACTGTTTTATTATTAACAAAAGTTGGGTTATAGTAGTAATTTATAAAAAATACTATAATAACTATTGACCCTTGCAATGATGTGGTAATTGTGGAATATATTGAATTATTGATGATTCAGTTTACTAGCCAAGAGTAAAATCAGTATTTACTTTTTGACAGGAAGGAGCCTACACAAATATAGATCACAAAATAAATATAAATAATATTTTGATTTTTATGAAAATTTAAGAAGAAAAAAAAACGAAATTTACTTGTATTTTCTCAATATTTCCACATAACCCCTTATTGGATAATATTTTGATAAGGGAAATGGTTTAATTTTTTACATTAACTCTTAATGTCATAATACCTATATATATATATATATATAGGTAGTAGATCATATGAAAACTAATTATTACGTGAAACCTGCAACCCATCATAAAACGTTGCATTTTATACATAAAATGATGCATTTTGTGCATAAAATATTGCATAATAAAATATATTATTTTATATTATTTTATATTATTTTTATGCATATAATGCATCATCATGAGAATTTGCATAATAAAATATATTATTTTATATTATTTTTATGCATATAATGCATCATCATGAGAATGCAACGTTTTATGATAAAAATGCAACACTTTTGTGGATAAAATGCAACATTTTATGATGGGTTGCAGGTTTCACGTAATAATTAGTTTTTACCATAACTCATCTATATATATATATATATATATATATATATATATATATATATATAATCGGTTTGTCGAATTTGATTTTTGAATTTTTTTGGTTTTTTAGAATAATTTGTTGACCGATTTGCCCTTGATCAAAATATGAAAACAAATCAATTTAAAATTTATGATATCATTAATTTTATCATTAAATTACATATAGAAGTAAACTAGTAATATTTGCTCAATATGAAATATTTTTAATTCAATATTTATCCGGTCACATTTTTTATGGCCGTGCACTATAAAAAACTATTCATCGCTCACGGATCGCCGACGGAATATATATATATATATATATATTGAAATACTGATATTTATTTTTCAAAAAAAAAAAAAACTTATATTTATTCATGTCTTCAATCATGGCTTGTTTCACTATATTTATCGACGAGTTGATGTAAGGGGAGCCTCCATATCCACTTTTTTGGGCCGGCCCTGAGGAGGGGCAATCGCCCATGGCCCAAAGTATTAGAAGGGCCCAAAATTAAAATTATGGTTTGGTAATTTACATTTTTTAATGTTACATTTTTAAGGACCATTATTCCAATCTCCAAAGGCCGACTTTTTTTTTTTTTTTTTTTTTTTAAAATTTAATTGGTAAAATATAAACTATACATTTTTTAATGTTATATATTTTAATTGGTAAAATATATAGCTATATATATATTTTTTAATGTTACATATTTTAATTGGTAAAATATAAACTATATATTTCTCTTTTAAAAAAAGCATTCTTCACAGAATTTTTTTGGTCCCCTCATAAGCATTGTTAAAATTTTTTGTTATTTGAAATATAATTGATAAAACATGTTTCGGACATTTTTCTGATATATGCTTAAAAATTCAAAGTTTATTAGAACTTTTCGTGGTTGGTGTGGTATGTTACATTTGAAGAATTCGTATCACTTAATAAAGAAAAATATATTATGAATTCTATTAGTTATTAAATATATTAATGTAGTTGTAATTGTGAAAGTAAAAATTGCTTCATTCAGAATTTTAGTTTCGTCGAATATGGCCTCACTCATTCTTGGCTATGCTAAGTGACTTTGTTATTTTTGAGTTGTGGTTTAATTTGTTAATTCATTACTGTCTTTCATACATTACTTTACTCGGCTTGTGACATAGAGGTATGTTGAGAATTTGAGAGTTGTTGATGCATTATTTCTTCAAATATTAATTTTGAGTATTTTGCAGCTAGTTGTAGTGGCATAAAATCATTTTAGATGCCAATTTGTTAAGAAAATATATTTGCGATATTGGCATATTGCAAGAAATATTGAATGATCGATTTCATAATTAGTGTACTGAAAGAGATATTTTGGAAAACTTTAGAACAAACTATATATTATAGTAGAGGTTGAAGCTTCAGAAGCTGTGCTCATATTTTGATACGAATTGTGAATTTATGTGAGATTCGAATCTTTTTAGAATTGTTTTTCATATGACGGGCCTTTAATTTTAGTGCTTCGTCAGGCGTATTAATTATGAATTAAGTCTTGGGACTAGTTCAAATGGAGAAACGGAGATCTCGTTGAACAGTCAAATACTCTATCTAAGAATTTGAAGAGTTTTCGGAAAAGCTTAAGTATACATGGAGACCATGCCAAAATTCTACGGACTATTTTCAGCCACCTTCTATTTAACCCTTACAACTTTTAACTCCTTAATTCTTCTCTAGCACTTAAAAAAAAAAAAAAAAAAAAAAAAAACTAGACTCGAATGGTTGTGTCATTAGTCTTATAGTTAATCTCATCATGGATAGAGAAATGTTTCTGGAAAGCGAGCCACAATACATAAGATCTTTTGACATAGGTAATAACGTCTCGATTCTTCGTTTCTTATACGAAGAAATACTCAGATTAGGCTATAACATAACCGGTGGCTATTCTTAAAAAAGGGAAATCATTGGGTTTAGTACTCGACCATGCATGCTAAGATTTAAAAAGCCCTAAATCGAGAGACGAGCCAAGAAGGGATATGAAACTCTAAAATCGTGAGAAGCTAGAGGGTAAAAGAATAATGAGCTTGAGTTAGAAATAAGATATTTTTTTAAAACTCGTTTATTTCTAAATTAGTAGCACTCGTTCCTTGAAGGTCAAGAACCACGTGAAGGGCCAAGGGACGTAAAGAGAGTTTGGAAATCGTTCAATCACGTATATAGCCATATGGGCGTTATTTTCTAAGAAAAGTTTAATTTTGCTATAATAAAGCATGTTTTAAACTGAAATGCAAGTTTATTAAAATTATTCATGCGTAAAATGTTTGCATGATTCTAGTGAGGTTGCTGATTCCATTTCCCTCGAAGATGAATATCATAATTTGTTGAGACTAAGTAAAAATAAGGGAGTTGTTAGAGCGCTCGAAGTGATTGAAGAGGATGAAGAATGATCTTATTAGAAATCTCAAATTCCTCTGTCAACTAATTTATGTTTGAAATTATATTTCCACTTTTAAATATCTACTCCTCCAAAAAATTATTTTAAAAAAAAAATACGCGTGCCAAAAAGTTATTTTAAAACTATCATCAAGACGATTGGAAAACGCATGCCAAAAAGTTATGTAACAACTCCAAATGTACGGAAGGAGTACATGTTTTTTTTGGATATGTTTAGAGAATCACACTTTTTATTAGCAAGTGGATTACTGGTGTGGAAAACGTGTGCCAAAAAGTTATGTAACAACTCCAAATGGACAGAAGGAGTACATGTTATTTTGGATATGTTTAGAGAATCATACTTTTTATTAGCAAGTGGATTACTGGTGTGAAAAATTATTCGTATATGGTGTGTGAAAAATAATTATTGCTGGTGCAAATTAATTATATTAATGATTGATATTTTAATTATTTTTCTATTCATTTTTGTAATAAGTATGGATCTGATGTAGTATGGTGTAGTATTTTTTAGGTAATATAAGTACGGATCTGGGTCTAAACCCGAAATCTGCCCCATCCAATTGATCTGGACTTGAAGTTGATTTTTTTAGACCTGATAAATTTGGGTCAAATTTGGACTTCATGTTAAAATTTCGGATCTAAATCTAGATTTGGACCAAACAAGATCCGGTCCAAATCAAGCCCATTGACATCCCTACTCCGTACTACAGTATATCATAGTAGTACATAAGATGAGTACAAACTCATGTCAAAATTGAGATGTGATCCTCAGTTCTAATTTTTGTATTCTTATTGTGTCTCGAAATTTAACATTATTAATTTTATAATATATTTTTATTAAAATAAAAATTGATATATTATAATAAAATGTATTGTACTCCATAATAAATATTTATTTTTTTTAAAATTGAAAATTTTAAAAATAATATACCATAATTTTGTATTTATCAACTCTACTTTATCTAATAAAATTAAAATAAAATGCTAAAAATAAATATAAACCCTAATTGGATTAATTAACTTTAGATAATAATTACTCCTATAAAATTAAACTAAATAATACTCCCTCCGTCTTTGATATAGATGTTAAATTTGAATTAACACAAGTTTTAAAGAAAATTGATAAATGTGTTGTAAATGGAGGAGTATATTCCATTTTGAGATAACATATATTTAGGGGATGTCCCAAAAAAAGAAATTTTCACACATATATCAGGTTTGGAAAGAGTAATAAATTAAAAATTTTGAAAAAAATGCAAAATTAATAAAAATCTTTTTGTGACATAGAATTTGGGACATGGGATGCCATTTGCAAAACTAACAATATTATGTAGTATTAAACTAATTTATGTGAAATTGCAACCACATTAACTACTACTGGATACGATAGCATGCACCAGAGTAATATACTCCGTATATGTAATTTCGAGAATTCTGTATGATCTGATTTTAATTATTTACCTTATAATGGGTATGATGCATTGTGATTGATAATTCAATCTTAATTTTTCTAACCATATTACACTTATTGAAAAATGCTTAAAATTTATAAAAAATATGTTTGTGATATATAATTTGGGACATGAGATCCCATGCGCAAAACTAACAATATTATGTATTAAACAAATCTCTCTAAAATTGCAAACACATTAACTACTATCAGATATGATAGCATGCATTAGAGTAAGTATATATGTAATTTCGAGAATTCTACATAATTTGATTTTAATTATTTACCTTATAATGGGTATAATAGAGATTAAGATTTGATAATTCAATCTTAATTTTTCTAACCATGTTACACTTATTGAAATATGTTACATGAGAATGTTTATTATTCATCATCGTCTTCTTATATATATATATATATATATATATATATATATATAAATGAAATATGTACATGTCTCATTCGATAAACCATCAATCGATTCATTGTGCTCTATCATTTCTCTCAAAATGAAATCCATTTTATCATACATGTTCATTGCACTTTTGGTCATAGCAATTGGTATAATCTTTCTCACTCTCTCTCTCTCTCTCTGTTAATTTTGGTCATATTTATTTGTAGCTAATTAATAAAAGTGTTCATATATGACAGGTTTTACGACGGCTATAGCTGCACCTCCATGTAAGACTTTCCAAGATTGTGCAGCCTTTTGTTTTCTAACTCCGACAAACCCGGCATGTATAAATGGGGTCTGCAGTTGTCTTCCTCCAAGGAATAATTAGTATGCACTCCGTATGAGAAATAAACGCACAAATAAAATATGCATCATATTTTTTTGATGTATAAACCGACTTTTGTCATTGCAATGTATGAAAGAAAAAGAAAAAAAAAAAAAAAAAAAAAACGATGAATAACTATGTGTTATTGAATTTTATTTTTCGGAAATCTAGCAAAAGTTTTCTGTTAAAACATACACACTTTTAGTCGGATCAAAAATTATAATGGCCAGTGAAAAATTAATATCAAAATTTCTCGGCTTTATAATTTTCATCATTTTGTTATGCGTCCACAAAAAAAATATCGAACAATTTTTTTTACCAAAATCTTTTATTGTACCGAAAGTTCATATCTTTTAATTCAGAGAAGCCAAAAGGAAGTCCAATATACATTTAATGAGGAATGATATGCTACTCATCTCCTGTGAGCACCATTCGTGGGCACCTATTGCCGTTTGCTCATTTTAGCATTATTTTGTTCAATTTTGTTCAATTGTTTTATATTCTAATACCTTAGAAATAAATATTGAAATCACTAAACCTACAAAATATATAAAAATCGACACTCAATTTGTCATATTATTCATTTTTTGAAGTTTGATGGAAAAAATAACAAATCGAGTGTCGATTTTCATATATTTTATAAGTTTAATGATTTCAATATTAATTTCTAAGGCACTTAATAGTCATTCTAGCCTATTTCACACAGGGGTCCAGGACTTAATGGTGGGGTGATGCAGCGTAAATGCGTGACAGGAAGAAAACTCGTAAACACGAGAGAGATGAATCTCAGATTCAATAATATTCAATACTGCCGTCCACCATCGACCAACAATGCTTAAATATGAAACCCTAATCACCGAAAAATAAGAAATAACAAAAGGACCCCAAATAAAAAAATCCAAAAATACGAAATAACCCGAAAAACTATAAAATTGTAATTTTGACCCCCTAAATGATGGAATTTGCCCGAAATCCGTCACAGCTCATGGCATAGTCATGAGTCTTGCTCAGAACGTCGTTTCCACCCGAAAAACACTAGGATCTTGCCAAATTCTGACACTTGCGCGAATTCTTCGGATGATCAAGACATTGCATAAATCGTGCCGCATCATGGGGTGAGCTAAACAGTAAACTTTATACGTACCAAAAATATTTGGATGTTTACATATTGGATGCACAATATTCATCAATATTGGAGTCTATATCTATATCTTAAAAAAAAGCTTTTTCAACATAAAGCATTAGTGAATCTTCAAGTAATTCATCTCCCATCTTGTTACGGAGTGCCGTTTTCACAAGTTGCATCGCAGAAAAAGCCCGTTAAGTTGTAGTAGTGGAAACATGTAGCGTCAAAATTAGATGAATCAGTTTAATTATCATAATGTAGACTTTCGACATTCCACTCTTACTTAGTAGTTGGCTCAACTCAATAAATGTGCTAATTTAGTTTTCGTAATATTCAGCTAAATATGAGGTAAATAGTTAGATTGAAAAATAAGTAAGAAAGCACCTAAAGAAACAAAAAAAATGTCAATTTTCATTCTGACATTTCAACAAACAGATAGAGAGTGTTTTTCTCTAAACCAGAGAATACTGCAAACATGCCTTCTTGTTCCAGTAATTTCATAGGTTAATTCAACAAGCATGTTATTTAGAAGTTCTTTTTAGTTGAAGTTCTTCGATTTCCAATTTTAAAGAAGGATATAAATAGTTATTGAACAGCTTATTCTTGGTGTCCCTTTTCGTACTTATTCTTTTTTTCATGTGTGTTTGGTAGCGCCCTAATCTTTTAGAGTCCGGATGTTACATTAGTGGTATCCTCTCCAGACATTGTATGATCGTTCTTTGAATTATTTAAAAAAAAAATACAGTCAGGCATATCAAAAAGAGGGCGATCTAAGAGAGTTTTGGGATCGAATCAAAACATAATTTTGAACGAATATTCCGAAATGAGTATATCTTAACATACGCGGAGTATATCTTAACAGGTGTTGAGTCTCTGATTAACCCTCTTGGCTCTTTCCATACCAACATTTTGTGGCTTCCTCTTTCAAAAAAGAAAAAATTGTGGTTTCCTGATTCTTTTTGGATATTATAATATTATTATTATTCAATTTTTTTTATAATATATAGATGATGTGCATAAAGAAAATCATTTTCAATATTTATTGATGAATAATTAACGAGCTCATTGACCCACTGATTTCGATCATTAGTTGCCTTAATTAATTAAAATTGTGCTCATCTAAATTTAAAGATATAAATTTCACCTTTGTATAAATTAATGAAAAGCTCACAATAATTGCTCTTTTAGAAACGGTGGTACCAATAAATAATATCATTAGATTTGGAATGAGCTAGCTAGCTTGCATTGTACTCTCTTAATCAAGCTTAATTCGTGAAAGATTAATGGCGGTAATTGGTAGGCAACATGTAGCATGTTCACATAATCCAACAATCCTTAATTATTTATTTTTAAAATTAATATACCCTAGTTTATCAACTTTTATTTTAGCCAATAAAACTAAAATTAAATGCTAAGAAATTATTATAAACTCTAATTGGATTAGTGAGTCATAAAAAATAATTATAAAAAATAAGTATAAAAAATAATACTCCTTCCGTCGTCCCTCGTATATATGTTGAATTTGAATTGACAATGATTTATTTAAAAAAAGAAACTGATAAATATGTCGTAAGTGGAGGACGAGTCTCACTTATGTGAGTAAGAGTATTTTCTATTTTAGGATAGAAAAAGAAATTTTGACACATATATAGGTTCAGAGGGAGTAATATTTTTTTTGAAAAGAATACATAAAATTAAAATAAATTAATGTTTATGACATAAAATTTTAGACAGAGAGCCCCATGTGCAAAACTAACAATATTATTAAACTAATTTCTCCAGAATTGCAACCACATTAACTACTACAAGATACAATAGTGTGCATTAGAGTAATAAATTATTGCATGATTTAATGCACTGATTTAATATTTATTGAAAGCACATGAATTGTAATCAAGCCGAATTGGAATTGATATTACACAACACAATCAAAATTGAAGCACTGTATACTAATTATTTGACCATTAATTATGCATGTGGTAAAGTATGAGTTATGATCCAATGCCCACCGTGGGCATACTTAATATGCCCACGGATGACGTGGCAATGCTTTAAATAAGAAAGTTATTTAAATACATACCATAAAAACTAAACCCTACCAAAAAAAATCGAACCCTAAAAAGAAAAATTTAACACGTGGCATTGCCACATAAGCGGTGGGCATGCCCACCGTGGGTAGGGGAGCGGTTCTGGGTAAAGTATATCTAATATCTCTATCCACTTTGATTTTTATTTATTTATTATTATTATTATTTGGAAAGGATCTTCGAGTATGTGAGAATTCAAATAGGATTTGATAATTACTCCTTCCGTTTTTTTAAGTGTCCCCATTATAAAATTATACATACTAAGAAAATATGTAAATCTACTTTTAACCTCATTTACTATTTTCTTTTTCTGAGCATCAACTTATATATATCATTAATTATAGAGATAAATTGGAAAACTTTAACTATTTTATTATCAATTTTTGAATTAATACACTTAAAAACAAACAACAAAAATATCATACAGGACACTTAAAAGAATGGAGGGAGTAGTACAGTATGTGGATTTTGAGATGCACCATTTATGGTAATGGTAACCAAACTAATTATTAACATGAAATTAAAATCTATATTAATATAAGAAAGTAGGATAGATAGTCTCTATAAGTTTTCCCTCCAAAAACCTTAATATGTGAGCCTCATTAAATATTTTTCATTTAATATAAATTAATTAGATATTTTATCATTTTTCAATATATCACTTTGAAATAAATATCCTTCTTAAACTTTTCTTTTTGAAAATTATAATATTAGGTTGTATGTTTAATAGACATAATTTTTTTTGAAATAAATTATGAAAATGAATTGTAAACCTACTAAAATTTAGATAGAAATATTTTACATGTACATACAAATATACAAGGAAGATCAAATTTTCAATTTATTAATTTTCAAGTTCATTGATGTTTCTATGATAAACTAAGGGGCCGTTTGTCTTGTGTAAGGAAAGGGAAAGGGAATAGGAAATGGAAAGGAAAGGAATGAGAATGATTCTCTATTTTCCAATTAGTTTGGTTGGGACATGAAAGAGAATAGAAATTCTATTATATATATTCATATCTATCTGAATAGCATAATATATTTTACAATATATATAAGTAACACAATATATATTTGCAGGAATTATCATTATTTAAATAATATAATATAATATTAATTTAAAATATTATTATTATTATTATTATTATTATTATTATTATTATTATTATTATTATTATTATTATTATTATTATTATTATTATTATTATTATTGTTGTTGTTGTTGTTGTTGTTGTTGTTGTTGTTGTTGTTGTTGTTGTTGTTGTTGTTATTAGTATTTTAAATATAATAAAAATTGCATAAAATAACAATATTATATTATAATATTATATTATTTTTAATATGAAAATAATAACATGTTGGTCCCGAAAGTAGCGAGTCACACACGTAGAGGGGGGGTGAATACGTGTGTGGAGAAGTGTTTAACTTCTCTTCGATTTTTCGGCCTCTTGCGAAGCGTGACGCTTTGAAAGTGTTTCACGCTTTCAAAGCTTCTTGCTAGGCGAGTGGTGCAGTGCGTAATGTGGTGAGCTATTATACTCGCTTTAGTTATCTTGCACTTAAAACAGTTTATCACTTAGAGTGAGTGTGTGTGTTATGGATAATCAAAGCATGAAGAATGTAAAGCGCATAACACAAGAGTTATAGTGGTTCGGAGGTTACGCTCCTACATCCACTCTTACCACCTTCACTCGGTGATGAACTTCACTCTCATCAACTTCACTCGGTGATGGAACTTCACTCAAAGCTTGGGGTTTACAACGGGCACCCAAGAGCCTATGTGAGTTTATGCGATAGACACTCACAAGCCTATGAGTTTATACGATAGGCACTCACGAGCCTTACAACCTTTACAAACTAAACTCTCAAACTTGGTTTGGGTTTGGGTTCGTATAGTTTCCAACTAATGAGAAATCATTTTACAATGAAGCATAATGTAGAAGGCTAGGATTTCTCTCTAAGGCTTATGGATATAGAAGTTGAAGCCTTATGGATAAACTAGAAGGTTGAGATCCTTAGATCTTCTTGGGAGAGATGTAGGATGGTTGCTACTTTGTTTGCTTGCTCTCTCATCATCTTTTCTATGTAGCTTGAACCTTCTATTTATAGTAAGGGACACTAATCTATCCGTTGGAGAGATAGAGTGCGTGTTCCTTACTTGTCTAATCCGAATTTGAATTCTTCCTTGATAGAGCACAGTCCTAGGAAGATAGTTGTTGACTAGTGGAGCCTAGCCCTGCAAGTTCGGCGATTAGACATGTCACAGTCTGTTGAGCAATCCTGAGCGGACACGTGGCCTGGCAGCTGTCGCTTCTCACCTGCTTGTCAGACGCTCTCGCTCAAGCTGGAAGCTCGCTCTGGTCCTGAGAGGCGCTTTGGCTGGAAGCGCGCTCTGGAAGAGAAGAGCTTTGACCTTTGGAAGCGCGCTTCGGACTTGGAAGGCGCTTTGAACTTTGGAAGCGCGCTCTGGACCTGGAAGGCGCCTTGAACTTTAAAGCGCGCTCTGGCCCTTCCTTTGGTCAGGCGCTCCGGCTTTCCTTCAGAGAGGCGCTCCGGCTTTTCTTCAGAGCCGCTCCGGCTTTCCGGCTTTCTTTCAGAGCCGCTCCGGCTTTCCTTCAGAGCCTCTTTGGCTTTCCTTCAGAAAGACACTCTCACCTAGATACTCTAAAGTTACATTTCAATAAAGAGCTCCCTAACAAGTGAGCTCTTCTAGTACATTAAAATATACATTGTAACTTGAGCTAGATCATCAAAGATAATTAGGAAAATATTCTATGAGGGTTTTGGAATCCAATCAAAACACAATTGAATCCAAGTTCCCCCTTAACATAATATCCCAACATAACATATGTTAATAATTTTTGAATATGAGTTTATATTATTAAAATATGTCATATATTATAATTTAATAATAATAATAATAATATTACTATTATAAACATAGCAAAAATTGTATAAAATAATGATTATTATTATTATTTTAATATAAATATTATATATATAATATATTAATTTATTATTATATTTTAATATATTTATTTAATTATTCTATATTTTAAATATAAATATAATATTCATGTAAATATAATACTAATATTTGTTTAATTATACTATAATTTATTTTAATATAATATATATATAATATTATTTAAATATAATATTTATTACATTCATGATAATTTTATTTAAATATCATATATTTATAATATATGTATATGTATTATTATATATTAATGATAATAATTACAATTACATTAATGATAATTTATTTAAATATCATATAATAATAATAATAATAATAATAATAATAATATAATGCGCTATCATTATATAAAATTAGAGAAAGAAGGTAATGGAAAGGAAAGGGAATCTCATTCCCTTGTCTTAAGAGGGGAATTAGAATGGGGGTATGGGGGAATCAAAAACCCAAAAGTGAGGAAAGGGAATGAACCAAAACTGTAAACCAAACATCAACTAAGGGAATCAGGATTCCTGATTTCCTTTTCCTTTCCTGATTACCCCGAAACAAACGGCCCCTTAAGTTAATACTAATTTTTTACTGTATAAAAAAAATACGTATGTAATATATAGAGCTCCCGGTGCATCGCTCGGATACAAGACTAGTTAAAAAAGAAAAATAGAAAAGTGGGTTGTGTCTGCACGCAAATGTCAAACACATCATAAAACTTTTGGAATATTTATTTACATTACATGTGGTTTGAACCAATTTATTGTAATAAATTAGTGGGACCAGTGTAAGCAAAGTTATGAAAGTTGTTAGCTAAATCAGCTCATGAGATTTAATGAAGTGATTGATTAAACTATAACAGTGGGCCCACAGCACAATTACTGGAAAAGGGGATTATCTTAATCAATTAAATTTGATATTTATTCTTTTTCATAAAGAAAGAAACAGTTATTGTGATAGTAGAACATGTTAACTAAAGTTGTTCAGCTCGTGAGATTTAATGAAAGTTGTTAGTTGTTTAAAAAAAAATGAAAGTTGTTAGCTAACTATAACAGTGGGCCCACAGCATGATTTAACAATTACTGGGAAAGGGGTTTAGCATAATCAATTAAATTTGATATTTATTCTTTCTCAATAAAGAAAGAAACAGTTATTATGAATTTATGATAGTAGAAGGGTAGAACATGTTAACTGAGAAATACGATTTGGCAATTTTCTTTAATCATTTCTATCGGTAAATAGAATTTAGCTTAATTAACAAGGAAACAAAGTTTGAAAATTCTGACTATAATTGCACCTTTATGGAAACTTAATTATTCCTTCTAAAACATAGTGCAGAAATCACATCATAAAACATATTGCATAGTTGATAATGCTCAAATTTTGGTATTTAATAGAAATTGATGTAATGTTTTGAGTTGATTATCCAAATGATATTTAATAACATGTGAATAAAAAATCAATTTAGATTACAAAAAATGTAAGGGTATTTACATAAATTTCTAATTGAATATTGAGTTTTATCTTTGGTCCCAAACTATTTAAATTATCTTACCTTTTAATCTTACTTATCAAACACTAATATTATATGGATAACTTATCTCACATTCTATTCATACTAATAATCTCATGTTTATGAATCCTACGACATCCTAACTTTCTACCAAATATAGATACAGTTACCTATTTTTGCCTATCTCGTTTCCTTCTCTGATTATGTTACTATATTTTATTTTCTTCTATTGCGGAGTTAATGCAAAGATGGGCATATTATTCAAGCTGTCACGATTCACTCCATACATAATCGTATTGAATTTATATTAAAATAAACTAACTACATTAACATATAACCATTTTAAAATCCAAAATGTGCGGTAAGCAAACATCGCAGCATTGTTTCTTCTCCACGTCGAAGCTAGCAACACTTTTGGCGCCAAGACGGATCAAGATTTTCCCGGGCTCCAAAATTCAAAGAGGCTGGAAGTAAACGAAAGCTTCTACGGAGTCCGTTGCAATCTTTGATCCTCGTCCACGACTCTAATCTCCCGTGTTCTTCGAGTATCCAAATGCTGGAGGTGCAGTTGACGGAAGTGTAGAACACGATGAGCTTCTCGTCCAACGACCCGATGTCGAAAAACACCTCTTTCGATCCGAATTCGGGCAATGGGATCAGGGTGTAGCTCTCATCCTTTAGATCTAGCATGACAACTCTGTACTTCCGAACGTCGTTCTCCTGCATCGAGACTATCCAGTGGAGAGAGCCGTTCACGAAGACGCCCGGGCGCCCGTACGGGAAATCTCCGATCCTCCGCCACATGCCGGAGTTTCTAGAGTAAATCTTGACCTCCGTCCGGAACGTGTCGACGACGTCGAACATCGAGATCCGGACGAGTCTGTAGTCGTCAGATTTGGAGAGGTAGCCGAGGCCGAAGAACGCGGAGGCCCATGTGGAGGAAGGCGGGAATTCGACGGCCGATTCGGCGACTTTTCGAAGCTCCTTGGTGGAAGGGTTCAATAGGTAGACGTCGTCGCCGATGCCGATGCAGAATAAGCCGTTGCAATAAGCTAAGACGCTTATATCGACATCATCGGAGTACTCGTCGTATTCTTCCTCCATTAAAGCACTGGCTCTTGCTTCGTATGCTAAAGTGGTGTAAATGTCGCGCAAGTAGATGAGCTTGCTGCGGTTGTGATCGATCGATTGCTTGAGATGGAGCTTCGAGAATCGAGATTCGGAGATGAGATCGTTCCATGGTTTGCATTCCATGGTTTGCATACGCTTTTGAATCTCATGAGTGACTTTACTGGGAGTCTTGCAAGGATTTCTTCCAGAATTTCTTGGTTTAGTTGCTCTGTGTTTAAGAGAAAAAATTAGTGAGGAATTATTTTCATATTAATGGTGTGGAAATATTAGGACAACTTTATTCTGCAATTACTACTGCAATTTCTGTTGATTTTAATCTTCAACCCAATTTAAGTATAAAAATATTTAATCTTCAACCCAATTTTTGTTGATTTTAATTAATTCTCTTGTGCTCGTAAATTATGGGTTAATTTCACAGCACATGCATGCACTCTCTGCCATTTATGATTAGTTGTACACAAGTAATGTCTTCATTTGTAATGATCACGCGAATAAATTAAGATAATGTAATGCTGTTTATTGCCCGACGTTATCTTTACAAAATCTCAACTAATTAAAACTATCTTCTCCATTTTGAAGAACGCATTACTATATTTAAATGGTGATCAGGTGAGTGGAAGCTCATTTTCATAATTTCTAATTTATCAACTACGTACTATATAGTCTGGCATTTCATTGGAGTGGTTAAGATCTGATCAGTCCCTATTAATTAGCTGCCATTCATGATGTATCATCCTCAACTGACAAATCCTCGCATCAAGCTCAAAGTTTTCCTTTTGTCAAGGATATCGATCAATTAATTAAAGTAAAAAATAATTAATGTATCTCATAATATTATCAAGAAAAAGAAGAAGGGGCTTAATTAGATAACTACGTACATTGTTGGCACAGATCTATACCCTATTATAAAAGTGTCTTGTTTTACAAAATTTGGTTTTCCTATTTTATCCCTGTTATAAATTTAAATATCATAGTATTTTTACTTGTGATATTATCATACATGGTTTACCTCACATATTTATAAAATATATAAGTTGACTTTTAAATAATCTTATCAACAATTCTACTTTGATCATAATTCTAATAATTCATCCATTATACGTTAAATATTTATTAAATAATTCTTAAAATAAATATACATTAGAAAATTATTACCATTTTTATTTCAAAATAAGTGCTGGTTGTATATATAATTCATTAATTCGCAAATTAATTCAATCGTGTAGGAATTAGTTCTTTGTTAAAATATATTTATCACATATTAAATTTATTAAAAGACAGGCATCACTTTCAGTTAATTAGTTAGAGTTATTATAAATACCACATTGCAATAATTAACTTAAATTAAATATGTATATTATATAATTTATCTATATCAGTATTTAATTTCCTATGTGTATATATTCCTGAAAATTTTAAGAAATCAGATTTGTAGTTTTCCAATTGGAGCGCCATCGGCTATAAAAGAAGTGGGAAACGAGATAGCAGAAAAGAGAAGGTCGGGCAGTGAATGGGAACAGTTTCTTGAAGCAATGGATTTGGGTGCAACCACAACATTAAAGTTGCTGGAATCGAGTTACTATAAATTGGCCCCACAGCTGAAGACATTTTTCTTGCATCTCGCCTTCTTTAAGGAAAATGAAAATATTAGGACAACAAAGTTCATACCGATTTTGGCTGCTGGAGGAGTGGCCTCAAAATCATCTCGAGACGAGGCAAATATGAATATACAAGGGCAAGAATGTATTACGGAGTATAATTTTATTTTATTTTTAAAAGTCAAACATAATTTCATTGTGTAATTAGATATACACACAAATTTATAGGGGAAAAAAATCAATCATGGTTTAACTCATTGTAATATACCTGCACCTATTTACAAAAATTAAAAGTTGACTTTTACATAATTTTATTCAACAATTCTACTTTGATCATAATTCTAAATCCATCCATTATATGTATTTCTTAATAATGAATTATGATATTGATTTGTTTCTTTTAATGAGAGCAATGTGGTAAGGTAATGACATGCAAAGAATGCAGGGAACCAGCACATAGGAGTTTATTGACTAAAATACGAGGACAGTGACAAGTGTTGTGAAACAATATTTTGTTCATTAATATATTAATTATTAATAGAATATTTTCATTACGAATGATTTCTTAAATTTTTTAAATTATAATTGTGTTGTGTTTGAAGTTAATGAAACCTTCTTTTTTTTTGTCTTATTTCAGACGATGGCTATTATTTTATGGGAACTGTGAAAAGAATAGAAAACCAATCATCAATATGGTATGATGCCTGTAAAAATTGCGGCAAATCGTGCCCTAATAATGAAGGAGATACAAGATGCAACAAATGCAACAATCATGTCACTGAGACGATTCCAAAGTAATAAGTGATATTAAATATCATACATAGTTTTTATAGTAATATACATCTATTGGCCGAATTATCCAATTTTAGGTATAGGATATGCATAAAAGTCGTGGAAGGTGAATACAGTGCTCGAGTTATAATATTTGATAGAGTTTGCAGCAATATATGTCGGATATCCTGTAGATAAATATATTTTGTAAATTAATGAGGTAAGTTGAATTTTCAAGCACAAATTTAGATCCAACTTCCTATGTCTTGATCAAATAACTCCACTCCATCAAGACATTCAACTTCGCACAATGAAATTATAGGGAACGAACTATTATTCAAAATCTTGAAGTTAACATATATATATTTTTTCAGGGGAAAATAATTCTACTTACTATAGAAGCTTGAGCACAGACATCGACTGTGATACATTTCATAATTGCAAGAAGATTCGTAACAATTAATGGTCAAGGAAATGTAAATATTACAATCACCGGATTTCAAAAGATGGACAAGGTAGATGCAAGAAATGAATTGGTGACTGAATCGGTTGAAAACTCAAATCAAAATTTGAAAGAACAAGAGGAAAACCCAATTGTAAAGCCTACTTGAGGAAGAAAGAGAAAAATAACGACAAAGTTAATGGATGTTGCTTTAGTTCAAGACTCAAAGGAAGAAGATTGAAAACTGATTGAAAAGCCAAAACAGACAAGAAAGAAAAAGACAACTATAGAGTTCCAGTTTGCTGAAACTGAAGTGCAAGATAAGAAAAAAGAAAAATCACAAGGAAGAAGAACGAGGATTACATTCAAATTTCAAGTGATGATGATGAGCCGTTGACCAAGTTTATCTCTGCAAGTAGAACAAAGATGAAATATTGATTTGCAGGATCAAACAAGAAAAGTAATATGAAATCACATATGCATAGTTAGCATATTGTCTTTTAATTTTAGCATAAGTTTAGAACAAAAGACTATTTATTCTTTGTTATTATTGAACTTTTATATGTTCCTTTATTCAAAAATATATTCTTTTAAGATTTTGCTTCAATCTCATTTCTTCAAACAATTAGTGTATGCTTTTGTGCTAAATTGATCATGAAATAATAGTAAAGTAAAATTTGATACAGTATTCTTTTGTCATTATTATTTTTATATTTTTTAAATTAAATTAAGAGAAGTACCCATGTTTCCTTATTGGTCTTAAACGACCTTATTCTCATAACAAGAGGCCACTAAAAATAAGATTGTAAAAAAAATATATATAAATAACTTTCTTTCTTTAATTTTTTCTTTTTGAAACAATTAGACATCCAAATATAAACATAATCATCGATTTTTTTTAGTCATATATGTGTAGCCATAAACCATTATAGAAATATTAAGCTTAAAAATAAATTTAACATTATCTTATCGTACTAAAAAGTGGATCAACGTGCAACACACGTTATCCCTACTAGTAAAGTAAAAACACTACATTATACATAAGAGTTGCATTAAAAATATATATATATATGGTTGATGCACGCCTTTATTTTAACAAATGTGTGCACTAATTATTACGTGGGATGCATTTTGACCATTATCACTTAATAATATACTCCCTCTGTTTTTTATTTTTTTTAAGTGTCTTACTTGTTATATTTTTGTTGTTTGTTTTTAAGCGTCCTATTTCAAAATTTGATGCTAAATTAGCTAAAGTTTTCCCAATTTACTCATATATAATTAATGTTATATATTCTCTCCATTTCACCGAAAAATACTCCTTTTATTATTTTACACATCATATATGAATAAAAAAAAAGTCTCTTTCAGCGAAATGGAGATAGTATAAGTTGGTGGTCAGAAAAATAGAATAATAAATGAAATTAAAATGTAAATTTATATATTTTTGGTATGTGTAATATGATGATGTACGGAGGGAGTACACATATTAATCATAAATAGCAAATGCCAACTGGCTTTAATTCTCAATTATCAACTGTGAGAGAGAGAGAGAGAGAGAGTAGTAAAACGCAAAATTACGATTGTAAAGAGAGTTGTACACTCCCAGTAATTAAATGGAGAATACAGACATGTATATATGTAATTAAATGGATATTAGAGTTCCTTTGGGCTTCTCTAAATTAAAATGAGATGAACTTTCGGTATAATAAAAGAGAGAAAAATTTGTTCGATTTTTTTTTTTTTGGGTCGCATAACAAAATGACGAAAATTATAAAGTCGAGAGATTGGATATTGATTTTTACTTGGCATCGAAAATTATTACAGCTGGGCATTATATATAATTTTTGATCCAACTAAAAGTGTATGTGTAAGTGAATATTTAACAGAAAATTATTGCTAGATTTCCGAAAAAATAAAATTCAATAACACTAACCTATTCATCTGACTTATTTTCTTCCTACATTGCAACGATAAAAGTCAATTGGTTTACATAAAAAAATATGATGCATGTTTTATATGTGCGTTTATTTTCTCATGGATACTAATTATTCCGTGGGAATTGGAATACAATCGCATACCCTTTTATACATGCTGAGTTAGAGAACAATAAGCTACACAATCTTCGTAAGTCGAACATTTTGGAAGTGCAGCTATAGCCCTCGTAAAACCTGTCATCAACATTTTAATTAATTAATTAATTAGCAACAAATAAATATATATTACCAAAATTAACTTAGAGAGAGAGAGAGAGAGAGAGATTAGACCAGTTGCCGTGAGAAAAAGAGCAATAAGCATGTAGGATATAACTGTATAAATGGATTTCATTTTGAGATAAATGATTATCAAATGAGACGTGTACATATTATATATAAGAAGATGATGATGAATAATAAACATTCTCATGTAGCATATTTCAATAAGTGTAATATGGTTAGAAAAATTTAGATTGGATCATCGATCATAATGCAGCATACCCAAAGCACAATAATTATTTCTAATATAGTATTAATTGTTTCTAGAATGGTATAATATTTGTTGGGTGTGAAACTAACTCAATAATTGTCCTTTAATTTTCTTGATGTGAATCTTCCAGTAAAACAAAAATAATTAAACAAAAATGGCGATGCGTTTTTCATTATTCTTAAGCAAAATGATGATATTTATGTACAAATTCAAAGTCATGAATGGCAAGTGAATGCCAGCTGGCTTTATTTCTCCACCATTAATTCTTTTATATTTAATTACATACTATAACAAATAAATTATGATGCTCTCATACACTTTGTGGGTACATATTAATAGTAATTCCCCAATATAAAAATAATTTTCTATATTTGAATCCTATTATTGTCAATTGGATCTTCTATACTCATTTCCATGTTTCAATCGTGTACTAAATTTTAATTCGTACTAGTTTTATACATTTTTATTCAATAATTTTAATTTATAATGATTTAGTTTAATTTTATAATTATTTTCTAGTGTCCACTCATCCAAATTAGGGTTTATAATTATTTTTTACTCCGTAGTAATTAATTTCACTTTTAATAGCTAAAATAGGGTTGAAAAATCCAAAATTAGGGTATATTATTTTAAAAAATATTCCATTTTTCAGTTATAAATGTTTATTAAAATATTAAAAAAATAATTTTATAAAAAATATCATAAAACTAATAAATTTTAATGTTTGGTGCACAATTGTAACACAATAGTTGGTATAGTTCCAATTATTGTAGACTTAATGGTTCTCATATTTTGAGAAATGTTACGAATCTAATAATATATGGAATATAGAAAAAAATATTCTCTCACTAGATTATGAGTTTTAAGTAGGGGAATTAAAGCTGCCTTTATACATGCATGTGAAGATAAATCCAAGAATCCTACCTTATTTACACTATAATATCTTCAAACATATTCACTAACTCAATATCTACGTCTCTGCCTTTTTTTCTCATTAATCTTGATTCCTGCCTCTGCATGCAATTGAGTGGCCATCCACCTACTTTAACTTTAGAGATTTAATTTCCATGCATACAATTTCCCTATAAATAAATACATGCATCATTTTGAATCATATTATATCTCAAGTATCTTCACCTCAGCACTGATATATACTTGCAATTGTTACTCCTCCCTCTACATCTCCTCCTCTCTCTTCGTCTCCTGTTCTTTCACTCTGTGTCCGTCGGAGTCAGCGTCGGCATCGTCAACCCCGGCCCTGCTGCTGCTGCCACACCCTGCCCCTTTATATATCCGATTCCGCTCCACCGCGCGCTTGCATTTTTCACCGCAGATTAAAGGTATAAAAATTAGAGTCGGGTTCTTTTTTTCTTTCTTAAAAAGGATCTTAATTAGAAAAGTATATCTCGTTTTACAAATTGAAATCTATTTACACTAATACTGATTGCTATTTTAACATTAGTACTGATTGTTGCGATATACCAATGCGGTTATAATTAATACAATCTTCACTCTTGTTGACCTATAAAAACTCTACTTATTGTTAAATATATTTCACTTGCTTTCTCCACTAACTCCATCACCTTTCATCCCCACACAAAATCTGACTTCGTAGCTCTTAGAAAGTAAGGTTAGCGCGCGGCAGAAAACTTGAAGAAAACCAAGGGGAGGAAAGGAGAAAGGAAGTGCAGATTTTGAAGAAGAAGTAGTTGGTCTTCAAAGGTTGAAATTCTAGCTTGTACCTTTTTATTCTCAATTCATAGAGCTTATGCTGGCATAGTTTACTATGATTCTTAGGTGGTATTAAGCATGATTTTAGCATGATTAAGAGCCACACTGAACTGCTGCATAAATCATAGGAAAATCGGTCCATAGTTGAACATCATGAAATAAGTTTGCCTACTTCACTAAGTTTTGGACTCTTGGTGCTGCAATAACTCTCTACTCTAGGATTTGTTTTTTTGCTGCATATGTGTGTGTAAATCATGAAGAGAAACACAGAGGATTATGAGGAAAATCTGCACAAAGAAGGAAGGGTACGTAGAAAACTTAGAATTCAACTATATATGTGTTAAGTAGCTAAAGGCATGTTTAATCTAGTTAATGGCCTTTGATTAATCTCAAACACTTTTATAGTCTATGAGTCTTCAAACATTTTCTTAAAATTATTTCGGACTAATTAACAGCCATCAAAATACTCCTATGGTAAGTGCGGCGATTATAAGAAACTTAACAATTTTAATATAAAAAACTATTCTACTTTTTGTATTACATATACTCATCATAAAATAATATGAATATATGTTCAATTTAAAAACTGCTATATAAGCCTTTAATCATGTTTTTTTTTTTTTTTTTTTTCTTGTGTGTGGAAGAAAATGTTATTTTTTTATTTGGATCTATATAGATGACAATATCAATATCAAATTACACAAACTTTCATTTTTTCCCCCCTTTGTTTGCATGATATTATTACGAGAACATAAATATATAGATCCAATTAAAATCTAATAAAAATTCTGTAAAATATGTATAATCAATTTTGACTTAAGATAACTATAAAATTTGTTTCGACATGTTCCAGAATGTCTTATGCCATTGATTGACAAAATTGTTGAAGTAATTACTTCAATTAATTAACTGTAACAGTATTTAATCTATATATAGGCTATCATTATTAGATATATATTAGTATTAATCATATTTTTTTGTTGAGATAAATATAGATAAATTTTGCTTCTAATTTAATTAAACTGAATTTTTCTGAAAATAGAATACGTAGCTATTATTATATACAGTAGTATATAAATTGATTCTTATTTGGTCTTGTTTATGCACTTACGTACTGCTCCTCTCTCCATACCAGTCTCTGATCCAAATCTTGAGTTCTTTCTCTTCCGATTTCTTAGAGTTTCACCAATCACTCAGGTCACCATCCACCCCGACGACTAGATCTACTGCTGCAGCTGGTCTTTAATATATAAACGGTATGTATGTAAATATAGTTTATTTTTGTATGAACTAAACTCTCTTAAAAAGTATATAGCGAAATAGCATGCATGCAGTTACTCTTTGAGTCGACACACGTGGAGTCTTCTCTTTATCCATCATTTTTAATTGAACAATTATTTAGATTAATTGCTCAAAGTTAATTCGAGGGGATGAATCTTGCTAGCTAGCAAAAGATACTTAATTACTTTAGGTGATCTGAAGTGCATGCATTGGACAGATTTTGGGATTTAAACATAATAATACCTCATCAGTCATCACGCCCTTCTCAAATTAATTAAGCTAAGATACACACAATGACCGAGGTAAAAATAGAGTTTGGAAGGAGCTAAATGAAAATTTTGATGGAAATAAGGGTGCTAAAGTAAAATTTTATTTTTATTTATGTTGACCCTTAAGAAATGCTCTGGTGATTGTGGAATATATTGATGATTCAGTTTACTAGCTAGGAGTAAAATTAGTATTTTCACAAATATAGATGACAAAATAAATAAAAATAAAATTTTTATTTTTATGAAAATTTAAGGAAAAAAAAACGAAATTTACTTGTATTTTCTCAATATTTCCACATAACCCCTTATTGGAAAATATTTTGATAGGGTAAATGGTTTTTTTGACATAAAGTTAATGTCATAATACCTTTTTTTTACATATATAAAAATCGGTTTGTCAAATTTGATTTTTAATTTTTTTGGTTTTTAGGAATAATTTGTTGGCAAATTTGCCCTTAATCAAAATATGAAAAAAAATCAATTTAAAACTTATAATTGATATCATTAATTTTATCATTTACTACTAATATTTGCCCAGTATGAATATTTTTAATACAATATTTCTCCGGTCACATTTTTTGGCTGCCGTGCACTTACTGTTATCCCATAATGAGGTTGCACGGTGCAGCGTCGGCCATGCATGACTTCTCTCTCTAGCTCATTTCTTTTGTTTCTTTTTTCCTTTGCTAAGAATCAGGCTAGCCAACTAAAGTTGAGAATATGAGATCGATATATACATATCTATTTAAGTGTTGTTCAGAAGGACGTAGAGTTAATAAGTTTATTATCATAAGATTCTGAATTTTTATCTTTCTTAATTAATCACATAGTAATTGCATATTAAATATTTATGTTCTATGAACTCTTGAAGCTTTTTAGAGTTTGTTTGTTTAAAAACTATGACATATTTCTGCATCATATGAAGAATGAAGTCATTCAAAATTTATATATTTCATACATGCATGTATCTGAAGTAGTGTTAATAACGTTATTAATTATCCTAAGGTTCTAGGATATCATTACATATTTAATTTTTCTCTCATAATTTTCATCCAAGATTCTTAGGTTTGGCTATCTAATATTCACTTATTTCTCTTCATGCATCCCTCAGCATGTTGACTATTCTATCTCACGAACTTTTTTAGGTTAGCTGAAATTTTCACTCTCCATAGGAAAGAATGAAGCTATACGTAGTGCTCTACCTCCATGTGCTCTCTCTGATAGTCTTTGATACAATATCAATATATGGCGCGTTATCCATGTCTAAGACTGGATGTCAAGAAAGGTGTGGAGATATCATGATTCCATATCCTTTTGGGATTGGGCCACAATGCAGTGGAAATTCTTCCTTCGTCATTGTGTGTAAAAATTTCACTACACCAATCTTGAGCAGTATCAACAAGGAGATACTAGATATATCGATCACGGGCTCAATTGTAATAAAGCAAGATACATCGCTCATGGAGTGTTCTAACACCCAGTTGAGCAAAGGACGAGTGCCCCTATCGCTTTGGGGAAGTCCATTTACAATCTCTGGGCGCTATAACACATTGGCAGTGGTAGGTTGCAAGAATTCAGTATGGTTATATGCTAATGAGACAACTACACTAGAAGGATGCGGGCCGCTGTGTGATGCCAACTCCACAGATAGTAGTTGCAATGGCATCAACTGTTGTCAGATGATAGTTCCACCACGACTCAAGGAGATCGAGTATATGTTCAAAACCAATATATTACTCTATGAAAATACTAGCTTTTGTGGACGTATTTTCGGAGTGGAGAAGAAATGGCTGAAAAATTACAAAAGCTATAAAGGGCTCGTTCGTGGTGGATTTGACAAAGATTTTGAATTTGCTCCACTAGTTCTCGAGTGGGAGTTTGGTGACGTAAAAGACAATAGTTTTGGTTTTTGCACATATTCCGACGATGATTGCCTCACAAATCCTGACAGAGATCTAAAGGATACAGAAGCTTGTATCCTCAAATTTATTCACGATAGATGTCGCCTACATCCGAGTGAATTTTGCAACTCACCATATAACTATGTTGCGTCTGTTCCTAGAAAGAATATGACTTTTTTGGATTATCATGACAATAAAGATGGATATGTTTCTACAGTCAGATATTGCTCTTGCAATCAAGGGTACCAAGGCAATCCGTATCTACCACAAGGATGCATTGATATAGATGAATGCAACACCCAATCTCATGATCCTTGTGCAATGATGCATTTATCTTGCACTAATACAAACGGATCATATCAATGTGTAGATCGAAAAGCCAAATTTAGGTCCCATCTAAGAATTATATTCATCAGCATTGGTAGCGGTCTTGGAACTCTAGGGCTACTCCTCGTAACTTGGTGGTCGACGAGAGCTATTAGAAAAGTAATCGAGGTCAAGCGTAGACACAAGTTTTTCAAAAGAAATGGAGGATTGTTGTTGAAACAACAACTATCTTCAACTGCTAATGGGCTTGAAATAACCAAGTTGTATACTTCTGAAGAATTGACAATAGCTACCAATCAATATAACGAAGACCAAATACTCGGTAGTGGTGGACAAGGTACAGACTACAAAGGAATTTTGAAGGATGGAAAGATTGTGGCAGTGAAGAAATCCGAAGAGGTGGACAAAGATGGCATTCAACAGTTCATTAATGAACTATGTATTCTGTCACAAGTCAACCACAGGAATGTGGTCAAGTTATTAGGATGTTGTCTCGAGACTAAAGTCCCTCTTCTTGTCTACGAGTACATTCCTAATGGGACTCTTTACCAACACATCCACCATCCTAATGAGGAGTTCCGATTACCATGGGAAATAAGGGTGAGAATTGCAAGAGAAGTTGCTGCTTCACTTGCTTACCTACACTCTGCTTCAAGTGCACCCATTTATCATCGCGACATCAAATCACAAAACATATTATTAGATGTAAACTACAATGCTAAAGTTTCGGACTTTGGCACATCGCGGTCGGTAGCTATTGATCAAACACACGTGACGACACGTGTGTGGGGAACATATGGCTATATGGATCCGGAATACATGATCTCAAATAAGTTTACAGAAAAGAGCGATGTCTATAGCTTTAGTGTGGTGATGGCCGAGCTTTTAACGGGACGAAAAGCACTGGAAGGAGAGATCAGTCTGGCGCAATGCTTTTTGGCTTGTATGGAAGAGGATCAACTATTTAACATGGTCGATTCAAACATCATCAGAGAAGGTGATAGGGAAGAAATAATTGCTTTCGCTAGACTTGCCAAAAGATGCATGCAATTGAATGGTAGGAGTAGGCCAACAATGAAGTCTGTTGCCGCAGAGCTCGAAGAGGTGGGAAGAAGCTCTTGTGATTCTACTGAAGTTATTGAGCCTGATGATCTTTCGTTGATGAGAGCTGAGTTCAATAACATGTCGAGCCTCGGTAAGAGTATTACAAAGCTCGAAGGAATTCAAGAGGAAGAATATGTAGAGTGTGATTCCTCTGAGCCTTAGAAACAAAAAAATAAATAAATAAAAATAAAAATGTATAGACAATCTCTAAGTTTTGAAGATTTAATTGACCGTATATATGATTGCAGCATGGTTAATGTTTTTATAGAGCAAATTGTGTTGCTCATTTTCCAATATTTTCATTGCCGAAAATTGCTTAAACTGAATGGATCTCTCCACTAACAATTCTTCAAACTATCAGCATGAACACAAACACTCATCAACTCAATTAATCTAGATTTGACAACGCCATCTTCTTCCTTGGTTCTTATGCAGGATTATATTTAAAATTTCCTACTCCGAACCTTCCTACCTCTTCTCTCACTTCAATCCTCTCTAAAACAAGGATTTAACTTCAGCCAGAATACGGAATACGGAGGGTGTAAAAACTAAAAAAGATATCTCATCTTTTCAATTTAAGTAGAATATAAAACACCGAGAAAATCCACGTATAAGCATGTAAAATCAATTAGAGAACTTCGAAAACCATAATTTATCGACTAGATTATTTATCATTTTGTTCTGCTCTACGCCTCTACCAAAACTTTCAAGAAAAAACAAAATCGCTAAAACGAAGTAATGAAACGGCTAAAATAAAGAATAATATAAAAATAAAATTTGAGATTTTAAAACACCAAAAAGTACTTAATAGCCCAAGTTCTGGATTGAATTAAGGGCAGGTGAAATATTAATAATAAGAAATATCATCCTTTTTTATTTACAAATTAACAGGTCAGTTTTAATTTTGTGACAGAGGTTTTGATTTGGAAAAATTGATATTTAAGAGAAATTTCAAAATATAGTACTCCTACAAAATTTGAGTACTTATGGTTATGTCAACCATTTTATCTACTGACGCTATCTAATTGAGTTTATTTCTGTAAACGTCCTGTATTTTCTATCTATCTTAGAAGTGTAATTTCTTGTTGAACGAAAAATTCCAGCTAGTTGAAAAATAATAAACCCTAATTGAGGATTAATAAACCCTAAATGGAAATTATTAAACCCTAATTAAAAATAATAAACCCTAATTGGGGATTGTTAAACCTTAATTGGAAAATAATAAACCCTAGTGCAAAATTATTACCCCTAATTAGTGATTACTAAATTTTAGTTAAAAATATAATAAAATTAAATAAATATAATCAATATTTAGATTAAAAAAATATAGAGCTTTGATACCAATTGAGAATCTATAAATTTTAATTTTATATTTATAAATCAACATTGAAAATTGATAAATCATTATTGTGATTATAACTTGAGTTATAATTAATTCATTCATTCATAAAAACACAACATATTAATATTATTATATATACCGCGTGGTCATTAGATATATAGAAATAGAAATAGTTATTGCTACTAGAGAGAGAATATATATAAGAGAATTAAAATAAGAGAGAGAAACATATTATTAGTACTATAAAATAGGAATGGAATGACGTGGAAGGAAGAGAAAAACTTGTCGCTCACAAGGCGTGCAGCATCAGTCGCTCAGCATATCAATTTATATATATATATATATATATATATATATATATATATATATATATATATATATAATGGGGATGGATCAAATGAAAACTAATTATTTGGCGAAATCTAGAAACTTTTGTAGGTCCTAGATCTGGATAATCTAATGGTTGCTATTATTTAGGAAGATTAATGTTTTTGACATTTTATTAATTGGTTAAATATTATTTAATTGATTGGTAGGGCAATTAAGTCATTTAAGAATTTTGTAACCGTTTTTTTTCTTTCTTTAATGGGGTCTCATTGATTGATACACCTAATTGATTATTTGATTTCATAATTTATCGTAAATCATCTATATCTTGTTTCTCTTCATTTATTTATTTATTTATTTTTGTGCTTAGCTTTGTTTATTTTTTTCTTTTTTGCAACTTATGTCGGCGATTTCTTTTTTTTGATTACTTGTGTTTTATGCATTTTGTGTATACTATTTGATGCATTATCAATGTAACACTTTAAGCAGATTATCATGAGGAAAGAAATGAAGAAATTCTGGTTAATCGTCTAATAATTCACATGAGGAGTAGAGACATGTAATAGAAAATGCAACAAAAAATAGAAAAAATGCAACAAAAAACAGACAAATGCATCCAAAAAAAATAACGCATTTTGTTTACAATGATAATGCATTTTATATAGTAACTTTAAAAACATGCATGATTCTTAATTTTGATATTTTCTAATACAGTTATATAATATTTCAATGCATTTTTTTTATTTCATCCCTAGTGATGAAAAACTAAATATTAGTCGATGAAAATTAAACTCTAATTGGAGAAAACTAAACCCTAGACAATAAAAAATAAATCCTAGTTGAGGTAACTAAACCCTAGACGAGAATCTAAACCTAAAACCTAGTTGGGAATATAAACCCTAAACTCTAGTCGGGAAAACTAAACCCTAGTCGGAAATCTAAATCCTAGTCCGAAAAATCATACCGTGAAAATTATTAATTAAACAATTTGTTTGCCAAAATATGCATAAGAATTTTAAAGAATATGCACAATAAAAATGTACAATGTGCATCACTTTATTATGCACAATCATTAATTATATGATGCATTTTTTAATATTATCCTTATATTGTTTTTGTTTAGAATAAGCACAATGAAATGCATGCACAATATCTTTATACATTACATTATTTTTATTTTTTTTCCTTTTTTTGACATGCATAAGTATTTATTTAGATTTTCAACTAGAGTATAATTTTTCCTACTATAGTTTAGGGTTTAAATTTTCGACTAGGGTTTATTTTGCCATTTTTGGTTTTAGGGTTTAGATTCCCAATTAGAGTTTAGGGTTTTAGATTCCCATATAGGGTTTAGTCTCCACAATCATGGTTTAGTTTCTCCAACTATGGTTTATGCATATTTTGAAGAATCACTATGCATTAACTTAAAGTAAAGTATGCATGACAAATGGCAAAAAAAAAAAATGCATTATGACACAGTTGCCCAATTTTTCTAATAATAATATATAAGCATGCTTTAAAAAATTATTATGTGAAATGCATTATGATTGTAACCATGCATTATTGTATTAAAGAAATTCATGATCTGCATATTTATTTGTTATGCATATTTTGAACAATCATTATGTATTAAATTAAAGTGAAATATGCATAATAAATGACATAAAAATGCATTATGACGTAATATTAAATAGTTTTTAAAGTTATAGGATGCATTTTCATTATTAATAAAATGCATTATCATTTTAAGTTTATACCAACAATATGTTATGATATTTTATAAAATGCATAATACATTAATATCTCATTTTTTTATAATAATATATAAGTGTGCCATTTAAAAAAACATTATATGGAATGCATTATGATTGTAAGCAAAATGCATTATTGTAGTAAAGAAATGTATTTTATCTACAAGTAATGCACAAATAATCTTAAAAAGCATTATGCATATTGAAATATATTGCATGTGTTTTAGATAATATAAGCAAAAAATAGTAATGATACATAATAATTGATAATATAATCAAAGATGCATAATGATATAAAAAAATGCATAACAATCTAGTAAATATGCATTGCAATATATATTGTATTTATATGCATATTCTCTATAAAAAAAACACAAATAAACAAAACTCATCGGGATATGATTTATATGATAAGTTGAATGAAAAAAAATTATATGATGCATATATAAAGAATACAACCAAACATGCATCATTATACAAGCAACTATGCAGTACAATTTGATTATAAAAAAAAAGGAAAAGAAAAGGCACCAAACATCCCTAAGGATTAATGCAAAATAGAATAACATAATATGCATTAACCATATAAAGTAATTGCATAATAAAATATGTCAACATCATGGCTGAAGATTGAGTGCAATAAAAATTTCCAAAATGCATAAGTATCAAATAAGGAATGCATTATAAAATAAAAATATAGAAGAAAAAAAAGACAAGAACGTTTCATTAATAGGATGTTGAGCTCCCAAATTAACGGATGTTATTTTAGTATAATATCTTTGCATATTGTAAAGTCTCATAATTACCCTTAGTTATATTATCCATCTTTCCTCCATATGTACAGATCTTAGCCGTTTATTTATACTTAATCAATGGACTATATAAGTTTTTAGGTTTTATCTTAAAATTAGTTTTCACATGAATCAAACCCTATATATAATTATATAATTATGATCAGCTGGGCTACAAATATAGGCGACCACTATGAGCGACTTTGCCACGTAATGAATTCCTAATTATTACTCCATATATTTTTTTTCTTTTCTCTCAGCCATCGGTGTATATATGCAAAGTTTTTGACTTTCTTTATTTTCTTTTTCGTTTATTCTCTCAACGATTATTGTATTCATAATAATTGGTAACATACATAAAGCACCATTATTTTTAATTTCTTTTAAATGAAAAATAATTGTCGAGCAACTCATATCAAAATTAAGTAAATACATATCTTTAATTATATAGCCAAAATAGGATTAGATATATATTTACAGCTGTGTAGATATAATTTATTGATTAATATATTAAATAAAAATTAAAGATATATATTTGTAACGCCCCGTATTTTCTTATCTACTTTAGAAGTAATTAGAGGAAATTATTCACTCTTGGTGATTTATTTTCACTTTGTATAATGGAATTTCTAGAGGAAATTCCAAGATGAATTCAAGTAGCTACTTGATTACCAAACAGTGATCGTTTATCGATTAACTAAGTAAGACAAAAACTTGTGTCAGCCGGATGCACCGTGCGGCCGGGCCCAAAGTGTCAATCTTATACAGAAAGTGTCAATCTATATGAATAAAAGTGTCAATCTTTAACATAATTATTTTACGAATAAAATGACAATTTTTAAAAGTGTCAATCTTTATACAGAAAAGTGTCAATCTATATGAATAAAAATGTCATTGTTTTAACCCGGCCGCACGGTGCCTCCGGCTGACCCAAGTGTGTCCCACTAAGTAAACACTTGTTTCGATACTTGATTTAAAAATTAATTATTTCTTCTTTAACGTGTTGAATCGATTCTAGTCTTCAATTTATTTATTCACGAGTTTATTAGTATATTATTGGGCCAAGCCCATCATGCTAATTCGATTGGGCCGAGCCCACTAATCATGGGATCAAGCCCATTGCACTAGAGCCATTAGTTAAATTGCTACATTAATCGAAGCTGCAGTAAAAAGACGTGTATATATATATATATATGTACACAACCACCACGAACAAGCTTTATTTGGAAGGAATAAACTTGTAGATCTCAGAAGCTTTATTTATACATACAAGAGCATTAAGATAATGCAAGGATAAGACAATTAAATTAATTACACTTCTTCTTCAAATGCTTACCAAAGGGGAATGATTTCTTTTTCCAACCAACCTTCAGTAACAATAATAAAGATACAAGCGTTATTACACTACACACCCATTTACTACATTCCCCAAAAAGTCAAATGGAAGGCAAGCATTTATGAGGTTTATACATACACACACTAATCTAGGGGTACAAGCTTATTCCCCTGCAGCAATAGCCATCCCATAGCCTTCCTTGGAACCTCAAAACCTGCAGATAGGCAAAATGGGGTTAGTATTAAATGGAGAGAGTGTATGGGAATTATTGGTGCAGTCATTAAACACACAAAGGTAATATATATATATATATATTCTGCCTTCCCCAACCAGCCCAACACACCCCATTCATACTTACCAATATCTAAACACTAAGAGAGCAAAAAGAGAATAAACAGAGAGTGAAGAGCCGAGCAGTAGCAGCAGCAGAAGGAAAACAGGAGCAGAGCTCCATACATTTTCCCCACAGCCACAGCCACAACCCCTAGCACTTTAATTTCACTAAGGTATCAAACCATCCTAAATTTTTGTACATAGAAGCATGTTGTTGCTTATTCAAGTTAAACACCAAGCATGATCTTAGTAACTCTAGAACAAGTACAGCCACAGCAAGCTAACTAGTATGAAAACAGGACCAGAAACTCATACCAAACCCTCGAATCAAACTAAAGTTGTGCAGCTGCATTTCTTAGACTAAAGCATAACCATTTCAGAGGCAAGTTCATTCAATACTTAAACCAAAAAGCATTCATGCTTATAAACCAAGGCTAGTAGTTCAAAGGTTCAATCACATACTGAAATCCTCAGAAGCAAGCTACATACATACAAGTATACGATATTGAAAATCTTAACTCAACAAACAGAAATCTATAATCTCAGCAAGGCTTATGAACATTGTTGCTATAAAAACGATAACAAAACAATAATAAAGAGAGAGAGCAAGGGGATTCGAACCTCGTCGAGGCTGAAGCCTCGATGGCGGAGGGGCTGATCTGAAGGAAGAGCGGCGGCGGCGTCGTCCTCGTCGCATCGCCGAACCTGCAAGGCAGAGAAACATGCTTGAGTAATATATATATAAGTTATTAAGAAAATAAGCAAAGAAATAGAATCAGAAGGAGCTGGCCGGGGCTGCCGCGTCGACAACGAGCGAAGCTCGGCTCTGCTCCAGTAACGGCAGCAGCCGGAAGCCTCAGTTCAACGGCGACATCGCCGAAATCAAGAAGGGACGAATGTTCCCTCAACCTACGGTTGAGGGATTTTAATTTGTGGATCGAAATCCGAAGAGAGTAGAGCCTACGGGAGTTGCACCGATGTGGCACCGTCCCACCACGACGGCGGAAACCCCAAAATAGAGGAGAAGCCACCGGAGATGGAGAAACAGAGGGGCGAATCGCCGGCAGTAAAGTAGCCGGAGCCGCCCGGTCGACGGTTGGCAAACCGACTCTGACCCCACCCCTGCACGATGCCGACGGAGCCACAGAGAGGGACGGCTGCCGCGTCGGAGGTCGATTCCACCGAAAATCGACGAAAGGAAATGGGTGAGCTCAGCCCTAAATCTTTCGATTTGGGGTATGATTTTTTCCCCAATTCGATTTGGAGAAATGTTTATAAAGGGAGGAGAAGAAGCAACAGCCCGACGACGGCGGGCCATGCCGGAATCTAACGGAGTAGAGAAATCGCAGAGTCGGCAGAGGAGGGTCGAGTGAGAGAGAGAGAGAGATCGATCAAGCGTCGACTGAATGAAGGGGGAAGAAGAGGGGGGCTGTTTTTGCTTCCAGCCGGGTCGGGCTGTAGGGTCGGTTCCGTGTTTCGGGCCGGGTTCTGCTGAGGGGCTGGGCTGAGGGAGCTGGGCCAGTCCTAATAGTAGTGAGCCGAACCCTATATTTTCAGTTGGGCCGATCCATGTGTTAGCTGGGCCGGACCGAGTAAGTTCATGGGCCGGATTAATTACTTCTTATTGGGTTTTTAATTAATTCGATAAACCCAACTTTTACTTAATTATGTGGCTCAAGAATCACTAATTAAATTATACTACACCCGAAATTAATAATTCACGAGTGAATTTTTTACGAGCTTAAAGAATTAACTTATAGAAATAAGTTATTAACCAATAAATAAGACTCAAGATTAATTGATTAAAGCTAATCAATTATGCAATTAGAATTAATTATTGGGAAGCTTCTCAATTAATTTACTCTCAAAGTTAATAAATCAATTAATTGATTTATTAAGAACCGTCAAACAAACCGTTTGTATAACAGAATTTATAACGCAAGCTTAGCAGTAAAATCAACACCTAAATTTAGAATAATCTCCGAGGAGACATAGAGCTAAAGTTCTTCGAGAATCTTTTATCGTTCTAGTAAAAATCTTACTGTATTCTTTCATCAAGGTCGAGCGGAGAAGGAACAGTCGCCAAGGCGAAGCTAGAATTCAATAGCAGTTAAGCGAAGTAAAAGAGGTGGGCTTTCTTCTAAAACAAAACATGTTTTACTAGATGATATAGCTCTTTTAAAGATTATCATGCCATCAAATGTTTTGATTCTGTATGATGCCTAACTGTTAATGGCGCAAGGCCAATGTTATTGGCGCAAGGCGACTGTTATTGGCACAAGGCCATTGCTATTCAAACAAATTTGATTACCTTCTCGGGTACGATATCTCTGATATGGTAGATTACCGATGAACTTAGTCTAAGCAAATGCTTCTAAAATCACAGAGGATTTTAGTGAACATAGACTTTTAAGCAAAAGTCTTATGTTTCACTGAGTATATGGATGACAATAAAACCAGTTTTGGGCACGTGTTCACCGAGTACAATTGTATTCAGCCCTGTATATTATTTCTGGTGTGCAGGTTGAGCAGATTGAAGCGGAGTGACCGGCGGAGCTTTGTCAAATTAGCGATTAATAGTTGTTGAACACTCTTGGTAATACATGTCTTCATACATGTATTTATAGCTACCTTTCCGCTGTGTACACTCTGATATTTCAAACCTATTTCGATTCGGTTGTATTCTAAGTCAGAATCGTGACAAGTAACATCGTACTTTAACAGTCATGAGCGTCAGTTTATCTAGTAGTAAAGTTGTTTTATGAGTCCATATTCCAGAGATATCCCCCTTTTATCTGTTATTTCATATTTATATTTATAGTCACGAATTTACCAATTATCTATTAGCAAAGTGCGGTCGTGACAATATCAAATTAAAGATACATATTAATTAGATTAAGGTATTGATTAATTAGGCAAAATTATGAGAATTTAGCAAAATAATCAAGAAAATTCATGGTTGATTGACCTTTATTTTGCTATTATATATATACTAGTGTACCGCCCGTCGAAATTCGACAGGATCACTTTATATTGCAATTTAAAAATAAAATTTAAAAGATAATCCAATTATTTATTTTAAATTGATAAAAATGCAAAAACATATTTTTGAATATTAATATGAAATTATATCAAAAGAAAAAAGGTAAATGATAGACTATATTTTGCATTTAGCAATATTAAATCGTCCATTATACGGTAATAGAATATTAGATTAATAAAAATTTCCAAGTAGTCATATTTATTTAAATTTTGTTTTTTCAAGACGTTCGTCATAAATGTAATACTCCGTAAAAAAATAGATTTAGTAGTGATATTATTTTTCAAGGTATTTTCATTTTGATGCCTAGCCACCTTTGAAGGTTACATTTGTCGAAAGTTGTATGCATTTTTAAAGTAATATGTTTTGAGTAGTTATATTAATTTCAAAACTATCCCGTTGTTTGGGTCAATTGTTTTGAAGGATAACATGTGTTGTGTAGTCGAGTGGCTATGTTCATTTTGAACCTGAAGTTGCCCGTTGTTTGGATTATCCGTCGAAGATATAATATTTCTCAGGTAATTGTATTCATATTGAATATCAAGTCACCGTTGTTTGGTTTAACCATTTGAGGGTAACATTTGTTCAAGTAATTATATTCATTTTGAATATGAAGACATTTGTTCGAGTAATTCATTTTGAATATGAAGTCCCCCGTTATTTAGATTATCCATTGGATATATAATATTTCTCGTATATTTATATTCATTTTGAATGTCAAGGCGCCCATTATTTTATTCAACCATTCAAGAGTAATATTTGTTGGCAGTTGTATTTATTTTTAATATAATATTTTTTGAAAACTACGTCGTCCATTGTTTGGGTTAACGGTTTTGACGGATAATATTTGTTGGGTTGTATTTCTCAAGTCGAGTAGTTATATTCATTTTGAATATGAAGCCACTTATTTCCCTTGTCCCACATTGAAAATCAACACTAAACATATATATTAAGTTGGATATAAAAGAAGAGTTCGAAATTTTAACCAAATGATGACTAAATGAGTATTGGTTGCACTTATGCATCTTCTATATATTTATTAAATTACAATATAAATTTGATTCTCCATTGTCGATTGCTAAGCGCACATCATACATGTATGTCATCATTATATAATATAATGAAATATATGAAAATAATCATGATTATAAAATTTTAAATATAGATAGATAGATAGATAGATAGATAGATAGATAGATAGATAGATAGATAGATAGATACAAAAACCATGGGATTGAAATAAGACCATGAATTGTCTTGTGAGTTGATAATTACGATTATGGTTCGAATGATAGATTAATGAGTTGTTACAATTCTTATAAAGACACGACTTAATAAGAATAATTAAGATTTCAAGTGAATACTGCCATATTAATTACAACCTTTGACCTTTTAGTGACTTAACTTTAGCTTTTAAAATATCACAAATAAATATTTAACTTTTATGACACTGCAAATTCAACCCAAATATTTTAATTTTATAAATTGAATAATCATATTATATCCGATCGATCAAAAATATAAATCGTGATAGATTATTTGAAATTTATCAAAAAAAATATAAAATTGAACTAATAGAAAATCATTCGATTTTCATTCTTTAAATCTAAAGTTAGAGATGAATAATTTTAAATATGTGGTGGCTTCTTTTATATGAGTTTTCCATTGATAAAGTCTTATAAAAATTCGATGTGGGATAACAAATTTTATTACTAATCATAATGGAAATATGTAATATGAAAATATGAGATATGTACAAATTTCATTAATATATGAAGATATATTGATATGGTATATATATTGATTAAATTATTACCTAATATAGTCAAAGTCACGAGAATTTAAAAAAATAATCACAAAAATTCTACATAATTCCACGTAGGATGGTGATCCGTTTTGGTATTATATATATATATTGATATATAGATTATGGATACTAAACTCTTATTATGAATATATAAAAAATGACAAAACATATTTACAATATTTTGAATATAGAATATGAATGTAATTAATCTTTAGGATTTGAGAAAGAAATATAGAAGAAGTAAATAGTATTTACTTATATAGAATTGACAGTATCAAGTTGATTTGTTTAAAATTTTGATTAGAGGATTAAATTTTTGAAAATTTTGCCCATGGCAATTACTAAAAAATAATTATTCATATATTTGAGTGATTAATCAAAGTCTAGAAATCAGATTCTTGGATACAGTTCTTGATTTTATGCGTTTAATGCACGAAACTATTAATCTGAATTAAGAGAGTAGTAGTACAATGCAAACGTCATTTCAAATCTAATACTCCAGTAGTATGTATTGATTTCACGATTTCTTAAATTGCAATTATTATTTAAGGAAAAATGCAATGACATTACGTTTACTAGCACCAGATACGATTGTATGTTAATAGAAAAAAATTATCAGTGATTTTATGAATCACATATGATCTGATTTCATATATTTATTTACCTCATAATTTCCATCGAAATATTTCCAACCATGTTACAATTATTGGATTATGTTAAAGAATGGATGTTTATTATCCATCATCATCTTCTTCTATATATAACATGCACATATGGATGTTTATTTTCCATCATCTTCGTCTACACCATCATTCAGTTCTTTGAGAGTTTTAACATTTCTTACAAAATGAAATCCATGTATGCAGTTATATCCTACATGCTGGTTGCCCTTATGCTCATAGCAACCGGTCTCTCTCTCTCTCTCTCTCTCTCTCATTGTATTCTTCTTTCATTATATTATATTAGCAGTTTAATTTGTCTTGGTCCTATTTAATTTGAAGCTAATAAAAAAATTATCTATGGCAGGTTTTATGAGGGCTTCAGCACAAGGTCCTCCAAAATGCTCGACTCTCAATGATTGTGTACTATTTTGTGGCAGATCATTTACAAATCCAGCATGTATAAATGGAGTTTGTGCATGTATTCCTCCACAAGATTAGTATCGAAGAAAAGGACATACACACAAATAAAACATTAGCATCACATTTTCTATATATATATATTAATAAAGGAGCATTTATCGCTCTAGTTTGGCGTTATGTATTGTGTTATTTGTTGATCTGTATTTGAAATCAATATCTTAGAAAAAAGATACACAAATATTTTAATATTAAGGAGCTTTTATTGTTCTAGTTTGGCGTCGTGTTTCAAGGACATGGCATTTTATATGAAATAATTTTTTTTGTTTAATTAGCTAAAAAGTCATATTAAATTAATTTTATTTGCTAAATATTCAAGTTTGTGAGAAAAACAACCGATCCTAACTAATGTCCCTCTTCTCTCCTCTAGCTATTTTCTTTTTGCAGTAGTTTTTGTCAACGATTGAAGTCTCATACTTTAAGGAGATGATGTCGCGACACTCTCTCCAGTAGATCGTTTTCTCTCTATCATTTTCAAAATCTTAGAGGACTATTGGGAATAATAATATAAATGAATAGATTCCACACTTCACTTACAAATTTGAGGTTAATATAGTAAGTTTACAAATATTTGTAATTTATTTAATAATATGGGGGCTACGAGGAGAAAATTGTGGCCTATGAATAAAATCACCCCTTTGTAAATTGAGGATGATGGAAATAATTTCCAAAATGCGATTTTAGAGCCGGCCACAGTTCCGGTTTCAGTTCGAACCGGAACCGGAACCGGTGGTTACGGTTCCGACGAAGAGGAACCGGAACCGAACTGTCCCCCTATGGTTCCAGTTCGAATAGGATGGAACCGCCATTTTTTTTTTCCTTTTTTCCAATATGCATACTTCGTTTATATTTGTTTCAAGTTTAATTGTAAGAGCATTATAATCGAAAACTGTAAGAGAAATTTGTAATAAAATTGGAAATATAACAAATGAGAGGATTATTCATTTTTTTTTATTTATTTCACCTAAACCCTTGGAGATCACATTTTGATTCTAAAGGCCGAGCCTCGTTAAAACCTCAGTGAGGAAAAAAAGAACTCATCTAAGATTTGTCATGGCAGCACAACATGTTATCGAAATCAACACTACAAGAAATTCGCTAATAAACAACGGGGATTCCCCGTTGTCTATAACAAAATTTTGTGGAGTCTATATCGATGTTGTCTATAAGGGGCAGTTATAGATAACATGGATTTCCCCGTTGTCTATAAGCATATAGACAACGTGTATTCTTGTAATAGCCGTAAAAATCTGTATTTGGAAAAAATGGAATTTCGAAGGAGGAAATAAAAAAATTTCGAGTATTTGAGATCGAGTACGGACGAAAATGAGCTTATGGAAATATTTTTTATAGGATGTTGGAATTATTCCAATGAAATCTCGAGAATTTTGAGAATGAAGAAATTTTGGCAAGGCAAGAAATTACCCGAAATAATTTTCGAAGAATGTTATTTTGTAAATATTTTACGAAAATAAGATAAGATATTTTTTTTACCTAGTCTAAACTAGATTACTAGTTTAATTTAGTATATATATATAGGTAGTAGATTATATGAAAACTAATTATTTCGTGAAACCTGCAACCATCATAAAATGTTGCATTTTATGCATAAAAATAATATGTTGCATAATAAAATATATTATTTTATATTATTTTTATGCATATAATGTATCATCATGAGAATTTGCATAATAAAATATATTACTTTATTTTATTTTATATTATTTTTATGCATATAATGTATCATCATGAGAATGCAACATTTTATGATAAAAATACAACACTTTTGTGCATAAAATGCAACATTTTATGATGGGTTGCAGGTTTCACGTAATAATTAGTTTTCACTATAACCTATCCCTATATATATATATATATATATATATATATATATATATAATTCTAAGGATTAGAATTACCCACCCCACCTTTACACTCTACCACACAATTTAGTAAAGGGAGATTAACACTTTAGCCATCTCACTCATCCTTCATCATTTTCATTTCCTCCATGATCGACACCCCTTCTTCTCTCTAAAACTCCATTGAAGCTCCAAGCTTCAAGCTCCATCTTTCCTTCATCAATCACCTATAAACCTTGGATTTCTTCATCAAATCAACCAAGGAACAAAGCTATGGTGATGGATTCTTGATCAAAGAAAGGGAAGTAGTTCAAGCAAGAGTCGATTTTTTTGGGAAAGATTCAAGCTTCGATTCTTTCATTTCCAATCGGTACAATATCTTCGTCTTAACATATCTAGCACAAATATGAGTTTAGATTTTGAGTTTAAACCTCTAAAAATGATGAATCAATTTCGTTCACACCATAGTCAACTCTATGGATGCTCTTGAAATTGTTGATTTCTTGTTCTATACTTCAAAAGAAAGCCATCCATGTTTTATTTGATGAACTTTGATGTGAATATTGTCAAAACCCTTCTTGATTCTTCAAGCCCGACTCTACAGTCACGTATGTGTGTTTTGGATGAGTGATCATCACGTTTCCTTGCTCAAATGATGGTTTAAGATGAGCTAGAGCCGAACCCGTAAGCATTCTTCACGTTTTTGATTCGGGCATTTTATCGAACAATTGGTGTTCGTGTTCTGTTCAGCGTTTTCAAGCATATTCCCGACCTTATCTCTTTTCAAGTCCTAAATGAAAGTTGTAGCTCATGTTCTCAGCTATCCGTAGCCCAAATTTCGTCTCGATCCAAGTCCATATGCATCTGTTATGACAAATTGAAATTCACATCTCATGTCTTTTGAAATCTAGAAATTAGCCCACTTGCGGGCTAAACTGAGAACAGCTCGTTTGAAATTTGACATCAATTATTCTTCCATGTTGAAGTACGTTCCATTAGCCTTCTATACAAATCTCGTTCACTTAAAACGGAGTTCGTATGAATTTACTATGATTTTTCAATCTGGAAATTCCGACGAACAACTTCTGTCTCGTTTTTCCAACCACGTTTTGACCACTTTCCTTTGGTCGAATGAAGAAAAGTATAACTAGAAAGTTTTTCCTTGTTTTCTGAACTTCAGTTTTGATAGCTCATTCATTCGAATCCATCAAGAAACGAGTGAGAAATCCTCACTCAAATTTGATACCAGAATCTGCCAAATTTCTAATTTTCAGATTCCAAGTTCTGGAAATAAATGATTCAAAATCCCAGCTCACTCATGGGAAAATTCTGAAATTTAAACATGTCATAGCCCTATGCGTTATCTTTCCAAAGCAATATCATATGCTCTGTTTCGATTTATAATGAGTGAGAAACAATTATTTTCCTAGAGGGTCGCAGAATTTCCAAATTCTCTTAGAATGTTGAACTTATTTTTCATATGACGGACCTTCTATTGCTTTGTTAAGAATCTTGATCGAGTCTTGGGACTAGTTCGAATGAAGAAATTGAGTTCTCATTTGAATTAGTCAACTTTAGCTGATTTTAGATAATTTAGAATTATCGAGTAGACTTATCGAACGTCGAGGGCATGTCGAATTTTCCGGGTGGACTTTTCTATCTTCTCGATTAATATAATTCTAAGATGCGATACGAACTAGAAGCGGATATGAAATCCTAAAACTCGAATGAGATATAATACTAGAACGAGAATTCTAGGAACAACATATTATTTCTCTAAAACTAGTATATCTTCTGAAACGAGACTTTTCCCTAAAGGTCAAGCAAGGAAAGAGAGTCGAGGAACGTGAGGAAGAAACCAGGAACCGATCTATCACTTTGCAATCAGGTGGGTGTTCTTACAAAGAAAATTATAATGTTGTTATAATGAAACATGTTTTGAAAATAAAGCAAGTTGACTCAAAACTCTTTCATGCGTAAAATATTTTTGGTTTTATGTGTGATACCTATCTGTGTTGGATTGCCAACGTTATATCGATCAAGCCTGAGTTAGACAAAGGTCTCTAACCAGGTGAGTGTACACGAAGTCGTGACTGTGTGCTCCAGAGGTGGGCCGGTTATGCATGGAAACGTCCGGTGAGGTGGCCACCTTGCCGGCGTACTTACAGATATGGATAATACATGTGTGGAAGAAAATGGGGAGTGCACTCCAATTGTTTATGGAAATAAAGTTGTTTTAGTTACACAAGTATTTTGATAAAACCTTGTGATAACTGTGAAATGCATGATTGGTGAATACTTTAAAAATAATATTTTTGGGCATAACCTCACGGAGTACATCAAGTACTCAACCCTGCTCGTGTTTCCAAAAACTTGCAGGTTGAGCGAGGTGGCAAAGGCGGCAAGTGTTGAGAGGAGATTCATTCATCTTTTGAATTCGGTTCAGAAAGAGATACATATCTTCATATATGTATCTATTTTGTTAAAGACTTCCGTTGTACGCTTCTATTATCTTATTTAGATAATTATGTTTAACTGGCTTCACGAACCAGTAAATTGAGAACTACTCTACTCGTATTCCTTCACGAACTATATATGTTGACTTATATGGTATTCTATGAGATGATCATGTAACACTTGAACCTCGGGCTTCTTCGTAACTTGTTTGTCTTGCAAGTTTCTTTTGATCGAGTCTATTCAATTGTTCATTTTGCTAATTACTGAGTTACAAGTCATTTTCCCTTTCTTTCCCGCTTCTTATATCCAACCCCTAGTCACGGTTTCCCGTCTTAGCTATCCTTAGCAAAGTGCGGTCGTGACAATTCTGCGTTGTCTATTATCAAAAAATTTGTGTTGTCTATTAGCAATATAGACAATACGGTTTGCGACCATTGTCTATTTCTGTGTACATAATTTTTTATTTTGTTTTTGTTTTTTGCTAGTAATATGCTATATTTTATAATATATTATATTAAAATTATTGTTTGTGCCAAATAATCACCAATATATTGAATAATAAAGAATTTCATAAAATAATATTTCAATGTTGAATAATCAATAAGGTACAACCATCTCATAATGTATGAAATTGTAACAAAGATTCTCAAACTAGATACTTAAATTTGTCTTAAAACATAGTATGACTATCCAACTGAGCTCATCATCTAGTAAAATTTACAATCTCTTCTACCTTCCATTCGCTAGCACAACTTCAAGAGAAAATTTGTCCAAGAAGCTTTCATATACACAATCAAAATAAAAATAAACATAATAAGTATTCAAAATAATAAAAGAAGAACTCACCATAACCAACATTGAGTATCATATATGAACTCAACCCACTATATTAAATAAGTAATTTTAAAATGTTACTTACCAGCATAGGTATTGAGAGGGAGTTTTTAGATCAAGATCTTTCATAAAATTTAGCGAAGAAAGTTATTGCCAAACCAATGATGAGAATTCCCCAAAACCTGCAGTAGCAAAAAATAAATAAATAAATAAATAAAATAAAAATATTATAGAAGAATGAGTAGATTTTGCCTTTCATATCGATATATGATACTATATTTATCCACACATTATACGTCTACTATGCCATATACAGATCTGAGATGAAGAGCATTACCCCTGAATACACCATCACATCTGAAGACTCTGAACTAGTAAAGCTGATATAAGTATATGTGAAAATGATGATAAATACAGTTTAAGAGACGTGTATTCAGCTATTACATACAAATCCAGATTATATGTATACAGTTCAAAGCAATTGATTATGTCTTTATATGCTATTACTTTTTTTGGAAAAAAGAAAAGAAAAAGAGTGATAGGAAGGGAGATGCTAAGATAATATTAGTCCAGACACAAATTTGCATCCCTAGAGAGCAGAAACAAAACAGCTTTAGATCCTAGTCCAGCAGCAGCAGCAGCAGCATATCATAATTTGCATCTACGCATCAAGACTATAATAAATAGTGTGATGATGAAATACGATCTAAAGCATTTTACTACATAAAAAGGAAAGAAGAAGTAGAGAGTCGATACTATAATTTGTGATAAATAGTAATCACCTAGATAAACAGAAGGAAGAAAACTAATTTAGCAACAACTGCATAGAATATATTTATCATACCAGAAAAACTTCAACTGCTCAAGAACAATAAGTTATGACCCTTTCTTCTGCTGCAACATGAGATCAGCAATAATTTCCTCCAAAAAAATAGGCCATTCGCCTTAACTTATCTTCGGCTAGTCCACCACCATATTTCCCTCACCAGCCTCAGCATCATGTTAGAAGATTTCTATATTAGAAGATGAGAGAGATGGGAATAGAAAAACAAAGCCAAAGTGGATTTCTTGTGAAGCAGAGATTTATCATTTATGAAAGCGGTCAGGTCATGTATGTGAACATGAAAAAAGTGAAGTTTTCATGTGATTTTCCAATTACTTTATAGGAGTATAGACCAAACACAAAAATAAGAATTCAATATAGATTAGCTTCTTCTCTACACCAAACTCCTATTTTTTTTAGCTCTTAGTGCTACGGAAAAGAATACTAATTTACGTAATAAGATAGAGTCACGAAAGAAAAGGTTCTCTCTAACATTTTCTTCACTAAACTACAATCCTAAGTTAGAAGATAAGATTTGAAAATATAACAGCAAAAGTTTCATCCCATTCTATCTACATTATCTCTTAGATCAGTTTCGCTCTTGAAAATAGGTTTAAATATTAAAAGCCAAAAACATAAATTTCTCTGTGGACTTTCATCGAGCATGTGGAGCACACTAAGAAAATGTAATCTGTTCACAAAAACATGAAGAGCAATAGCGAAATCAATAGAGAAATGAATCTTTGATCAAAAAAAGAGAGAAATGAATCTAGAAAAGATTATCAGAAAGCAAATTAGGAACCAGAACTCAATTAAATTAAATTAAATTATTTATAAAAATAAAAATAAAAACGAACCCTTCCCATACCTTGTTACTAGACCACTGTCTTCGTTGAACTACAAAACTTGAATAGTGAATAAATAAACAAATTATTCTTGTTCAGAATGCTCCAGTTATTCAAAACAACTGTCCCTAATTGAATCCCTAAATATCTGGCTGATGAATCCCTAATTGCCTGATGAAAATCCCTAACCAACATATATTATCGATCACAAACCGCATCAATATCTGAAACTAGCCTCGACATCAACATATTTCCTCTTAGCAGCGCCGGAGGAAAAGGAGATGACGAGACAGACCTGGAAGGCGAATCAGTCGGAAGAGAAAGAAGCGCTGAGATGTAACCAAGCTTGAATCAACAATTCTCCACAATTTTGTAAGCGGAGTTGGGAATGTAGGGATAATCTGAAAGAGGTGAACGCCGATGGCGATGTAGCAGTGGATACTGATAAACTTGCCGGCGGCTACTGTAGCAGAAGATATTGGTGGCGGAGAGAATGAGAATTTGAAAATAGAAAAAAGAATTTTCGGGAGAATCCAAGTCTGTACAAGAATTAAACAACGCGGCTATAGACAACTGTCACCAAACCTGTTGTCTATTATATCTAATGCGGCTATAGACAACAGGTTTTTATTACCCGTTGTTGATATATTGATAGATAACGGATTTTTGAGCTGTTTCTTATGAGTTGTTGTCTATATTGTTATAGACAACAGAAGCATTAAAATCCATTGTCTATTTGGTGTTGTCTATTAGCATTATTCTTGTAGTCGCGAAATCGTCGTCGAACTCGTCTGTTTCTGCTTGAGAGGTATCGGTGTCAGTTCCTGCATCGGTGGTGCTTAGTGGATCATGCTGAAAGACCTCATCCCATTAGTTAGCTTGCTCTCACATCTCGGCAAAGGCGTAGTCTTTAAGCAATATTTGTGCCTCAAGATTCTTTGGAGCCATCGCTGAACGTCTTTCGTCGAGTGAGTATCCTCCGCTGCCATATGCTTGCTCGACCGACACCGTTGAGGCAGGAACGACAAAGACTTCTCGAGCCATAATTGATATGATATGGATTGGTAATTAAACATGCAAAATACAAAATCCTTTTAACATGTTATCATTATTAATTAGAAGTTAGAACAAAAAATTCAAAATTTGACACTTCATCTTGTCTTTCTTCATGAATTGAATAATTTATTATCTTTATGTAAATTCTATATTTTGTCATCTTCAATTCTTCATCATCATGTGACATTGTTAATTGAATATTTTTTTATTTATATGATTTGGTTTTTTATTTAATATTTGAATTTAAAGTTGAACATCATCACAACATCATCCACTATATATTTAACTTTGAATGAATAAAAATCACATATGATATATCACATGACATTAGAATATTCACACGATACAAAATTTTGTAGTTTTCTTCATTTGTACTTATTTCAATTTGACTTATAATTTAATAATGAAAAATCTATTTCATTTTACAAATTATACTTTATAAATATAACATTAAGAATTTCATATAAAAGAGGTGTATACTAATAAAATGTTATATCAAATAATTAGTATGATATTTAAACACCACATACAAATAATATCTTGATATAAACATAATAAATAAATAAATAAAATTGCCGGTTCCTCCCGGTTTTTAACCGGAACTGCCAGTTCATAACCACCGGTTTCTGGTTCCTCGAGAATGGAATTGGAACCGCACCGCCGGTTCTACCAGTTCCGAACCGCCGGTTCCGGTTCCGGTTTGAAAACTGTCGGTTCCGGTCCGGTTCACAATTCGGTTCGCCGGTTCCAGTTATTTTGGCCGGCTCTATGCGATTTTATCGTTCGCGACATTGCACTATTTGACCGAATTAATCGATAAAGGCAGAGTTTAGGCCTTCAAGAACAGGCCCATTTCATTCCAGACTTTGAACTACTTTGTCAATATATTTTTTTAATATTATTCAGTGTTAATATTTTTTTTTCTTCTAATGAACAATTGCAATACTATTTTTTTTAAATAAATACTTAAATTTTTCTTATTATTTAACTTTAAAAAAAATGATGCTCGTTAAATTTAAATAGGCATTACACTAGTTTTATACTAATATAAATACTTGCATCAACTCCCCTGCTTAGAACTCACAATCCATTGAAATAATACTTTCTCTATATTCTATGTATTGTTAGATGAGGAAATACCCCAATATGCTTAATATCACATAAGGAATACAATAATATCCTCAACTTAACAATGTATAATTTATACCCATATTTTGTGTGTGGAGACTATAATACCCTCAGCCTTTTTGGTTTTTTATCACCTACCCCTCATTTTCATCTCTCATCTTCATTGTGCTTCTCTCACTCTCTGCTACTGCGCTCTCTCTCTCTCTCTCTCTCTGCGCCGACCTTTTGGAGGTCCATGGCTATAAAATCCCATGCGGCAGTGACGTGGCGGTTGACGGCAAGGCGAGAAAGAGCTCCTCCCAAGCGGCACGGGAAACGTCGTCGTTCGTCTCCGGCTCCAAGCCATCCGGTCTGGTCATGAGAGGTGCAGGGAAAACATCGCTGACGCGCTGAGGAAGAGGAGACCGAAGAGGAGGAGGTGGTTAGAATTGGGAGCCCTAATCGTGCCCCCCTTCTCCTTCGATTTCCGGTGAGTCTGCCGCCTCAAACCTCGACTGCAGCAGCAGGCTCCTCTACCCTCTTACTCTTCCATTTCCGGCGAGTCAAGAAGCTTGATGATGAAGGCGGTGAGTTGGACAAAGAGGCAGCAATTTCAGGAAGAGGAAGATGGTGAGGGCATAGATAATTATTAGTTGTAAATATTCATTGTTTCCCCTTTGCTTTTTTCTTATTCATTGGATTAGATTTGTTTATTGCTTTTTCTTGATTTTGTTTATGGGGGTTTGATTGTTTTGGATTTTTAACTTTTCTTTTCCTTTTTCTTCTTGGAATATAATTATTGGTGATTATTGGTGTCTTTGAATATAATTATTGATGATTTATGCAATTTATTAGGGTATTTGAATTCTGTTGATGATGATGATTTTAAAAATGTTGTTGATGTTGTTCTTTGCAAATGTAATGTGGTTTTTAAATAATTTCTCAATTAATCAAACAAATCACCCCAGTAATTGCTTTATGCGGGCAAGTAACTAACGATTTCTTACCATTAGTAGGTAAGAAATTGTGTAATTTCTTGCCTCGTCTTTTCCGTAGTTAATGGTAGTTATATTACCTCATTTCTTGCCTTATCAAGACAAGAAGTTAACCATTTCTTGTCATCAGTAAGTAAGAGTTTCACCATTTTTGCCATTAGGAAGTAAGAGCTACGAAATACGAACTATTCTAGCTTTTTGTTAAATACTTATGTGTATTTTTTTAGAATGACAAATCCGATGCCTGACAATATTTTTATTACATTTGAGTATTACTTTGTTTTTTTCCATGCTTTGCAATTACTTGCTAATGCTATGTCTAGTTCTCATAAATGGTAAAGATTTGATAGCTGCAAATAACTTTGGTAAGATTTTCTCATTCAATTACTAAATATTTAAACATGAATGGTAAAAATATCTGCATTAGTAGCCTTCTTTATATTGTCTTTCACATGAATATCACATAATCTCATGTTCTTGCATTCTTTGCATATAACTTGGCAAGGCGTTATCAACATCTTGTCAACTATCTTACCATGAATGGCAAGATTTCATTGATATCTTACCAACTATGCAAAATCTGATGGTATGAATGTATTAATTTACCTTCTATGTATTGTCTTTCACATGAATGTCACATAACCTTATGTTCTTGTGTTCTTTTGCATATAACTTATCGAAATTTTTGTCAAGTTTCTAAACCTAATTGGTAAGCAATCTGCATCATGTTTATTAGTTTGCAAATACTTGGCAAGATATAGTCAACTTCTTACCATCTGACAAAAATGACTGGTAAAATTTTGGTAGATGGCAAGAAATATATCACTTCATACATACAGATGATAATAATTGTATCATTTATTACCTAACCATATACCAATATAACTTGGGATTACCTTAATATTCATACATATAGATGGCAAGAAATGTATCAAATCATACATATAGATGGTAAAAAAATGTATCATTTCTTGCCAAGTTATTCGGTAGAAAGTAATCATAGATAATTATTAGATCTTTACAGTAAAAAAAATTAAAAAAAACGAAAGAATTTGAAGAAAAGGAAAGAAAAACAGGGAAAAAAACCAAAAAAAAATGGAAAAAGGAAAAAGGGAAAGAAAAGAAAAACTAAATACTACCTCCATCCCATATACTTAGTCCACTTTGCTTTATTGACTTTTCCGGCACGCGTTTCCTACCGAAACCTAGTACGAGTTTTAAAATATAATTTTGTAGTATCGTTTTTTTATGGGATATTATGTGTAGTATCCCGTAAAAGAGACAATACCTCAAAATTATATTTTATAACTCGTTTCCCGGCTCGGTGGAAATGCGTGTCAAAAAGTCAATAAGTCAAAAGGGACATCTGAATTGGGACGGAGGGAGTATTTATTATCCCATATTAGGTAAAATAATTCCCCACTCTTATTAGATTCATAACATTTCTCAAAAAAATGAAATCAATTTCTGCAATAATATCCTACTTTGCAGAGGGGGAGATGAGAATCATGATTAAAATAAATTTCGACCTCTTAACAATACAAGAAAAGAGTAAATAATTTAGGGTGTGTTTGATAGGTGTAATATCATGAGATCAGACCTCTTATCTCGACTAATCAGTGTGTTTGGTAGCATATATTGCATATCCCGGAAGCCCGTATTTAACTTAAGGCACGGGCTACAATTATTGTAGCCCTTTTGTAAACATATTATGGCCTCACCCCTGTGATAAGGATTTTGAAGTTCAACAGTAAACACAATTTCTTCTTTGTACCCTTTTTACCCTCTTCTTCTTCTTCACATTCACCAATCTGTTGTAGCGGCAGAATTACAGGCTCGTGAAGGGAGAGAAGGAGCAGTCGACGGCGGAGGTTGAGGCGCCATCACCTGAGAGCTAGTCGGAGGTTTCTCGAAAGAAACGGCGAGGTGTCGGACACTGAATTGAGCTGGGCGAGATTGGTGCCGCAGCCGGAGAGTTGCGACAGGGGCGGTGGCCGGAGCTGGAGTAGTGGGCTAGAAGGAGGAATGGTTGTGGGCGGCGCAGCAGTTAGGGTTGAGATGTTGATTGTAGTCTTGCAGAGATGGTGAAGCAAGGCTTTTTCATTTTTATCTTTCTTTTTTTTTTTTTTGGAGCTATTTGATGGGATTTGGGATTGTGATTTTCATTTACTAATTTCTTGATTTGGGATCACCACGACCGCTTATTTTGTAGGACGGCCTAGTCGGAGCTGTGACTTAAGGTTGGGTTAAAGAGGCAAAAAGAAATGGAATCCAAGAAATTAAGGGGATAAACAAAGAGAAGAATGAAACGAGAAATAACATAGAAATTTGTGTTCACAAGAAACTTTCAACCTACTATCTCGAAGAACAAAAGGATATACAAGTACGAGTGTTAGAAGCTTTATTCTCATCTCAAACTACTACAAGTTCACGAAGTCACTAATGAATACTATAATACAACAAAAGATTCAAAGTGTCGCGACGAAAGAGTCAAACATAAGATACATATATGAAGATATGCATCTCTTTCTAAACCTAACTTCAAAAATAACATAGACGACAAACTCCGCTTAGCACCTTTACCATCATCGCCAAAATTCGCTCAACCTGCAAGTTTTTAGAAACACGAGCATGGTCTAAGTACTTGATGTACTCAGTGGGTTACGTCCGAAAATATAAATAATATTTTTATTGTGCATGCATTTCATAACAGTATCACACAAGATTTTTAGAGATATAACTTGTGCATACAAAATATATTTTCAATCATAATCATTCGGAGATCTCCCATTTTAGATACATATTGTACTATCTATATCTGTCTCTACGTTGGGGAAGAAGGCCTTCTTCCGCGAACGTAATCATCGTGTGACCGGCCCACTCGGAGCTCACAATCCACAACTCCCATGTATACTACTCAAGCATGTATCTAACTGCTCTGAGTACAATTGATTTTCAAAAATTGGCAAGCCAACACAGATAGGCATCATACACAAAATCATAAAACAATATTTTAATATAGTAATGCAGAATCATAAGTTGGCAAGCCAACACAGATAGACATTATTTGTTGATTGAAATATATTAATGCAGAATTATGATTTACTATTTATACACAATATTTTCTAAAATAATATTTTAATAAAAAAATAATTATAAAACTTACTAAAAATAGCAATCCGTAGTTGTTATTATTATATAGATAATAATTTGTCATTTATTACATACCTAATTTGTAATGATCCATTTTTATAAATAGAAGGTCTAGTTGTCTTGTTCTCACATATATTGTAGAAAAAATAGAATTTGAAAACTGAGGTCTGAGCTTCCAACAGTAGAAATTTAATAAGTTTATATATCATTCACTTCATATATATTTCTTAATTTATCATTTTTCATAAAATGAGAACCATTAAGTCTACAAAAATATCCTACTTGTTGCTTGCACTTGTATATATAGTAACTCTCTCTCTCTCTTGCATTATTATATTTATTTTCATTGTTATATCAATTTAATTTATTTTGGACATCTTTATTTTAATTTGTAGCAAATAAAATTGTTGAATAATAGTAGATTTTACAACGGTTGTAGTTGTATTCCATGGAATAATTAGTATCTGTGAAAAAAATAAACACACAAATAAAACATGCATCAAATATTTAATATAGCTATAAAATTAACGAAATTTTATCATTTCTAGTTTGGCTTTAATTTGTGTTTTTCTCTTCAATTTGTTCTGAATTTGAGATTAGTATCTAAAAAGAAGATACAGAAATAAAACACGCATGAAATATTTTGAAATAAAGGAGCTTTTATAGTTCTCATTCTAGCTTAGTTTTTGTTGTTATTAGTGACGCAAAATGTTTGGGTCAAGCTCGAGAAGTTTGTAGTGCAATTTAAGATTTTTTTTTTTTCTGCAATGTGGTTAGAGTTTGAGTATTGGGACATTAGGGAAAAATCAGTTTCCCGTATAGGTTTAGTATGATACTTTGTACCCTATTTTCGGCTCAGGCTCATGGTGAAATTCTGTCATCTGCTCGCAATTTTGATTTCTCACATTTTGAATTTTGAAGAAAGCCCTTAATTAATTTGTTAGATGAATGATATATCTCTCTCTAGATCTCTTAGTTAATTTTGGTGATATTTTTATTTATAGTTGATTAATTAATGAAAACGTTTATGATAGGTTTAATTACGAGGGCTATAGCTCTATCTCCTCCATCTTCTACTGCGGAAGATTGTGAAGCTTATTGTTTTCGAACTCCGACGAACCCGGCATGCATAAATGGGTTCTGCACTTGTATTCCTCCATAGCTAGAATAATCAGTATCTATCGATTAGAAAATAAAACATGCATCATATCTTTTTGATGTAAACCAACTTTTATAATTGAGAATTAAAGGCAGTTGGCATTAATTTACTGCCATTTATGATTAATTTGTGTACATAATTATTAATGTCTAAGTGATCTGATCTTGAAAACAATTAGCAACTTAATTTGTTTATCACATGGAATAATTAGTGTGTATCTTTGGAAAAATAAACACATGCATCAAAATATTATTTGTGTATCTCTCTCTCTCACATTATATATTTATATGTCCTCTTTCAGTATATTACTTAATTTAATTTATTTTGGTCATAATTTAATTTAATTTATTTTGTAGCTAATAATTAGATTAAAATGGTACGTGATGACATGCATGCAGGTGTTTCGATGGCTATAGATAATACACCTCCAAAATGCAAGAGTTTAATTGATTGCGCACTTTATTGCGGCGACACATTTACTAATCCAGCATGTCTTAATGGAGTAATATCTAAATGGACTATTATTTATTTTTATTTTATTTGCTAATTAAATTAATGTATTAATTGTGTAATCAGGAGACACTGAACCATGATATAAGGTCTGAGCACGTGATCAAGATAATCTAATGCTACTTAAGTATTACCATACATTATCTTCAATTTTTTACTTTGTTAGGAAAAACACACGCACACAATTATGAAAGACAAAAAAGAATACAAAATTTGTTCACCCAACTCGTCTCGTGACTAAGTCTAAAGGCGATGTCGAACTAGGATTTTTCACTCTATTTTTTTGGTACATAATACAAGGAGAAAATAACTATTTACTATATACTCTGTAGTTAGCAACGAACCCTAACTTTAAACCCATTAGGATTGGGCCCAGAAATGTGGACTTAGAACGTGGCCCAAAAAGTTGGATAGCCGGTATCAGGCTTTTAAGTACACTTCATTCAAGCTCCACACTCTGACATAAGTCAGAAGTAAGAACTCAGAATTTCTCCACCATTTTCAAGAAATAAAACACATGATATGACAATATATAACGCGTTACCATTTTTAATACAAACCAAATTATTGTTTAGTGAATAAATTAGCTTTATTAGGAAACATAGATCAATAAGTCATCATGTGGCCCAAACTCAATATATGATGGAGTAACATTTTCTGCTGTATATTCTGATAAAAATAAATAAAATAAAATAAAATAACACTTTCTGCTGTATATCTTCAAAGTTATATTCTCTCGATCTCTCACATACACAAACGACATGTAAATACTATACTAGTATTAAATTCATAATAATTATGTGTATTTATTAGAGAAAAAGATAATTTTATCCTCGTCGCAATAATGTTATTAAGAGTTTATTTCACCAGCATGGTTTTTAGTGGAATTATAATGGCAGGAAACTTCAACCTTTAATCAATTAATGTTAATGTCAATTGTTAATTTGACAATTAATCCAACAAATATATTACACCATTCTAGTAATTAAAGAGTGATGAATAATATATTTAGCCCATGTTTGGTTCACTTTTTTTTAGATAGAAAAAGGGAAACAAATAAGTGATTCAATTACATTTTGTTTGGTTTGAGTAATACGTTAATCATTTCTCTTACTTGAGGGTAACTCAATCCATCATATTGTCACCCCTCAAAAAGGAGGGGAAACAAGGAAAAAGAGAATCTTCTTACAAATGACTCAATTTCTACTATTAAATCAAACACTCAATAAAAGTAACCATTATCATTCTCTTACTTGACTTGATTTTATCCACTTTCCGTTACTCAACTTGAACCAAACGACCCCTTAGTGAAAAAGGGATTGGCTCAACTAGGAAATAAGGAATCCAACTCATGTGCCATACTAGATTTGACAATTTAATCACATGCATTATGAACAAATATGTGATCGATTTTTTTAAAAGAAATCCGTTATACACGAAATATGACAATTAATTTAATCACACATTAACGAAATCATCAAAATAATAAATTCCAAATAAATAATAATGTACATTACTAACTTCATCGTTTTTTGTGAAAAAAATGCTCCGATTTGTTTTTATTTATTTATTAATTTACCACTCAATTAATTATAGAGGGAAACTCAAAAATAGTCATTTTAATAAAGTAAATGTAAATTTTAGTCACTAATAAAGAAATATGGAATTTTTAGCCATTTTTACGATTTTACCCCTGCACAACGAATACACGGCCGCCAAATACACAACCACCCAGTCGTATAATTCTCTGCCGTGCAACACAAACATAGGGCCACCAGAATACACGACTACTACTGCACGACTGATTGGTCGTGTAATTGTGGTCGTGTATTAACATATTGGCCCTCTCGTTGACATAACATGGGACCGTCGGAATACACCACTGCTATTGCACGACTGATTGGTCGTGTAATTCTCGGCCGTGCAACACAAGCATGGGACAGTCAGAATACACGACCACTATTGCACGACAGATTTGGGCGTGTAAATACGGTCGTGTATTACCCCGCATAGCATGTTAGCCCTCTTGTTGACGGACCACCGAAATACACAACCAGTGGTCGTGTAATCGTCGTGGTCGTGTATTTAAGAACATAAAAACCTAAGTCGATTTTTACAATCTCAAACATAATCTGGAGCAATATTAACCAATAAATTGATCTTATAAGCATCTAAGCATACATATAAGAGCATATAACCATTCAACTTCAAGATTAAATAAACATACAAAGAAACTCAAAAGAATCTTCAAAACTCATTTCATATATACACAGGGTAAATATGTCATTATATAATAAAAGTGACTAAAATTTACATATTTTTTTATTAGTGGCTAAAATTTACTTTTACATTATCAAAATGGTTATTTTGAGGTATTTCCTCTTAATTATAAAGGTTTACTATACTACATTGTGAATATTAGTTCCGCCACATCAATAATATTGCCAACCATACATGTTGCAAATAATATCTATACCCTATTATAAAAATGTCTTGTTTTACAAAATTTGATTTGCCTATTATATCCCTATCATATATCTATTCTAAGGTCATTATGGTAATTTAATATTATACAATAAACTTATTAAATACTTTTAACATAATAACTAGATTTGTAGTATAGTCCTATTATAACTCCTTCAAATACCGCCTTATATGTAGTTGGGTTAAATTTATTTATCAATTAAATGATGATTAACTAAATTAAAGTTAATTAATAACTGTATCTTATCTGTACTTTATGAACTAAAACCAACAAATTTAACATTGAACGGATTCGACTCTCTCCCTTTTCTCACACGCCACCTTCCGTTTACTTCTGCAATCTGCAATCTGCTTCCCCCTCTCTCTCTTTCTCATTCACCTCCTTCTCCCTTTCTCTCCTTCGCCTCCCCTCTCTGATTCTCTCACGCCGGCGTACCGTCTTCCACGTAGAGATTACAGTGCCGCCACGTAGAAGGGCTTCGCCCGGCAGATGGATGGAGGCGACGATTTTGGGGAAGGGATTCCACCGTTCAGCAGCACTGCACAGCTGGAGAGGGATTGGCATGGCTGCGGCGGCGGAACCTACTCTCATCGAGGTGCCCTAGTTCAGCGAGGTGCCGCGCGCATCCCCTCCACGATTCTTTGGATCCAGCCAGCATTCCGACGGCCAGAGGCGGTGGAAATCCGGCAACCCCCACCTCAGAAATTGACCGCAGATCTGATGAAGGGACTGGCAGTGGGCGAAAAAGCGGCTGATGAAGGGGATGCCGATGTGCAATAGGTCTTTTTTTTTTCACTAATTAATGAACAACAAAGGCTATCATCTCGTTTTAAGGAATTTGCGATATAACAAATTAGTTTTTTTTTTCCTGCGTTTTTTTTTTTTTTGTAAGTTCCCTTCTGCGTAGTGTGGTACTGTTGGTCCCAAATAAATGAGGATTGATTTGCGGCAGAGGATTGATATTGGGGGGTGGGGGTGGGGGGGCTTAGGAATTGAATAATTATTTGCTAGTGTTTTTTTCTTACTTTTTATTTATTTGCAAAACATTTTTTGTTCCATGTAATTTATAATGATTTTTCTTCTTTCATGGTTAAAAAAAAAAAAAAACATTGAATGGATTCGAATTTTCACTCAATGTATGTATATCTCCCCATTGTATATATATTTATATTTTAATCTATTGTAAAATTTATATTTCGAATTTGAAATTCATAGCAAAGTTAATATTATAATTCATTTTATATAATTTAAAAGAATATATATATATATATATATATATATATATATATTGCTCAACAAAAATGACATTTTAGGTTAGGTTAGGCTAGAGTTTTTGCTGCCCAATTAATTTTTATCTGAATCGGACGAGCTTTGCCCCAAAACAATCAATTTCTTTAATACAAGAAACTAAAGTAAAATGATTCCTGAAAGTTCAAATCTATGTGATCGTGATATTGAAGAATAATTTAGTACACGTATTATGGCATATAACTAAAAACTCAATTGTGTTAGAAAATAGATATATCATGAAATTTTTCGGAAAAATATTAAATTTAGTGCAAAAAAATAATAAAATTAAATCACAGAAAAATATTTGTAAATGAAACATTAATCACTACGAGGCATATGTATATTAATTTCTAACTTTCATATTTTTTTTTGTCATAGTTAATTATTTGAGTATTTAATTCAATTAAACACGGTATTTTTTGTTAACTTGAGAATATAGGAGAAATGTCTTTATTGTTTTTGCATTAGAAATTCAATAAAGGAGTTATAGTTTGCAATAAACCTAAGAACTAGATTCTTAAAATGTATTTCATGATAATATTACTCCATTTCACTTACAAAGTGTTGATAACTATACCAATTGTTACTTGAAGCCATATTGTAACAACTAGATTTATGAAATAGATATGTTTTATTAATTCACTGGAACTATATGTGATATATAGGAGCAATTTTTCTATAGTGTAATTCACTATGATTCATTGGGGTTGAATGATCACTATCACTACCATGTAAAATGTTGAGGGACTAAACATAACACAAAATATGTCATAAAATCTCGCTTCGTTTTTTGTCTACTCATTAAGTTACTTGCTAAAATGTTATTTAAGTCCATATCATCAACAAGTTATATAATATAATAACTTTGATATACATTACTAATTATAATAAATTATTCGAATTAAACAAGAGGTTATACGTGCAACGTACGTAATCTCTGCTAGTTGAATTAAAATTAGTCTTCTTTGTCTATATATATAATTGCTAGCCATGTTTCTCATTTCTCAAACCATTATCATTCTTCTTCTTCTTCGTCATCATTCACTTCATATTTATTTATCATTTCTTTTAAAATGAATTCCTTTAGTTCTAAAATTATATCCTACTTGGTGTTTGCCGTTTTCCTCGTCATAGCAATTGGTATCATCTCTCTCTCTCTCATTATATTGATTTAAAATTTAGTTGGTCATAATTTTAGCTAATTAATTTGAAATTAATAACAGGTGTGGCACAAGACAATCCTCCAAAATACTCGACTATGATTGACTGCGCGCTATATTGCAGCAAAACATTTACAAACCCACACACACTACAACAAAATGCTCAAATAGTGACACAATTTTAAAGGAATTGTGACACTTATAAATGTCACTAAAAAAAATTGTGACACTTTATGGTTGAGCGACTAATATGCATGTCACAAAAACAAAACATGTCACTAAATTTAGTGACATTTGAAGGTGTAACTAACTTTGTGACATATAAAAGTGTAGTTATATTTGTGACATGTGAAAATGTAGCTATTTTTTGACAATTTATTTATAATTATTGCTTAAAAAATATTTTATTAATAATAAAATTATATATATATATATATATATATATATATATATTCCCATGTGTGTGTGTGTGCGTGTGTATATGTATATACTATATAGATTATAATATGTATATGTATGTATGTGTGTAGCGTGTGCGTTTTCTTCTTCAATTTTTAATTGTGTACTCCAATTTTCACTTGGAGGAATTGGTTTTTGTTATTATTTCATGATCCTTCTCATATAATGCATGTCTTTTTTCTTATATTTTTTCGATGTGGGAGCTTATTTATATAGGTGTTTGTGTCATAGATAGATTGTGACACCTACTTGTGTAACAAAAATATTTTGTGACACTTTAAGATGTAGCAAAATTTAGTGACATGTATAGATGTCACAAAATTTGTTACATGTCTAGATGTAACTAATTTACTTACATTTTTATGTGTCACAAAATATTATAGATGCATGTATAGATGTAACTAAATTTTGTTACACTAAAGGTGTAGCAAATTTTGTGACACCCTCTCATGATGTCACTAAAATTGTGTCACTATTAGAGATTTTTGTTATAGTGCCAACATGTATACGTGGAGTTTGCGCCTGTCTTCCTCCATAAATTTATTAACTAAATTTTGTATTAGTAATTTTTATTTATATTTGCTAAATTATTTACTTTGTTCTTGTATTGTGATTTTATCGTTGCATTTGAATACTACTTGAATTTTTATTATTTTCATCATTTTATTCTGTGCTCCGATGAACAAAAGTACTAAGAACACAAAAAAAAATTATGCTTTGCTAAGATGAAGTTGAATTAATGAAACAAGTAAAAACCAAATTTTATGCAACATTTTATATTATATATATATATATATATATATATATATATATATATATATATGTGTGTGTGTGTGCATGCCTACATTAGTTCCCCTACTTAGAACTCATAATATGTTGAAATGGTATTTTTTTCTATATTCCATATATTACTTCCTTCATCAAGTAACACATAGTTAGAATCATAAAAACAAAAATAAAATAAAATAAATCATAAAATAAAATAAAATAAAATTTAAATTAATAACATAAAAAATTGTAATCACCTTTACAAGTACCAGATACGTTAGAGAAATATATCTGTGATTTCAAGAATTCATTTGATTAATTTACCTTATAATGGTACAGTATATCCTAATATTGCTTAAGAATAATGAAACGCGTGCATTACCATTTAATTTTTCATGATGAAGAGTTTAATTATTTTGTTATACTGCAAGAAAATTAAAGGACAATTATATTGAGTTTCACAACCCAAAAAAATATTATACTACCATTCTAGAAATAATTAATACTTATTTAGCAAAAAGAGATTGGCTTAAGTGGGAAATAAGGAATCTAACTATCTAAGCCATGTGCTTTGAATAATGACATATATTATGTACTAAACTCATCGTTTCTGAAATTGTAATTACAACTACTACAGTAATAGTAATGTGTGATTTTTTACTTACCTAATTCACTGATGGTTGGCTATATACTAATTGTTGAAATGTTGTCCCACATCGGTTGTAGATGGTCTCTAGAGCCTCTTTATATGGTGAGGCAACCCTCCCCTTCATAAGGCCTTTTGAGGGGGAAATGGGCGCAATATTCCATTTTCTAATATGGTATCAGAACCAGACTCCAATTCGATGATGGGCCCCCCGATATCGTTGTCAACAGATGACGTTGGGTTGTCCACGCTGCGCGTGAGGGGGTGTGTTGAAATGTTGTCCCACATCGGTTGGAGATGGTCTCTAGAGCCTCTTTATATGGTGAGACAACTCTCCCCTTTATAAGGCCTTTTGAGGGGAAATGAGCTCAATATTCCATTATCTAAATGGGCCCAATATTCAATTTTCTAATACTAATCACTCCGCCCATATTATGTACTAAATTCTGGTGAATATTGTCCATTAATATTCTGAATTATACTACTCACTCCGTCCACGATCTATTGACCTTATTAATATATCGGGACGTCCACAATCTATACACTATTTTTTTAGTAGTAGGTCTCACACTTCACTTTAACACTTTAATACACGCAAAAATATTAAATGGACCCACAATTATTCAACTTTAACACTTTAATTTATTAACATATCATTAAACTTCGTGCCCGAATTTTTTAGTCTATAAATCATGGACGGATGGAGTATTCAACAACTAATTAATTTTGAATTTTTACATAATATCCTAATTTTGCTTTAAGAATAATGAAAACGCATTACCATTTTTGTTTAATTATTTTTGTTTTAATGGAAGAAATCAAATCACATCAAGAAAATTAAAGGACCCAACAAATATTATACCATTCTAGAAATAATTAACCTATATATTTAGCAAAAGAGATTAGCTTAAGTAGGAAATAAGGAATCTAAGCCTGCGTGTGCTTTGAATCATGACATATAGTATCATGCACTAATTAAATCCATCATTTATGACAATGAAGTGCAGCTCAATTGGTAAGACGTTTCCCCTCCGATCCAAGAGGTCGGGGGTTCGAGTCACCCCGAGTGCGTGTGTGTGAATGTGTTGTGTTTGTCTGATAAAAAAAAAATCCATCATTTCTGAAATTGTTAATTACATTTACTACGATGACCTACATAATAATATGTGATTAAAATCTGTACGTTTTTGTTTTTTATTACTTACCTATTAATTGTACTTATAGTTGGCTAAATAATTTATAATCATCTATTCCCTTGTATAAATAGAAGGTCTAATGTTGCCTTGTTCAAATTGTAGAAAAATATAATTTGAAAACCATTCTAGTAATTAAAGAGTGATAATTAATACTATATTTAGTGAAAAAGGGATTGGCTCAACTAGGAAATAAGGAATTCAAAAATCATGTGCAGTGACATAACTACTAAATATGACAATTAATTTAATCACATACGAATGAAACAATCAATCTAATAAATTTCAAATAAATAATAAATATCCATTGCTAAATTCATCGTTTTTTTAAATTAAAAAAAAATGCTCCGATCCGATTTGTTTTTATTTATTTATTTACCACCTAACTAGTACTCTATCCCGTGCGATGCACGGGGACGGAGTAAAATAAAATGAGATTTGCCTACATAGATTTTGAAATATCTCTTTTAATATAATAGTCACAGTTCAATAATATGTTACAAATAACTATTATATCATTGTATTTAATTTAGATAAAGTTATTGGTTTATTTATTGCAAAAATAGATCATTTAGTTTGTTGATTAATTGTAGGTTGAATGCCAAACTATATTGAAACTTTGAGTTCTTACAAAAAAAAAAAAAAACAACATAGTATAAATATGTATTCAACATCTTATCCCTGCAAAATTAACAATAAATATGAAAAATATAGAGATACTACATCATATATATTAATTCACAATTTGGTATATTTATCATGCATTCAAACATGAATTGCCAAGACCACAATTAAAAAATTGAAGAATTAAAGAAACCCCGCAATCTATAACATAAACATGACGACTACAACCAACATTGTCCTATCCAATAAAAAAACAAACATACAAAAATATTCTGAAAGGATCGTGAATGACTGACAATGAAACGCGTGAAAATTCCATTAAGTTTGGCATATTTACAATACAATAATCAAACTTATAAACACCATATAAGTAAAGCATAGATACCAGTACCACAGAGAACTCAACAATTTCAACCTCGAATGACCTTACAAATTAAACCAAAATGATCAAATCAGTTAATAAGCCAATTTCCAATAAATCTGATTCCTTTAAATCAAACCCAACAAAAAATAACATCATTATATTCACCCGAAAATCTTCAATAAAATATATACATTGCGTTTTAAGACTTTAATGATTTTCACAAAAAATAAATGAAAAATCAACAATTTAATCTTTGACTTTGAAACAGAATTTACTTTAGCTCACCTAGAATCCCTTAATCATCCATGAATATGCATGCCAATAGCGTTGTTCCTAAACTTAAATTCGGAAAACTAATAAGAAAATATAAATATCAAATTGAATTACTTCAACCTGTGAAACAATATTGAACAATATGAAGTAGAAAAAGAAAAAAATAAAAAAACTAAGTTGCAACTCGAATTTGAATACAAATCCCACCATTGTATAGCCAGAGCTGCATCAATCTCATCGTCACCTCACTTAGCGCTTATCGTCATTGTTCTACCATATATAATTCTTGAAAAAATAATAAAAATAATGTCCAATAAAATACAAATTTAAGAATATCTATCTGAAATCAATGTATAATAAACAAATTATCAAAAGAAAAAAAAAATGATAGCCTTACCGGAGTACGATTTTTTATTTATTTTGATAGTGCCGTTGATAAAAGATTCTTTTCCACTCTTTGCTCCTTGAGGAACATCTGAACTCCATCAATCTGTCTTACATAATAGAAAAGGTATATTATGATAAGTAGAATATAAAAATAAAAAAAATAAAAATAAAAAAAAGTAGAACAAATTCTTACTATATTGATAAAAACAATATAAACAGGAAATAAAAGCGACGGTTCATTCTAAAACTTAAAAAGTAAATCGTCAAAATGCATGCACAAAGCAGAAAATGATGCCGTCAAGAATATCTACAAATCTTTGAAAAAAATACAGTGTATACTATAATCATGAGATGTAATGCATATCTACTCATTGCCCCATCCAACATTTGGATTATACTCCATATAGGAAGAAGCAACCACACTCAAAAACTTACAGACAAAATCAAGAGAATGTTCTATATTAAATCATATTTGCAGCGGCAGGATGGTACGGGACAGTTAGCGGCAATCATGTTTCACACACCCGCCATGTTTGTTCAGAGAAAATGAATTTTGTATCAAGAAACGATGAGTTTTGATTAGATAAATAAATTTAGTGATTTCATAACAAAATAGCGGTTGGAAAACAATAACTTCTCCACTAATTCCCGTACGTGATTACCTCTGTAATTGCAATTTTCAATTTGAATCATAGAAAATTAACTGCTGAAATTGCCGTGAAATAATATCTGCAAAATAATTTTATTTTAATAGTATATAGATAAAATAGATTGTAGAACATATTATCGTTTATACATTGATAGTGGGTTAGTGGAGTAATATTGGTGGTTCAATTAATAAATTAAAAAGAATTTCGTAGCTATTGTTTTATCATTTTGGTGTCGATTTTAAAAACATTATTAAAATATTTATATCATGCGTATAATGCATGCCTCATGTAATGCAAGTTTGAAAATATAAAATTGCTGCAACAGTTGAGAGTCCACGTTGCCATATAAAATTTGAATATTTTGATTACCTTAAACGTAATAAATTTATTAGTTCAAAAACTATTTTTAAAAAAATAACTACCGATAGTTAAATGACAAATTTACCCTATTTTTGGTGGAAAATGTAACTACTTTTTTCATTTTGTTTAATAATTTACCAATCTTAATAAGGAAGGAGTGCAGCTACTGTTGTGAGGAATAGTAAATAGAGGCAAAATAAGGTGTATTTTTTGTATTTTGAGTCTGAAATTACTGTAGAAAGAATAGTGTCAGTGTCATTATCGTTATTATGTGCCATATGCAGGGCGATTCATCGTCAAGTCTCACGATATTTTTCGCTGGAATGCTTTTGCGTATCTCAAAAGCAGATTGGGTGGGCCAAATTTATTTATTTTATTCAATTTAGCAACGTGGCAATTCCCTGTCCGTGAATCCTCTTTGCTTGATTACATCTACTCCAGTTACTTTTCATTCGATCATTCCCAGCCGCTTTCTTCCATTCGATCACAGCGGCGAGCGGCGAGTCCTGAAAATATTGCTATGATCTTTGCAAAGATATGCCGTATGTTCAGAGCTTTGAGTGAATTAGAGGGGCTTCTGCAGTTCACTTTCCCGGTTTCTCCAGATTTTGGACCAATTTCTCGCTATCGAATCCACTCCATTCAAGCAACCGTATCTACTCCACAGTGATTTTCCAAATTCAGTTTAATGGATGCATCTTCAGCGGGCACAAACGAGTCTATAGGGCTTCTCTCGAAATCTGGTAACTATTTCATCTTTCGTTATTTCGGGAGCAATTGAAATTAAATCGTCGCACACCATGACATTTTCGGTTTGTTGAGCCATTTGAATGGTTTTCTGTAGATGACTTTCACGTCAGCTTTTTCAAATTTTGCACCGGTTTCTCTACTCCATCAAAGTGGTTCTGCACCTTCTTGGATTCAGTTTCAATGGAGGCACCTTGAGTGGACACAGCGAATTTCATTGTTTTCAGGCTTCACTCGAAATTTGGTACTGATCTTACCGTTATCTTTTATTCTTATCGTTAATTGTTTTGAAAACAATTGGAATGAAATTGTTTGTTGGTGGTTTGTGAGGAGAAGTTGGGGATTAGAAAATGTGCAAAATCATAAACAAATTGATTATGCATGATGCGAAAAGAAGAGTTAATTGCTGAGGAACCAATTGAAATTGATTTCTTCAGAGAGAGAAAAATGGTGAGCAGCTAGCTTGCTATTTGAATTTGTAATCAATATATAATTATTTTCTATTCTTTTTGTTTCTGATTCAAGAGCGTTTAGCTGTTGGTGTTTCTCCAAATTCAGGTGTTGTTTCTACTCCAATGATTATATTCCGCCCCATCTCCCAAAATCAACTTCATATCACGTTGGTATACAATTTGGTATTGTTCTCTTTTTGATTTCATCTTCATTGGTTTATGCTTTGAATTGTAGTTAAGGATCATGTCTTTGTAGTAGCATTGTTATAGATTATGTTTTGTCGTTTAGGGGATTCGGTATGTTCTGCAGGATTAAGGCTGCCCTGGACTTTTTCCCTTTAGCATTTTAGATTCTTAAGGTTTCATTACTTTGTGTTTTTGATAAGATACTTATTTTGTTATCACAGATGATATTGTGTCGGCCTACACTCGATCAAGTTTGTTCGGACACCTATCAACCGGTTACTACAGCTTCGGTTAGTCGAGACCTTACTATCTTTTCACGATAGTTCCCTTTGTGCTTCTATTTGATTTCATCTTTTGTTATTGGCTTAATTAGTACTTCTTTATTCATGCTCTTCGAATATTTTGTTATGTCAATGTAAAAAAAAAGGATCTGTGCTTCGAACTAAAGGTTACTTATTGATGGGTTTTCTTCATACTTTTCTGTTTCCGAATTCCAATCAAGCACTTGTCTTTAATAATATTTGTTTTGTCGAATTGGATGGTTCCAAGAGATTTAAACATGCTGATGGTGGTGGATGGTAATTTTAATTCTTCTACATCTCTTGGTGTGAGCTATGCCATCATATTTGGCGTTTGATTCACATTTTTTTCAAATACATTGGTCCTGTTGGTAGTAAAAATTTAATATTAGTATTATTCATTCGTGCAGGTGGCGTTTAGACTACTTCGAGACGCTTCCTTTTTAGTTTTACCACATCTATCTTCAAGTGCTATGCCACTCATTTATAGACCTCAATGTTTGGTTGCTCTTCCCGTTTGATCGAGGAGCTTATATATGTGGAGTTATAGTCTGATTCCACCGCCAAGTTTGTTTTATTTAAGAATAAATTAGCGTCTTAATCATTGTTTAATTTTTTTTTATTTTTAAATGTGATATAATTGACCATTTTTCATGTGTTTGTCTAGACACCTCCTATGTTATTATATATTGTGTCTAACATCGCACTACTGAATTTGATATGAGGATTTTGTATTAGAAATTGATACCATTAATGCTTTTGGATGATTCATGGTTTTTTGGATGCGAATATGAGCTCTGTGGTGATTCTATCAATTGATCTATCTTCCATACCAGGTAAAAGTCTTAACATTTCGGGAGGTTTTATGCTTATGAATGATGTTGCTGATTTCATATTTATTGAGTGATTTTCAAACAATGGTCAATCCTGCGCAATTGACTGGTTATGGACTCACATGTCAAATACTCCTATATTTTTAATCTCTTTAAACCTTTTAAGGAATTAATGCGATATGTTTAATTTATGCTATTATTCCCTAATATTATACAGTTGTTGCATGTCCGAGCTAGAAAATCTCCATGTTCTTATATAGTTAGGAGATCTCCAGTTTTTGGTTACCAAGATTCGCTTATATTTTTAGAAATTACTTTTTAAAGTACTTTGCTATCTTAGTTCGTGTTGCATAAAGGAGTTACTACTCAGTAAGTGTTGTAGTAGCCATATTGTCATCATTCATTCCTCCTATTCAATTTAGTAATAGTTTCTCTCCTTTCCTCTGAAATGATAATATTATATCTTCTTTTCCCTTCTAATTTCCTTGGCTTTGGGCTCTTAATTTTTTTCCTTCTACATTGCTCCAGATCTAACACATAATTAATATTTTGAGCCTCTTTTTCACTAATTCATTTCATATATATAACAATAGCCGCCAAAGATTCTTCCAAAATTACGTTTAGTAACCCTGTACAACTTGCTTGTTGAGTTAGATTAAGTATTTCTATGCAGGATTAAGGAGATGCTCTAGCTTGTAAAGTATCTTCAATGCCTTCGTATTTCTGTGGCAAAATGTATGCCATAAATACTATATATTTTCATTTTGATATTTCCTAATTCTTACTACATTGATAATTAGAGTATAATGGAGAATGAGGCATTAACTAATCTATACCATGACATTTAACACGATATGATATTTTTTTAGTGGAAAAGAAGCTCAAAAACTTCTTGGTTTGGATCCTACTGAATTTTATAAAAGACGGTAATGAATCTATTATAGTGAATGATATATATTTTTTTTCAAGGTTATAGCTGTCAGCGCTGTCAGGTTTTCATAGGAGTCGTCTAGACTCTATACAATGTTGTAATGCTCTTAAAAATAAAAATCCGAATATTTAAAGATTGCTTCTACCTTCATTGCAGATGCTATTATGATTTTATAAGATGATAATGGATTTATACCCGAACAAAGTATCATTCAAGGCAATACTTTCATAATAAGGTTTGTATAATTTTTTCTCTTTTATAGTTCTAATATAATGTGTTATTTAGTAAAATGCTAACAATTCAAATGTTAATATCCTCAGAGCTATTAAATAGTGAAGAGAAAATTGCCATTCCATGATTAATCAAGTGAAATATCCTAGACTGATTTTGTCATAGCAACCAATGCACATTTGTTGCAGTTAATTATGCAGTTATCTTAGTTTGTAATTTGTTTTAGTATTTTGCAATGATGACGAACTATAATTACTACAGATAGTGACAATGACAATTACAGTAGCCCTCAATTTGATTGCTACCAAAGATAAATGCAACAAAAGAATGTGGCTGGAAAGTAATGTTAATCATACGAAAGGTGCGAATAATGATAATATGCATATATTATTTGTAAATAATAATATGATAATAATATTATAATTTTTTGATAGATGATACATTTGGATGCGCACTTGAAGATGATAATTTTTTTGATGATAATAATGCTAAATCAATATCAGGTATGACCACTACTATAACAAGATAGATGTTATTGCATACTTTTTTAGCAGCTAGCATGATTATATCTTTCCAATATGAAGATTCAGAGATTGTCATTTTTTTTGGTTATATGCGAGAAATATGCTCAGAGGTGGGTCACCAAAGTTTTGATATTTGTTCCTATAAAATACATACATGATACCTAATTTTCATAATAATAAAATAGGATTTTGTGCAAGCAAAAATTATTACAATAATCAAATTCTAACCAAGAAATTTATTATATTTCAATTTTTATGTCACCAAATATATCTTGTTCAATTAATACTTTATTTTGTTATGAAACATTGAGTCATCAAGAAAACCAAGAGTACACTTGTTAGCAAAAGAAAAAGCACTTTACACTTAAATTTAACACAAGATTCAGATATGGAATCCAGAGCTATTATATATATGATTTAGTGCATTTCTCTGAAGATGCTCACGAGATTATCTTTTGCAGGGAATAATGATCGTTGGTTTAGAGAAGATGGATATGCTTTTGATATCTTTAAACATATTTCAGGTGTCACAAGTTGTGGGCTTGTTTTGCTGCAAAAGAAAATTTTCTGAAAGAATATCAAGAATAATTCTGTTAGATCAGATGATGTTGGCACACCTGAGAAATTTAACTATGTACTAGTTAAGAGTGGAACAAGATATACAGACAACATTTCGAATATACTTACACACATATATCTATCAATCTTAAAGTAAATGCAACTTATTGTTCTGTCACTGTTTGAAACTTTAGAAATAAAAATGAAAGGTAAAAGCATGGACTAAAGACAAAGAGTGAGGACAAAGATCAGAGATTCTCAAGGTGAGTTGAACTGTTCTTAATTTTTAGTTAATATTGTCTATGCTCATCTGATTCATGTTTTGCAACTACTGTAAAATTCCTATAAGCAATAATACATAACAATTACCTTTTTAGCTTTAACCATTAATAAAATGTGTGCCAATATATCTAAACAACTCAACTTATAGACACCACTGTCAAGAAGTGATGTGTAACTTTGGCAGGTTTAACTATGTGTTTAAATTCTTTGTTGTTAAGCATGCCAGCAAAATCAAAGTCTTGTTTTCTCACGACAATCAGGTAAAATGCCAGCAAGAAGCTTTGTGCTATGTACTTCAGAGAAAGAGCAAATTGCCAGAAGCTAAGAACAAACAACTCATTTTTTGAGCTTCTTCAAAATTTTATGTAGTTGATAGGAGTTTAGGTGAAGCATCATCACAGAGGAGAAGAAACTGAAGTCTAATATCTCTATAGACAACGAAAAAATCCAGCCTACAGTCCCAAGAACACAGCCAAGTCCAGGAATTGTTGAATGATCAAGAAAAAAAATATCGGACTGAATAGATGTAGGTGATGCTAAGCGAATGATTTGTTTGAACTTTGGGTAATGCCACTTGTGACTTTTTCTCTAGAAGACAATGCATATGCATTTAGTATATGTTTCGAAGCAACTTATGATTCAATGCACCCTTAACCGTACATGCAACCTTAACTATATATTGTCTATCTTGTTGCCCTTTCATGAATATACAAGTTAAATGTCTCATCCGGCATTATATAAATTTCAAGAGAATTGCTATTGTGGCCAATAAATCATAGTGTTATAGGGTAGCACTTGCCATTTGCAAAACACTTATCTTATTGTTTCTTCTAATGATTAGTTGTGATATGTTTTGAGTTATGAGTTCACTTTTCACATAAGTTTATGTCTTTTATGGTATCTATGAGTTGATTGGTTCACTCATTTGTAGAAAACTTTGAGCTTGTCTCTTTACTTCATGTTATCCTCACTATAACATGTCGTACGTTGTGAATTCATTCGACACGGTAGTTTGCTAACTTTGGGCTATAACAGGAAAGTATTCAGGAAAATAAAGGTTTAGTTGAAATTTGGAGTTATCTGTATTCTAGAATTGAATTTGGTTGAAATTATGTGAGGTTTTATGCAAATTATGAATTTTGAAGAAATACAAATCTCAATTAACTGACAAGTTGCAATTATTTTTCATATGATTTACGGGGCAATTATGGCAACACCACGTCTTACGTGGTGCCAAATTTCTAGTATATATATATATATAGATATATAGATTATAAAGGTTCACTATACTGCGTTGTGAATATTAGTTCCGCCCATCAATAATTTTGCCAACCATAAATATTGCAAATTAATATTGAATTATGATTAGTTACATCATCCTCTATTCCTCTTTGTCTATATATATAATAGCTATGTTCCTCATTTCTCAAATCATTCTTCTTCTTCTTTCAAAAAAAAATAATAATAATCATTCTTATTCTTCTTCTTCATCATTTCCCACAAAATGAATTCCATTACTTCTACAATTATATCCTACTTGGTGCTTGTCTTTTTTCGCCACCATCTCTCTCCCTCCTCTCCTCTGTTGCATCGCCGTTTCTCAATGGCTTCTGATGGCAATTCCCCCCTCCCATTTTCCACTCTTATTCACATGATCACTATCAAACTTTCATATTCCAATTATCTCCTGTGGAAGAACCAGATCCTTCCTCTCTTCGCCTGTCAAGATTTGATTTGCCACATCGATGGTACTGCTGCTTGTCCCTGCCGAACAAGTTTCTGGCCCTAACAACACCACTGTTCCGAATCTGAAATATCTGGAGTGGAAGCATCAAGATCAACGTATTCTCAGTCTTCTTCTCTCCACCTAGACTGAGGAAACCATGCCAGAGGCGATCGGCTGCTCTACTGTTCGCGTGGTTTGGCTCGCGCTTGAAGGTGCTTTTAGCAACAATTCCAAGTCGAAGGAAATTTCTTTGAAGGATGAATTGCCACTGATGAAGAAAGGTACACGTTCAATTTCTGAATATGGCCGTCATTTTAAAACTCTCTGTGATCAATTAGCAGCAATTGGCAAGCCGGTCGATGAGACGGATAAATCTCATTGGTTTCTACGTGGGCTCGGATCTACTTTTTCGAGTTTTGCTGTTGCGCATATGTCCCTCACACCGCTGCCCAGTTTCCGTGAACTTCTCTCCAAGGCTGAAAGCTATTATCTTTTTCAGCAATCTCTTGATGGTGGCTCCGCTGTGAATACGGCCTTCACCGCTTCCTCCAACTATCGCGGCAGGGGTAGCAGTCATAACAATAATCGTGTTTATTCCAACAATAACAATCATCGCGGCAATCCCTCATCCAACTGAGGTCGTGGAAATTCTTTTGGGCGAGGTGGTCGCGGCAATAACTATCGTCGTCCGCCTCGTTGTCAAATATGCCGTGACGAAGAAAACCCTCACTTCGCTGATAAATGTCCTCAGTGCTATGAATCTGGTGACTCGGCTAATTTGGCACAGACTTTTCACTCGGCTTGCAACATTCAGCAGCCGACCTCTGATTGGTATGTCGACTCCGGCGCGTCGCCTCATATGATGCCATCTACATCAGGTTTGGACTCTTTTCAGCATTACTCGGGGCAGGATAACGTTGCTATTGGTAATGGTTCTACCCTCTCAATTTCCCACACTGGCCGTCGGCCTCTTACCTCTAATTTGCAATTATTAGATGTTTTGGTGGTTCCTCATCTCACGAAGAATTTATTATCTATCAGCAAGTTATGTTCTGATTATCCTGTGGATGTGATTTTTTCTAAGAATTCTTTCGCCATACAGAATCGCAGCACCAAACAGGTTCTGGCAAAAGGACAGCGTGAGCATGGATTGTATCTCTTGGATTCTGAACAGGCTGCTCTTTTATATGCTTTTTCAGCAAATAAGCTTCGGGCTTCTTTCTCTTTGTGGCACTCTCGTTTAGGCCATGTGCCTTTTGATGTAATTTCGCATTTGAATAAACTTGGTTTTTTACATGTTACATCTGTTTTGCCTACTCCTGGTATTTGTAGTTCCTGTCAAATGGCCAAGAGTAAACATTTACCTTATGTTTTGAATGAGAAACGTGCTCTTTTTCCTCTTGAGTTAATTCACTGTGATCTATGGGGGCCTGCTCCGGTTAAATTTGTTTCCGGCTATGCTTATTATGTAATATTTGTGGATGACTTCTCTCGGTTCACCTGGTTTTATCCTATGCGACACAAATCTGAATTTTTTGACTTATTTATAAATTTTCAAAGGCTTGTCGAAAATCAACTTTCCAGGACCATAAAAGTCTTCCAGAGCAATGGCGGCACAAAATTTAATAATAATAAAGTTCGCTCATATTTTTTATCCTGTGGCATTCGACATCAACTTTCTTGCCCGTACACTCCGGCTCAAAACGGCCGTGCCGCGAAAACACAGACACATCACCGAAACGGGTCTTGCCATGCTGTTTCACGCTCATGCGCCATCAGCTCTTTGGGTCGAAGCCTTTGCTTCTGCCGTCTATATTATTAACAGACTGCCTTCATCTGTTCTTCAGCACACTTCGCCGTATGAAATATTATTTGGCACTGCTCCGAATTATGCAAATTTTCATCCTTTTGGCTGCCAGATTTTCCCATACTTGCGCGATTACTCTCCACATAAGCTTGCTCTGAGAAGTCTTCCTTGCATTTTTCTCGGCTACAGCACTCAACATAAGGGATTTCGATGCCTTGATCCGGTTACATCTCGGATTTATATCTCTCGCCATGCGCAATTTAATGAGAGCACTTTAAATTTCCTTTTGCTGCTACAAATGTTCCACGCACTTGTTCCTAGGATTTTTCAGAATTTCTGGAGCCATTTACAGCAGCTTCCCGATCCTCTCCATCCGAGTGTACCACTGCACCTGTTGTTTCCTCTTCAACTCCACTATGCAAGGTATGCTCTGCTGCTCCACCCCCACAAAATCCTCCACCGGCTTCCCATACTCCTGCAGATCCACCGCCACAGGATCCTCCAACGCCGAACTCGCCGCCACCACCCGTAAATCTGCCGGAAACTGTTCCTCGGCACCGTATGGTGACTCGCGCACGCGCTGGGATTTTTAAGCCCCGCCATATTGTTGATGTTGCCCAGGTAATGGGCTCTTCTCTTCTTGCAGCTTTGATAACTCATACGGAGCCTAAAGGCTTTAAAAGTGCAGCTAAAAATCCGGTCTGGCTGTCAGCTATGGATGATGAAATGAATGCCCTTCGTCGCAATAATACATGGGATTTGGTGCCACGTCCTGCTGGTACTAATATCGTTGGTTCGAAATGGGTCTTTCGCACGAAATTCTTATCTGATGGCACCGTCGATCGCTATAAAGCACGGCTCGTAGCTCAAGGGTTTACGCAGATTCCAGGATTTGATTATGAGCATACTTTCAGTCCTGTTGTTCGAGCTGCTACCGTTCGCATAATCCTAACTCTTTCGGTTCTTCGCAATTGGCCGCTGCATCAGTTAGATATTAAAAATGCGTTTTTGAACGGGTTTCTCAACAAACCCGTTTACATGGAGCAACCGCCCGGGTACATTGATCCGAGATTTCCCAATCATGTATGCCGTCTCAAACGAGCTCTATATGGCTTGAAACAAGCTCCCTAGCATGGTTTCAACGTTTCAGCTCGTTTCTTCACAGCCTTGGTTTTTCTGGCAGCAAGTCGGACTCTTCGCTATTCTTTTATCATCATGGTAGTATCACTCTTTATCTCTTGGTTTATGTGGACGACATTGTTCTCACTGGGAATAATACTCATGCTATTCGTCGTTTTCTTGCTCGGATTCGGCAGGAGTTTGCAATGACTGATCTTGGACGGCTTAGTTATTTCTTGGGTTTAGAAGTCACTTATACTTCCACAGGCCTTTTCCTTAGCCAAACAAAATATGCTCTGATACCATGTAAGAGCTGATTTGTGTCACCACACATGGTGGTGTGCGTATTGTATTCAATATATACGAAGAGTACAAATCAATCAAGATTACAACAAATCAAATAATTAAGGAAACTAAGATATGGTCATATCCTTCCCGTGATTATCGCTAACAGGTATGATCTCTCTCTCTCTCATACACATATTATATTTCTTTCTTTCTTTTTCGTTGATCAGCATATTAATTTAACTTATTTTGGTCATGTTTAGTTTAATTAAATTTTGTAAATAAAAATAAACACATGCATCGAATATTTTTGTTACAAAAGAACTTTTATTATTCTAGCGTAGGATGGCTTTGTGTATGTATATATTAATTTATGTTCTGTTCTGCATTTGATATTGGTATATATCTATATATTTTGTTAAGAAAAGTGAATAATAATTTTATAATACCCAATAAGAATTAGGAAAGCCAAAAAACAGAATATTGAACAAAATGATCTTGCAAAATTCATTTAATTTACTGGTGATGTTTAACATAATTCAATCTGCACATGTCTTGCACCTTTCATATATACTTGTTTATCATTTCTCATTATATTGATTTAAATTTTATTTGGTCACAATTTAGCTAATTAATTTTGAATTTAATAACAGGAGTAGCACTACAAGATCCTCCTAAATGCTCCACTCTCGAAGATTGTGTGCTTTATTGTGGAAGCTCATTTACTAACCCTGCATGTATACGTGGCCTTTGCACGTGTCTTCCTCCATGAATTTATTAACTAGTAATTTTTATTTATTCGCTAAATGATTTACTCTGTTCTCGTAATGTGATTTTAACGTTGCATTTGAATAATAGTACTTGAATTTTTATTATTTCCATAATTTTATTCTGTGCTCTGATGAACAAAAGTTTCAAGAACAAAAAAAGTATATTTATGCTTTGCTAAGACGAAGTTGAATTAATGAAACAAGTAAATCCCAAATTTTAACAAATTGTTCTACCAAAGCTTATAACAATATTTTTATAGCCCATGTTTTGGATTTTTAATTAAGGGCCCATATATTATAAGAGATGCAGCCTATGTGTTTTAAATTTGGAGCCCAAACGCGATTCAGTTCCCTTTTTTTTTCTTTTCTTTTTTTTCAATTCAGTATATCAATTTAATTTATTTTGGTCATATATTTTTATTTGTAGTTAATTAATTAATAAAAATGTTGATTGTAGGTTTAATTACGAGGGGTATAGCTGCGCCTCCATGTTTCACTTCAGAAGATTGTGAAGCTTATTGTTTTAGAACTCCCACGTATCCCGCATGTATTAAAAGGGGTTTGCACTTGTATTCCAATCCCAAAGAATAATTAGTAGTATTTAGTATGTATATATATGAGAAAATAAACGCACAAATAAAACATGCATCATATTTTTGATGTAAACCAACTTTAATGTTGAAATTTAGGAAAAAAAATATATAAAAAAAATCGATGTATAATAAGTGTTATTGAATTTTATTTTTTTGGAAATTAATATTTGTTGAAAATTCACGTACACACTTTTATCAGAAATCGATATCAAAATCCGGCGGCTTGATGATTGTAACACCTTAATCTAAGTGATAATGATTAAAACTAGCCACTAAACTTAACAAAAATTAAAAACTAGCCACCAACTTAAAAACATATAAATTCTAGCCACTTTCAATCTGAAGAGACAAAATTACCCTGAATGATTTTCTAAAAATATAAAAATACAAAATTAGGAAAAATAAAATTATTTAATTAGAAAAAATTAAATCGATGGAACCGCAACCCCTAAAACACGATTGAGGTGCACGCTGCCACTTCCAACGCCGACGCACCACTGCCATCTCGCCGGAGTGTCTAGCCTCCCCGCGGCGCCCCTCTCTGCTTCGTGCCGGCACGGCGGGTACACCAACGCCGGTGGAAGAAGAAAATCAAGACACCAGCGCAGGCCTAGAGCCCGACTGTCCGACGCGCTGCCGTCCTCAATTAGGAGTATCAAGCCTCGCCACGCCGCCACGGCAGGCAGACAGCGCCGCTGGGAGAAGACCATCGAGAAGCTGCTCGCTCTCAGGGCTCGATCAAGCATGATCAGGTTCGAACGAGCCATCTCCTTCCGAGCGGGATCGATCGAGCAGCTTGGGCTCGATCGAGCAACTCAGGCTCGATCGAGCAACTCGGGCTCGATCGATCAACTCCCTTCTATGCTCGATCGAGTAATTAATGTAAAAAATACAGAAAACAGACATCCATTGCTCGATCGAGCAAATTGTTGAACCAAAGAAAAAATCACAGTGCTCGATCGTCCGACTTCATGCTCGATCGAGCATATTCATTAACGAAAGCACACGAAATTGTAAAATTGAAACGGGCACACATGGTATAGGGCCCGACGGGATTTTGAGAATCAGCTACCTGTTGGTTCACAGGAATCTCCTCCTTTTCTCCGATGGAATCTGATATCCTTCGACATTAAGTAGCGCGGCAGTCGACGGCGACAATACGGCGGTGTGAATAGTCATTGCTCGCGAGAACAACGGCTGGAATGCTTCCGATCGCGATAATGGACGCCGGAGAATTTCGCCCGTCAGTGAAGAAGGTGGCTCGATCGACGACGAATGTGCAACAACGTCGGCGACTCGATCGACAGCGACCGAGACGGAGGTGAAGGTCTTTGGGCGGCGGTTCGTAGGATAGTTTCCGTGAATTCTTTTTTACGATAGTAATTTTATTTAATAGGTTTTTATTATTTTAGGCACAAAGGGTAATTTCGTCTCAATACATCGAAAGTGGCTAGAATTTATATGTTTTTATGTTAGTGACTATTTTTTAATTTTTACTAACATATATGGCTATTCTGAATTTTGCCTCTTAATCTAATTAAAGCATTTAAAACCTATATCTAAATATTTTGTGTGGAAAATATTAGATCCTTAATATTGCTCAAGAATAATGAAACGCGTGTAGTACCATTTAATTTTTCATGATGCATAGTTTAATTATTTTGCTATACAGCGAGAAAATTAAAGGACAATTATATTGAGTTTCACAACCCAACAAATATTATACCATTCTAGAAATAATTAATATATAGTTAGCATAAAGAGATTGGCTTAAGTGGGAAATTAGGAATCTAAGCCATGTGCTTTGAATCATGACATATAATTAGCATAAAGAGATTGGCTTAAATGAAATGATCCATTTGTATAAATAGGTGGTCTTGTGTGCCTCGTTCTCACATATATTGTTCTCTCAATCACACACTTAATTAGCGAAGCTCTGATATCCTTAATTTTTTGTTATTTATTTGAAAAAGATAGGGATCATTTCATTTCTGACAAAATGAAATCCATTGTATCTACAGTTATATTCTGTGTTGCAAATTTCCCTTTTCCTTATAGCAACTGGTATGATTATGATCTCTCTCTCTCTCTCTCTCTCATATTATATATATATATATATATAAATACTTCAAAATTATATTTTAAAATCCGTACTAATTTTCGGTGGAAACGCGTGCCGAAAAAATCAATAAAATAAATGAGACTACTTAGTTGAGATGGAGGTAGTATGTTCTTGTACTGCTATTTATACATTATATATATAGAGAAATGATATGCTACTCACCTCCCGGTGGGCACCTTCGTGGGCACCTCGTCGTTTTATCACGTTTGCATTGCTTTTTTTTAATTTTTATTTTTATTATATATTCTAGTATCTTAGAAATTAATTTACAAATCATAAAATCTAAAAAATACATAAAAATCGAAGCTCGATTTATTTTATTACTCATTTTTTGAAGTTAAAAATAAAAAAAAATAAATTGAACATTGATTTTTTAGATTTTATGATTTGTAAATTAATTTCTAAGATACTAGAATATATAATAAAATTAAAATTAAAAAAAAGCAATGCAAACGTGATAAAACAACGAGGTGCCCACGAAGGTGTCCACCGGGAGGTAAGTAGCATATCATCTCTCTGAGAGATGATGTGCTAGTCCACCAATGGTGGTCAACTCCGTGGGCACCTTCGTCGTTTTATCACTTTGGAATTACTTTGTTCGATTTTAACAATTATTTTATATTCTAATACCTTAGAAATTAATATAGAAATTATGAAATAAAAAAAATAAAAATAAATAAAGCTTGTTTGGTTTTATTAGTCTTTTTTAAGTTAAAAAATAAAAAAAATTAAATCGAGCTTTGATTTTTTTGATTTCATAATTTCTATATTAATTTCTAAGGTATTAGAATATAAAATAATTGTTAAAATCGAACAAAGTAATTCCAAAGTGATAAAACGACGAAGGTGCCCACGGAGTTGACCACCATTGGTGGACTAGCATATCATCTCTCTCATTTCTCTCTATATATATATATATATCTCGTTGCATTTGAAGAATTACTTTATTGTAGCACAACAAAAAATATATATATTTATGCTTTATTGTAACAAGTAGAATTAATGAAACAAGTAAAAAACCAAAATTTACCAAATTTTTATAGCCCAAAGTTTTGGATTTAATTAATGGCCCATATATTATAATAGATGCAGCCCAGTTTCCATTCAATGAAAAAAGATTAAAAGTTCAAAAAATTTACATACATGTGGCTGCCGGGATTCGAGCCCAGGTCTCCACGGCCACAACGTGGAATTCTTACCACTAAACTACAGCCACTTTGTTATTTTAAGAGTTAATTTTTTTATTAATAATTACTTAAACTGATTGCTTATTCGCATATTATTTAATGTTATTTCAGACCAACACATTAGTTAATACTAGTACGTATAAAACAAGACCATAAAATAATTGTATCTAATGCAAAAGCATATTTTATTCATAAATTTAACGCAAGGTACATACTGGAGTAGTATTTGAAATGGAAATTAAAATCTCACTTCTTCTTCAACACACACCCAACATATATATGTGAGTTTGAGAACCTAATTCTATGTTGGATAATATTAATTATATAGTAGTATTTAATAAATTAATTAGCGAGAAGATAAGCATCCAAATCTTGGAAAGTCTTGATAGCAAATTCCTTAACGAAATCTGGCTCCGGAATTTCTTCACTTGCCTTCTCGAATTCACACCACCATTTCACCGTACTCCCATTTTCACCCTTACTATTTACTTCAAAACCCCCTTTGAAATTCTTGTAGTATTTCAATATATCTCCCTCTACCGCACTGTAATTCAAACTCTTCTTCTCTTCGTCCACCGCTTCGATCTTCTCCTTTATGCTTGCAACCGCCGATATTCCTTCACAACAGTGACAGACCGAGAATTAAATCACCGAGGGTTAAGTTTAATCTATAAGAAAAAAATTATCTACATAATTCGAACGGGGAATAATTCATAATATAGTACTGAGAATGCACTATGATCAATGTTTTAAAAACCGAACCGAGTTTTTTTGGTTGGACCGCTGTCTAACCGGCCAGAACCGGACAAAATTGCCGAACCGAAACCATGACCGGTTTCCGGTTGGATCTGGTTCTTGAAATACTGATTATTATGATGCACGATACATTATAGTTGTACTGACCTGGTGGATAGTTAACGAGGCGAACGGAGTTAACGGACTTCCCGTCGCCTTCGAGAACCTCGATGCTTTGATAGTGCTGAGGAAGAGCTTTGGGGAAGACAGTGGTGGATTCCCTTATACTGTTCCATATTTTTTCTGCTGCACTTTTCAACTCAACCTCAACTTCCATCTTCGACGCCATTTTTCTTTATTTGAATATTTAATACTACTATATATTATAATTCGCAAACTGATTGATTTGATTTGATGCTGTGTAAGGTTATTGCAACCCCTCTTTATATACTACTCCTTTCTCCATGCATCATGCTTCTGCATTTATTGGAAATTCAATTTCCTTACCGACTTCACAACTTGGATTTTTTTAATTTTTTTTTCTCATCCATTAATGAAATTAAATAGTTGGGCGTTGATCCGCTTTGTTTAAAACATTAGTTAATTATATGTTGGGTTTTTTAATTATTAGATTCCAAGTTTCCCTTAACGTACTAAATATAATTATGGAAGTATTTATTTGAGTAAACTTAGATTCGTACAGACATATTCAATATTGCAATTATTGTCAACTAAGGATTTTCTTCACTGTTGAGGAATGAATTATGTTATAATAATGGGCGTATTATAGAAATGTATGTGTACGTTTTTAGCAGTTTTTAGAATGTTTAATTTATCAAAAATTAAAGGAAAAAATGCAATTAAATACACCAACTTTCTCTGACATCCCGTTTTAATCACCAACTTTCAATTTTTTCTGATAATTCACCAACTTTCTTCCGCGTTCAATTTTAACACCGATCACATAATCCGGCTATTACGTGGCAATAAAAAATGACGAGGCATTATACGTGGCAATGTTAATTAAATTATTTACTACACGGTGATAAAACGACGCCGTTTCTGAATAATTTATACGTTTCCGAATAATTTATTTACTACATGGTGATAAAATGACGAGGATTTATTCGTTTGTTTAGCTTCAGATACGGCGTCGTTTTATCACCGTGTAGTAAATATTATAATTAATATTGCCACGTATAGTGCCTCGTCATTTTCTATTGCCACGTAATAGCCGGAATATATGATCGGTGTTAAAATTGAACACTGGAGAAAGTTGGTGAATTATCAGAAAAAATTGAAAATTGGTGATTAAAACAGAATGTCAAAAAAAGTTGGTGTATCTAATTGCATTTTTTCCAAAATTAAATAATTAAATACGAGTGAATTTATTGAGAATAAAAAGATGGTGGTGAGATGGAGGTGCAATAAATTTGTTGAGTTGGGCCTTCAATTTAAGCAGGTAGAAATGCAGAAGGTAGTTAGAAACATTAAGACACCACTGATTATGGATAGAATATAATCTTTTTTTTTTTTCATATTCTTCTTTATTTAATAAATATATCAATAATATTGCAAAATACAATAGTATGATAGATCTACTGATTTTTTTTATCCAAAAAAAAATTCCAGTAGATCTCTCGGACTTGTATTTTGCAATATTTGAAAGTTGAAACAGATAAAAAACTTAGAGATATTTAGAATTTGTCTTAATAAATTTACTTGAAATCATTCTTCAAGATACCTCAATTCAACCCTGAAGCTATTTTAGATAATTTAAATACAATAATAGCTCAATCAAAAACAATAACCTTTATATAAATCCTTCACACGTACATTTACTTATATACAAATACTTATTTGAATATCAATATTAAGAACCTAGTTATCTGAAAATTATTCAAATTTCATTGAAATTTATTATTATTTTTAATTAAAAGTGTTTACTACTATTACAAATTTTCGATATAAATATAATACTATTGACTTTAAATTTAAGGTTAGTTAGCATTTCAAAAAATAATATTATATTCAATATACGATGAATCTATTTTTTATTTATTAATAAGTCATACGCCCGTATAAGCTAGTAAGAATATAAACAACAAAAAAGAAATATAAATCGATAAATAGAATCATGGTGCGCATGTACGTCACATTACAAAGATGGAAAGTGATGATTCTTTTCTTGATTGAAACCCATAACTCAATTCTCAAAAGCCCACCTAACCATCTTAAAAAATGGAAATAATTCTAAAAGAATCTTTAATAAAAAAAATTCCCACTATCCTGAAAAAAAAAATTAAAAAAAATAAAAATCAAGAATCGTCAAAACCCCATAAATTCCTAGTTAGAAAAATCGCAATATATACACACATTCGAAAAAACCCATAAGTGAAAAATAAGACTCCAAACTTGCAACAAACAAAGGTTCCTTTCAAGAACCACCACACTCAAAACGGTGACGTTTGATCAAATGAGAAGTTGGAGCAGAAGATTGATGTAGAGCAGCAACGAAAGCCACCCTTCAACCACATTATTTCTCAATCACACAAATATTCTAAGCCTTGAAGACATTATGCACCAAGAATTTGCAGTTAATCTTTCCCTTTCGGAAATATACGCAGTCGTACGAAGTACCTTAAGCTAAGCAAATTATACCTCTCTACCTTTTTCTTTAATCTCAAGTGAGAAAATCATGGTTGTTGGAACTAAGTATGCTCAAAGCTAACTTCCCCACTTCCTTTATACGTACTCATGTATCGATTCTCTACTACCAAACAATATATACTCGTATAGTTTAACGAAAACTAAGCTTTCTTCTATCATATGTTGTGTTAGAATCAGCTCTATCCTCAAATCAAAGCAACAGAGATGCCTTTCGGATTAGTTTCTGCATGGAACAAACGTCGGAGAAGCAAATCTGAGGATCAGATCAATCCTTGTAATTCCTATTTCTCATCATCATCATCATCATCATCATAAGTCTGATAATTCAATATGTTGATTCGATTCTAAGATTCTAGTGCTTGGTTTAGGGATATACAAACCTGTGGAGCAATGGCAGAACGAGTACAAAGGGCCTCCACCGAAAAGAAGAAATGCATCTTCAGTATATACAGTGAGAGAGATGGAGGAGGCGACGTGTTCCTTCAGCGAGGAAAATCTCCTCGGAAAAGGAGGCTTCGGTCGAGTATATAAAGGCACTTTAAAATCTGGGCAGGTAAATTCAAAAGTTCTTCAATCAAACAATTACCTGAAACAAGATTTCATGACTATGGACTGTATGAATTCACAGGTAGTGGCAATCAAGAAAATGGAGCTACCGCCATTCAAAGCAGCAGAAGGGGAGAGAGAGTTCCGGGTGGAGGTTGATATCTTGAGCAGACTTGACCATCCGAACCTCGTTAACTTAATAGGTTACTGTGCAGATGGAAAGCAGAGGTTTCTCGTGTACGAGTATATGCACAAAGGGAATCTGCAAGATCACTTAAACGGTGAGTTAGTTAGGATTAAGGAAAGAGGTTTCTCTTATTACAGTTTTCATTTACCTAGCTAGTTACACGATAAAATGTTCCTACAGGAATCGAGCAAGTGAAGATTGATTGGCCTTCGAGGCTCAAAGTGGCACTTGGAGCAGCTAGAGGACTTGCATACCTCCATTCGGGTTCTGATGTCGGGATTCCTATCGTCCATAGAGATTTCAAATCTACCAATATTCTTCTCGATGCTAACTTAGAAGCAAAGGTAACATTGTTTTCCCCGGAAATTTTAGCAATATGCATATTTTTCGAGACTCGTCACTAAAAGCTCTACAAGCAGATATCAGACTTCGGGCTAGCAAAGTTAATGCCAGAAGGGCAGGAAACTTGCATTACAACAGCAACGGTGCTTGGTACTTTCGGCTATTTCGACCCAGAGTATACCTTGGTATGCCTCTCTCTCTAATTGAATTTTCATCTCTAAGTATTTTTCCTGTTTTTTGACTGCTTATACTAGAATTTCCTAAGATGTAACTGCAAATTGGAATTTTCCATTAACTCGGGAGACGAAAGTATACACCAACGAACCTGGATATCCATAAAATTAGTCGTTTCATTTGCACATATATAAATCTTAGATGCCTAAGTGGTTTGCAACCTATAAAAAGGACTAAAGGAGGATATCTAGTTTTCTTTCTCGATCGCTTCTTGAGATAGGATTTCCAAACCAACAACAGGTCTAACCTTAATTTATGGAATGGCAAGAGGGATTGAGCAATGGATATGTCTACCTTGCAACAGACAGGGAAACTCACTCTACAAAGCGATGTCTATGCATTTGGCGTCGTGTTACTCGAGCTGTTGACTGGAAGAAGAGCAGTGGACCTGAACCAAGGGCCAAACGATCAAAACTTGGTGCTCCAGGTACTGGAAATTACGTACTCTCCTCGAACATCCTACACCAGTTACCAATATGAAGTAGAGTATATCAAATGTCACAGGTTAGGCATATATTAAACGACAAGAAGAAACTGAAAAGGGTGATTGATCCTGAAATGGGACGGAGTTCATACACAATGGAGTCGGTAGCCATGTTCGCAAACCTCGCTTCACGCTGCATCCGAGTAGACAGTCAAGAGAGGCCCTCGATGACAGAATGCATTAAGGAACTGCAACTGATACTCTACATCAATTCTAAGGGATTAGGGATGACGATGCATGCACTTAGAATGAAATGAAACCACTGTTAATGGTTTCTGTTCATAACACAAGCCTGTACCAAAACTTCATTACAGGGAACCATTCAAAGTTTGGTAAAGAGCTGCAGTTGGAACACATCAGAGATGCTGATAGAACCTTAAAAAGGCTCGACTCGACAGATGGCTCAGTTTTTCTAAGTAATTTATTGGTACTCAACAAAACAATCATAAATTCCAGCTAAAGAGCATTCACATCCTCGCGACACGTGTCTGTTGTACTATACGAAATTTATTCTTTTGCATTTTGATAAAGACATTTCTGGCCATTAAATTTATTCCAGAATTTATAATGCCATATGGATTTCCTACTACATTTCTGTCAAAATACAAGTTACAAGCTAGAGCGAACATGAACAGAGTTGTTGATTATGTACTCCCTTTGTCCTCCATTTATTGACTTTATTGACTTTTTAGATGATTTTGGAGCTTCGTGATTGTGGATTTTAAATTGAATTTTTGGAGATTAGTTTTTTTTACACGATACTACAACACTCATAGTACCTTATAAAAAAAACTAAACTCCAAAAATTTAATTTCAAATTCATCATCACAAAGTTTTAAAATTATCTAAAAAGTCAACAGGGTCAGTAAATGGAGGACATAGGGAGTAATAGGAAATCCACACCCTAAAACGAATAGTCGAACACAATAACAGTAAGTAAGAATGTAATGCAGACATGAAACCAGAGTTGTTGATTATGAACAAATAAACACAAATAGTTTTTAAGGGGAAAGTAACAATAAAAATCCAAATTTTCTGATGCTACAGGTAATATAAATTGACAAAGAAAATACAGACATATTCCAGAATAAAAGCCGAAGCTGAGAATATGAGATGAGCTCGAGTTCAATGACTTAGCTAACAGCCCAATTAAAACACAATTGGAGTAACAACAATGATCAACGGACACAAGTGATGGCACTCATAAGCTTCACACACACATACACTTTGAACATTGAAGTCACATTTGACTAATTGAAAGCTTCACAGCCATTTTCTGGGATATAACATCTCAGAGAAGTTAGATTAGATCGAGAATAACTGTTTATTACACAATGGCAGCATTGAACTTGGTAAAAAAGAAAGTGGAACTTACGTAGCTTACTAATCAGCCATCTCCAAAAACCTCCGATGGAAAAATGTCAAGAGTGCAGAAGTCTATGGAGAGTGTATTCTATTTCCTTGGTCATGTATAGTGTACAACAACAAAAAGGACAGTTGAAGCAAATACATAAGACAATGTTTCAGTGGGAAATATCTGACATTTTCTCTCGATTCTTACCTCGAAAGTCATTTCTACACCTATATGGATCAAGTAAGCTGCTCATCAGGATTATCATCAACAATCAAAACATCCTCAGAGGGAGGAAGTTCTTTGCACATCAAGTGTCTCCGCCTCTGTAACGTTAACAAGGTCAAGATGGTATCTGTCTTAACAACGTTGTAACCTGCTCGGGTATACATGTTGAACGGACCTTCATCGACAATTCTGCAATGCAGATAGACCTCCCTAGAGGAACTCATTTTCGTAATAAGCTCTTCACCGGCTCTCAGTAGATGCCATCCGATCCCTCTCCTGGAAAACACATTTTTACACGAAGACTCGAATAAAGACTAGATCATCGACAAGGTTCAGACAAAATGTGTTTACTAAAACATATTCTGTCGAAATCAATCTTTAAGTCAGAAACTTGAAAGTATACAGATATACACAACAAATTCCATACAATTTATATTATAAGCTACAATTTCACATAATAATTGCTCAGAATGCAGCCAACAATTTCAAGAAACAAAGCAATCCAATTATATGAAGAAAAATCAAGAATTGATACCTCCGAAGTGGCTTCCTCACAGCCATGTTACAAATGTAAGGCGAGTTCTTGGGCGGCGTAGGCGTAGGAGGATTGGCATTCGCCCCCATTCGATCGAATGTTAGCTCCACAGTTCCGGCAAGCTCGAAATCCTCTTCTCCATTTTCCCTATAAATCCCGAGAAGCGTAGCGTTGTGAGGCATCATCTCCTTCCTCTCAATCAGGTAATTCTTCACCAAGAACTCCAGCAGTTTCACATAACCGGTCGCCATCATCATCGATTCCGCGAAAGATTCAGACAGCAGGGTTACAGTGAGGTCCATCTCCTCCTCCCTCATCAACCGAACCCAGAGAAGCCCAGATTCCAATTCTTGGTGGTAGCTGTAGTTCCCGAGAAGCTCGAGCTTCTCGAGCTCCTCGTTGGTCAGGAATCGACCAGTCTGAAGCCGGTTCTGCAATGAAGGGGAAGATGAAGAGGGAGAGGGAGAGGGAGAGGGAGAGGAAGATTGGGAGGCTGAGAGAGAGAGGGACGGATTGCATAGGTTGGGTTTGGGGAACCGGAGAAATGGGTGTCGGTGGGTTGCGGCGGAGAGGTGGCGGAGGTGGTGGTGGTGGTGTGGCTGCAAGTGCGCGGAGATGGAGATGGAAGCTTCTCTCGCCATAGATGATGATGGAATAGCTCAATCAACAACACGAAGTGGAGATTCAGTGGAAAGGAGGAGGATAGATCGACAGTTGATTTCGTTTAACCGGTTTGTTTCTTGGAAGTATTATTCATTTTTTACACAAGGGGAAAAACGAGCAACGGATTTCTTAATCCAAATACTGTACTGTCGTTTTATCGAATTATTTTATCAGATGGGCCGATCCGGGCCGGGCCGCGTATTGGGCCTTTTATCAGATTAAGAGGAAAGCCCAGACCAATCTAGCCCCCTCCTACTTTCTGCCCACTTCCTTAAGAACAGAAGTCCCTGGTTTGTAAGATGTGAATCATCTAATTTCTAAAGGCCCGTCTAATAGCTTTTATGAGAATACTAAAATACTGTAAGATTAGATAAGATAAACATGATAAAAAAAATATTAAAAAAATAATAATTATAAATAAAAAAAACATGATAAAAAAAATATTTTGATAAGGTACTGGTCAGCCAAGTTAATTTTATTCAAGGGGAAAGGGTGGATAATTTATCAAAGAAGAACATTAATTTTATCACGAGTCAAACCTATTTCATAAGCTTTCAAAGGTAACTTATTTGAAATACGAAACAGACAAAAAATGTCAAATAACTTTATTTATCTAATTTTTTTTTACTACCGGACATAAATTTTAAACCAAAAAGAGAAAGTAAAGTGGAGAAGAGAGCATAAGGGCATGTTTGGTAGCAAGGTTGAGATTAGGGGAGATAAGAAAAGATGTGATGAGGGGAGATAAGAAAAGGTGTGATAAGGGGAGATAAGAAATGTATATGGGTGTTTGGTAGGTAAACTAACAAATATAGATAAAATATTGATATGTTGGTTTGTATTTGGTATGTTTGATTGAACTCATGATAAAATTAAAAAATACTTATTTACCCTTAGAAAAAAACTGAAATTTAAAAAAAAGAAAAAAAAAATTGTTCCTCTCTCCCCTCTTTCCTCTTTTTCTCTCTTGCTTCTGCTTCAAAATCGCCGCCGACTATCTAGCCGCAAGAAATTGCTTCTTCATCACAACCCCAAACAAAATTTACAAAACAGAGGGGGGAGAATGACGCAATTGTTCCAGCAGCATCAATAGATGCTTTTCTTACTCCTGTTTCTCTCTCCCGTCTGCGTTGCCGCCTCTCTGACTCATCGAAATTAGAGTTTCTCCGCCGAACGATTGACGAAAAGGGGATAAATTTATTCGGGCTTTTGCAATAATTTTTCTTATTTCCGTTGGTTTCTATGGGTTGTAGGATAGGAAGGAAAGAGGGAAGAAGGGAAAGAAAATCTGGTGGTTGGCAGTGTTGGCCGCCGGTGATGGGTGGTGGTGGCCGGCGGTGGAGGGAGGGAGGGAGAAGGCCAATTGAATGGAAGAGAGCAAGGTTGATGATATGAACAATGTGTGGTAAAGGGTGATTCTAGGTATTTTACCCAAAACGTGAAAACACTGTGCAATCCTCATAGCCTTATCCCACCTAAAACTCGAGATAATAATATAGAAGGCTACAGTTTGAATTTTTATCTGGCTGGACGTAATTAATGGGCCGAACAGAAAATAAATATTGTCTACCAAACACACTGATAAGCCCAAAAACCTTTTCCTATCTAGGCTTATAAGGGCTACCAAATGTGGCCTAAGAGAAAATGTTATCGCAAATTTGCTTTTATTAACTTTGAGAAAATTATGCGGTGGTAGCCCCAAACATACTATTTCTAGAATTTTGCAATTAAAATTTCGTTACTAGTTGCATAGTGGCATTCATACACTTGGTATACATTAAAAATATATATACAATAATGAGTTTCCAACTTATCGAGTTCTTATACGAAATAAAGTCGTGTGTACAATAAATATTTTGATAAATATAAATAAAACAAAATTTCTACAAGTAGTAGTAGTCCACGGTCCAATTTTGATAGTACGCAACAATATAAGTAAAATTGCACAAGCTCAACATTTTATGTACTTAATATTCCAAAAACATGCATTTTTCTTGTCCTAATTGACCAATACTATAACAATATACAGTGTTTTTCTTGTATCGTAGGAAAAAACACTTAATTTTTTCTTCTTTTTTTTTTACGTTAGAAAAATGGAAATATTAAAGAGCACTGTCCGCCACCGTATTTTTGCAGCCATCTTCTACGGTGACTTTACAAAGTGCAGCAGTCTCAAGCCAATCACATCCTGCCACGCGTCCACATGTTGTACCTTACGGATGGTACAACACTGGTTTGCACAGAACCTAATTCCAGGTCTAGAACCTGAATTTCATGATTCTTACTTGGAGTATTTTCACACAAGCTACCACTTTTAATTTAATTATACTACCATTATCTAAACAAATAAAATAAAATAATAATGTACAAAAATTGCATGTCATTTAATGGAATAAATGATTTATAAGCAGTGTGAGAGACAAAGGTGGCAAGATGCTAAGCAACTTTATCTTTTGCTTGAGAGAGAAGAACAGAGGAAAGTGCTGCGAATGCAAAGTTTTTTTGTGGGTTTTTGAAATTGCATGAGACAGATTCTCCTAGGAAGGCGTTGATTGCTGAGAAGGTTGCCATTTTTATTTTCTTTTTCTGCTTTATCTCTCTTTACTCTCTCTTTCTTTCTTTTGTTCAGGCCCATTTTCACATTTACTTTATGCTGTTCTTGAATTTCTTGAAGAGTGTTGTACTTTTTTGCTGGCTGCGTGTGAAGTACTCTTCGCTTTTCCCCTCAAAACTCATTCACAGTAGCAAAATAGTAAAAGAAATTTTGGTACAGGAACTTTGCATGGTTTCTTTTTTTGTAGTTTCAGTTGCACTGTCGGAAAAGATTTTTGTAGTTTTTCATAGTTTCATCAATGGAGATTCTTGATATTATTAGTTTTTCTTAATCTTTTTCTCTAATAGTTGAGATTTGGCCTTTTGTGAAGATTTGGGTTGAAGGGTGTGCTGTTTTTAAGTCTTGAGCGACAGCAGAGGTCATGGCAGGAGGCGGAGGAGGAGCGGCGCCGCCGCCAAAGCAAGATGAGTTGGTGCCACACCCAGTCAAAGATCAGCTTCCCGGGATTTCTTTCTGCATCACTAGCCCACCTCCATGGCGTGAGTTTTTCTTTTGCTAATTTTTTCTTGTGTTTTTTATTTATTTAATAATTTCAAGAAAGTATGATTTAGCCTATGTTCTAAAATTGTGGTGGTGTTTATGAATGAAGCTGAGGCCGTATTGCTTGGGTTCCAACACTTTCTTGTGATGCTTGGCACTACTGTGCTCATACCCTCCATTTTAGTTCCCCAAATGGGAGGAGGAAAAGTAAGAATCTAGTAAAGTATGATAGTTGATTATATGCATAATTCTTGATTTTAAGTTAGCATAATATGTTCTTGTTGTTAGGAAGAGAAAGCTTTGATGATTCAGACACTACAGTTTGTTGCTGGATTGAATACACTATCTCAGACATTGTTTGGTACTCGACTACCCGCTGTGATCGGAGGTTCCTACACCTTCGTCCCCGCGACTCTGTCTATTGTCTTAGCCGGTCGGTATAGTGATGTTTTGGATCCTCATGAGGTGATCAATTAGTCCTTAGTTGCTCTTATTCACCCTTCGTAGAGAAACTATATTAGTTAACTTGATGACTGCATTCCTTTCATTCCTTTCATTTGCAGAAATTCAAGAAGATCATGAGAGGGATTCAAGGGGCTATGATCGTAGCTTCCACTCTTCAGATTGTCATCGGCTTTAGTGGTTTGTGGCGGAACGTGACTAGGTGAACTGCCTTTAGTATATGAAACTATAAACGCTCTTGTTTAGGACAAAACATTAACAAATGCAGTTTAAATTCTCAGGTTCTTGAGCCCACTTTCCACAGTTCCATTGGTGGCTCTCACCGGATTCGGGCTCTACGAATTAGGCTTCCCTCTGGTAACATTTTCTAGAAAAAAAATGGAAGCATGTATGTAGAGGCTTTCGTTCTCCATTCTAAACACGAATATTCGATTTGACATGTGTTTGCAGCTTACAAAATGTGTGGAGATTGGACTGCCTCAGCTTGTTTTGCTTGTGATATTTTCTCAGGTGAGATGAGATTTAACCAATCATTTTACATTGAGAAAGAATAATTCAAGAATCTATAGCATTTAAACAACATACTTTTCATCTTGTCTTTCCCTTTTGCAGTACTTGCCACATCTGATGAAAGGGGGGAGGAACGTGTTTGATCGATTTGCAGTATTGTTCTCGGTTATCATAGTATGGATCTATGCTCATCTACTCACTGTCGGAGGAGCTTACAAGAATGTGCCATCAGCAACTCAATTGAGCTGCAGAACTGACCGTGCTGGCATCATAAGCGCTGCTCCTTGGTAATACCCTCGTCTAATTAAAAACCGAATGAACGAAACATCATGATTTGTGATCATATGTTTGCAGGATTAGAGTTCCATATCCTTTTCAATGGGGAGCTCCAACCTTCAATGCTGGAGAATCATTTGCCATGATGGCTACTTCATTTGTAGCCCTTGTTGAGGTCTCAAATTCTTCATTTTTCACTATAATTTTCTTGAACATTTGAATATTGAAATTTTTTCTAAAATCTTTTTTTGGCAGTCTACCGGTGCTTTCATTGCTGTTTCAAGGTATGCTAGTGCAACTCCAATCCCACATTCTGTTCTTAGCCGCGGCATTGGCTGGCAAGGCGTCGGCATTCTGTTCTCCGGGATTTTTGGAACCGGAACCGGATCATCTGTCTCTGTGTAAGAACCCTCTTCATCAAATACAAAAAAAGAAACGAAAAAATAAAAATGCTTACTACCACCGTATATTCTCTATTGTTGCAGAGAAAATGCCGGTTTGCTCGGGCTGACACGCGTTGGAAGCCGTAGAGTGATTCAAATATCTGCTGGTTTCATGCTTTTCTTCTCCATACTAGGCAAGTAGCCCTTTTTCTGGGGGTGCTTCAAATCAAATATACAAATAAAAAATAAAAATATGCACAATATAGCCTTGTTTTTATGTTCTCTTTTATTGCACCTCAGCAAAGTTTGGAGCTGTTTTTGCCTCAATCCCTGCTCCGATTATCGCTGCTCTTTACTGCCTTCTGTTCGCGTATGTTGGTACGTGTACTAGACTCGTATTTTCAGCGTTATACCTAAATGAATACAGTGTTCATACTCCATTTTTCACACATGAAGGTGTTGGTGGGCTTGGTTTCCTACAGTTCTGCAACCTCAACAGTTTTAGGACAAAGTTCATTCTTGCATTCTCTGTCTTCATGGGATTCTCCATACCACAGTACTTCAACGAATACGAGTCGGTCAAGGGCTACGGGCCGGTTCACACTCACGCAAGATGGGTAAGAGCTAAGAACTAATAAGCCGTTTTGTCAAGAACCGGTCTCTTGCATTCGAGCTAAGTCATTATTGTTTTACGTGCAGTTCAACGACATGATCAACGTGCCTTTTGCCTCCGAGGCATTCGTGGGAGGGACGTTGGCGCTCGTCTTGGACATGACGCTCCCTCCTAAGGACAACGCGTCGAGAAAGGATAGAGGTATGCATTGGTGGGACAAGTTCAGATCTTACAAAACTGATACTAGGAGTGAAGAGTTCTACTCTCTGCCTCTCAATCTCAACAAGTTCTTCCCATCAGTTTAGTTAAAAAGATTTTCATCTTTGGATTTTGTTACACTATTAACTGTTTTAAGTTTTCTTGAATGCCATTTGTCACTTGATCTACTATAAAATCAAGATGATTTATACTTTTTGTGTCAAAATTTTGGGTGATTGTAAAAAATGTGACCAATATTTGTTTGTTAGGAAATTTGCACTTCTTTGATTCCATTAAGATCTAGTGATACACATGAGATTCTCGATCCCATTATAGTGTACTAGCCGTGTATCAAAATAGATTTTTTTTTTATTCAATTTTTTGATATTATGATTCAATCTAACTTTACATGAATTGACCAAGTTCATCAATCCAAATAGGGTTTATTATTTATTTTTTTTAATTTCAATTTTATTAGTTAAAATATATATATATATATATATATATGTAGTAGATTATATGAAAACTAATTATTACGTGAAACATGCAACTCATCATAAAATGTTGCATTTTATGCATAAAATGATGCATTTTGTGCATAAAATGTTGTATAATAAAATATATTATTTATATTATTTTATATTATTTTTATGCATATAATGTATCATCATGAGAATTTACATAATAAAATATATTATTTTATTTTATTTTATATTATTTTTATGCATATAATACATCATCATGAGAATGCAACATTTTATGATAAAAATGCAACACTTTTGTGCATAAAATGCAACATTTTATGATGGATTGCAGATTTCACGTAATAATTAGTTTTCACCATAACTTATCTATATATATATATATATATGCTACTAAAATGATTATATACTCTAATTGAATTAATAAACCATTGGGCTAAATCATATTACATCAAAATTAAGGGAAAAAAATAAAAATAAAGATAAATCGATTTTAATATACATTTGGTACACTAATAGGAATAGAAGATCTCATCCGCCAATGATGAACATGAACATTTAGGATTTCTTTTATTCAAATCTCTAATAATTATGCAATAATGATGTTGTGTTTCCGTAGAGTTTCAAATCTAAGTGCTATAATTATAAATATAAAAAGGGTATATTTGCTTAATTTGTGTCTACCTATGGCCTAAAGAATAGTTGAAACATCCCAACAATAATCGCAGTTCTTCTGCAAATTGTCTTGTTTCTTTGTTGAAAAAAATGAATTATTTCCTTTCAATCGAGCTCGTGAAGTGTTACGCCACGTCACACGTGATTGACCAAAGTCCAATTTTAGAAAAATTACCTTTTTCTTTTTCTCAATATTATACAATATATAAAAAAAAATATTGCAGAAAAAACAAAGTCTTTGTTTAATGGATGTAGTAGTAATATTTTATCATTCTTGTGCCAGATTCATAATTTGTCATTAGGCAAAAAGACAAATTTCATAGGGATAAGGGGTCAAAATAATACAACATAATACAAAATTAAGAGGGTACAATATTTTGGTCTTAATAAAGAATAGGAATACTCCCGTATCGTCAATCGACACCGTGTGCATACTTAATGTATTCAATGTGATAATAATATATTTATTAAAATATCAAACTTACTTATACACTCTTTTGTTCCGTTTCAGTTGACGTACAAGTTGAATATATATGAAATATAAAATAATAAAGCAGACCAATTGAAATATTACAGAGTGAGTATATTCTCTAAAAATAAATCTTACAAAAAAACTAAATCCTACTAAATAAAAATTAAATAAAAAAATTATTGATGTCACTACTATATCAACCGTAAACATATCAAGTGTGCTCACGATGACATAGCCCACAAACATTTTTATGAAATGACGGTATTGCCCCTGTTTTATTCATTTAATCCACACAAACAATCACAATTATCATGCTCTAGTGTCTACAAATATTAAGGCAGCTTTCCAAATTGACAGGAAAACACCTTATTATCTAGGGGGCAACAAAACCACGTTTATCTACGTGGCGCCTCGTGATTGGTCAGTTCGTGGGCATGTTCCTGTGCCTAACCAATAATTTGGTCCACGCTCCCTTAATTATTTTGATTTTGTTCATGTATCATTATTTTAGTATAATTTTATATCATGGGGCGCAGAGTGAAATATGAAGGAAAAAAAAAAAAGCGAAGCCCTTTAATATCATCCATGCATTTTTCACTCCCTTAAATCATTGAGAATTGTAAAAATGTTATTCAAATTGTTCCGTTTTTTTTTAAATTTGTTTTTATTAGCTTGGCATTACATGTTAACGATTGATATTAATTTATTAACCTCGACTGAAAATAAAAATAAAACTCTACTTATTTCCTTCAAAATCTATTTAAATGTGTTTTAGTTAGATGAGTAAAACAATCTAATTTTCAGCAACTTGGGTCATCAATTACATTTTTGTGTTATATTTTCTATTGCACCGACAGATGCTCGCCACGCGTTAAAAAAAAATTCAAAACCAACATTTTTGTTTACGATATTCTTTAATTATCATTAATTTGGGAAATATTTTTAATACATAATGATCATTTGAGGGCACAATACATCACAAAAATGCAATAGAAGATCTGAATAGAATTTTGAGAAACACATTTCCTTGGCAAGGCGGGCCATGATATGGGCTGGACCCAGCCCGTTGCAATTGCCTCTTCTACTTAATAATAAATAAATAAAAATGGGGGCAAGTTTGCAAAATATTCATAATTAAGGGAGACTTATGCAATTTTTACGTGGGAGATAAATTAATCAAGCTTGGGGCACTCTCGGGTGAGTCTGGGTGTACTATGTGACCGTTCAAAAGATTGACACTTTTATTTGTGTAGATTAATATTTTTCTGTATAAAGATTGACACTTTTAAAAATTGACACTTTTATTCGTTGAATAATTATGTTAAAGATTGACACTTTTATTCATGTAGATTAACACTTTTCTACATAAAGATTGACACTTTGACTCGGTCACACTATGTGGCCGGCCTCACCCAAGTTTTTGGCATCAAGCTTTATTACTCGTAAATTAGAAATTGAAATTAATTAACAATCATTGTAGTTATTAACAATCATTGTAGTTATTACAATCATTGTAGTTATTATATGGTCCTCTTTTGGTCAGCATCCATCACATTAGTTATTGCAGATATATAGATTCGTTTTAGGTTATTTTAAATATTGATTTAATTTCCTTTTCATAACAAGAATATATGCTCCATTATCATGTAATTAAGAGTTATTCTTCATGTCGTAGGGTTCCTTTAGATAGCTATGAATTTCTTTAATAATGTGTACTTCAAGTCTTTATCATTTTAAAGAAAATAATTAAGACTTGATTATTGAAATAGTATGATCATACATCCATATAATAAAGTCGTGCTCAACGGCGGATCTAGATTTTTTTTTCCCGAGAGGGCTGCGTTTCGGACTATAAAAAGGAATTTTCTTCCTATTTTCTGTTAGCTTGACAAATGGTTTTTTATTTAATTTCTTTATAAAACTGCTAGTGAAACGATGTTGGTTTGATACTGTTTTGCTCATTATACATTAAATTATACTTAGAATAGTTGTATTTTCAGCCCTAACGACGACTATAGTGAGGGGGCTATCTGCAAATTTTATTCAAAATCACAAAATTATACACTAAAAATTAATCAATATAGTGGGGAGGGGGCTTTAGCCTCCACCCCCCCCCCCCCCCAAGAATCGCCTATGGTCGTGCTTATTTTTCAAAAAATAAATAAAAAACAAATTGGTACTCCCTCCGTTTATTAATTATTACTCCTTTCGTCCTCTATTTAGTGACTTTCTTTTTCAGCATGTGTGTCACACATTTCCACGCTCCCATAAAGAAAGAATACTTCAAAAATTCATTTTAAAACTCATCTACGATAAGCGTGGAAATGCGTGCCACACATGGTGAAAAAATAGGGTCACTAAATGGAAGACGGATGTAGTATAAAGTTTCCTAAGCTCAATCACTAGGATTAAAAAAAAAACTTTAATTATTCTATCTATTTCATCTAGAAAGTAGTTATTCACCTAAAAATAACTGAAGTTAATCCATCTACTCCTTCCGTTTTTTTATAAATGTTATATTTGTTATTTTTGTTGTTTGTTTTTAAGTGTCATATTTCAAAATTTGATGGTGAAATAGCTAAAGTTTTCCCAATTAAAGAAACAAGATTATGAGCTAAGAGAAATTTTATAATAAAAAGAGAGGGAATAAATAATTGAAAAATTAAGAGCTACATAAATACACGAATTAAATACTATTATTTGCCCTTTTGGAAATTCATTGAGATACACTGAACTAATTCTAATAATGTCTTCGATTATTGATCAGATGAAGAGAATGTAAAGAAAGCTACTTTGATAAACCCTTTCCATAATTATAGCCTACTAAATTAATCTTTCTCCCATCAACCTCCATTTGTAAGCCTAATAAAACACACAAATCCTAACAAAAATTTTGTCCCCACATCCTACAAAACACAAAAGAATTCAAGTAGAATCTTAAATTTCCCCAATTAATTAAAAATTTGTCCCATGTAATAGAAAACAATTCCTCACACAATAATTTATTGAACCATTATATATATACATGCATACTCCATTGAATCTAGAAACACATCTCACTTTAAAAATCAAGAACCAATCTAAATAGTTGATTTTTGTAATATAGGTTATTGTCACAAGAGAAAAGCTTCATATATGATAACCTTTCTTTTCATGAAATTTTGGTGTGAGAAATATAAATAGACTTGGACTATTGATATTAGTATGATCTACGATTTGTTTTGAAGTCAGCATGGCTGATGTTCACAATAAGTATAATACTTCATCCGTCTTAAGTATTCCGACACCTTTTATTATTTTATACCTCACATATCTATACCCTATTATAAAAGTGTGTTGTTTTACAAAATTTGATTTGTCTATTATGTCCCTATTATATAATTTAATTTAAGATCAATCATGTAATTTGAATAGAATTAATATATTATTAGAATTTAGATTTATTTCTTGTAATAGTTTTAATATACACGCTTGAAAATAATAATCTATTACTATTACCTTTAAGAGGAAGAGTTATACATCAATTAGATTTATTTGCTAATTACTGTAATTTTTTTTATTGATTGATGATGTGGCATAAATATAATTATTACATAGATTCTTCAAACTTTATTATATATTTTAATATTTTAGATCATAAGTTAATGAAAAGACGAAGGTCAAAGTGATATAAACAATTCATCAAATAAATCTCAATATGTAGATTTTTTGTTTATATGAATAAATTTATTTAGATGGTTGATATATATGATAAATATAATGCATAATATTAACTTGTTTTGAATTAATTTTAAGTTATTGAATTAATAGGAAAATACAAACTTGTGGAATAAGGCTAGAAAGATACATGAATAATTGAAAAAAAAATGCAATCTTATATGTTGCTTTGTATACGGATGTATGTTAAAGGAAAATGTACTTACTATAAATTAACATGTAAAAATACGATAATCAATTATGGGTGTATAATTATAATGATATTTATTTTTTAGAAAAAATAAAATTTAATATCTAGCCATGAAATAAAGATCATTATAATTATAGGATACCATCTTATTTCAATAAGGCAACTTTTGTTACAATATTATAGAGATTCGAAATTCAATAGAAATACGCTTCATAAATAGAAAATAACAGGATTGATGATGATGAAACAATGATAAAATTGTATCTAGGAGCAAAGAGGAAGAACATTATTTTTTTCTCAAACTAACAAAATTAAGCAAGAAAATATTTAATTTAATGCATCATTTGTCTTAATTTTAGTGTTTCAAGTATTCCAAAATAAAAAGTAATACTCCGTAATATATTACTCCATCCATCCGTCCCTAAAATTCTTGCTCTGATTAGACCAACAATGAGTTTTAAGAATGATGTAATTTAATTGTATTGTTTATTGACAATAGAGATTGTGTCTCATCTTTTTTTTTTTTTTTTGAAGAAACATCAGAAATATATATATAATCAACCCCTTACGGGGGGAAGAATATAGTTTTTGGTGAGGATGAACCAAAAGTGTTCATCCTCCAAAGTAAAACCTGATCACCTAAAACAAAAAACCCACTCAAGGGGGCATATATATAAAAGATTGTGTCTCATCTTTTAGTGTAGTGAATTGCATTATTTATTGATAGTAGAGATTGAGTCTCACCTTTATTTGTATTATTTTAGTGAGTCCATATTCAAAAATAGAAGATGCATAATTTTGAGGGACGACCCACAATGAAATTAAGAGCAAAGTTTTTGAAGAAGGATATAGTACAAGAATAAATCTGATATACTAATATACAAGGAGATTATAGTTCACAAATTAATTATTTAATGAAGTTTCAACATTATATGTAGGAAACCTTGAGCATGTATCATCGAAGCAATCGGTTGTACAGTCAAATATTTTTTCTTACGTTAACCATTTAAAAAAATTGACAAAATCCAAAAAGATTTGAATTTTTTACAAGTATTTTTTCAGAAAGCGAAACGATTTTACATATTTTAACGGTTTGAAATTTACCAAATTTGGTTGAAATATGCTTCATAAATAAAAAAGTAAAGGGAATAATAATGATTGACAAATATGAATAAACTTATACCTATGAGCAAGTAGAAGAACAATTCCTCTCAAACTAACAAAAGGTAAAACAAGAAAATCGTTTGTCTCAATTTTGGCATCACAAACATGCCCAAAATCCAGTTTTATTATAAAAAAAAATATTGTCTCCAATTTCAATATATTAGTACAACTTAGTACCCCATAATCTTATAATTATTAACTAGGGTTCATTAATTCGATTAGAATTTATGTTTATTTTAGAATTTATTTTTAGTTTCATTAGTTAAAATATTGGATGTGACAAAATTATGGGTCCTTTCCAAATTTAATATGAATATAAATTTTCATTTCAAATTATATACACATATTAACAATAATATAATTGATTAATTTTTGTTAATTTAGTTTTCAACTCTTTATTAGTAATATTAGACTTCCCGTAAATATTGAGATGTAATGCAATTAGAGATCAATTAATATTGTCATTATCATTATTTTATGTTTGTATTTCACACCCTAAGTAATTGTTTTTGTTTTAAATATCAATAATTCATTACACCATTGAAAATCAAAATTTTAACTCTCAATAGCTCATATAAATAGCATCCAATTTCATTTTCTTAAATAAAAAAAAATTATCTGATACAAGTTGTATAATTTATGAAAATTATTATTTTTACTATACTTTTACAAAATTGATAAAAAAATAAAATAAAATAGTTATACGTGCAACGCACGTGATCTCTGCTAGTGAATATAAAAAGTGTAGGAATACTTGAGACGGAGGGAGTAATATTTAAGCATCAAACTGTATATGAATAAGCATAGTCATAAAATAAACATGATTATGTGCATAAATATAAGTATTTTTCGCACATTCACGCACGCACTATGACTTATTTCTACGTGAACCATTAGTATATACATTATATATGTACGTATGTAACAATTAATTGTGTGGTCCATATTATTTTCGTTTAATAAGAGTATAATATGGTAGTCCCCTATTTAGGTCATGTTTGGACAAGGAAATAGTCCATTTCACCATTTAATGTTTTTGGAACTAAGATCCCCAACACCTCACATGCCTTACACAAACTGGCAATTAGTCAAAAAAAAAAATGGAATTATGAGATTCATGTGTATATAATATGTATGTAAGTTGATCAAATTTTCAAACCTAGAGTTCCCCAATTCAGTTTAATGTAAATCTGATTTACAAAAGTCAAAGATCTTCGACAAGATTTAGGGAATTTTATGCATTAATTACTATACTATACTCTGATAATTGGAATCTTGTGTAATGGGAAATCTTTTCGCAGTTCACAAGAATAAAAAAATATTGATCCTGTTTGAATCCACTTACCATTTATGTTCTCTTAAATCTTGGAACTAGGGCTTTAATTACCCAAGAAAGAAATTTAGCCTTGTAGTTGTAGTATTTGACCAGCATAGAAATGTTACACTGCTCATTGTGGTATATAGTGTACCTACCCTGCTATGTAGCAGTGACACGTCATCAACTTTTTAATTTAAGGTTAAGTTTTTTTTTTTAATAGAATTTAGTTTTTAAAGTATATATTTATATTAAGTTCTTTATTTATAGGATTGTCACGGTATGCATTAGAATATTCATCTTTACTACTTATATATATATAGTCAAAAAAATATATGAAAATAAAATAATAAATAAATAGAATGTGTTCACGAATGGAACCCCAGCCGCCTTTTGAGATTATTATTTATTAATCAACTAAGTAAATTACTTAATTGATATTAGTTTTTTAATTACAAATATTCCTTGATAAGAAAAATACATTTCTACTTTCAATTAAATAAAATTATTCCATATCTCAAAAAAATATTCCACGTCATTCGTCGGTCATAATTTGACATGTAGAATAATATGCTTCCCATTATTATATCATCACATTAACAAAACGTTTTATTAGAACTTAAAGAAATACTACTTTAATCGATAATATTATCACCTATGGAGAATTATATAGCTAAAATTAAAAATTCAAATAGGGTAGATTTTTTTTTATATATTTTTTTATGGCTATTTATGAAGGTTTCATTTGTAGATCGAACTCTAGTTGGTTGTACAATCAAAATTGCATATTGATTAGTAGTGAGAAAGAAAAACCAATTTTATAGTATGACGACCTAATTAACTTATCTCTCAATGAGTATTTTATAACAATCGTAATATAAATAGACACATCGAATCAGGACAAAATAAAATCTTATAACTACTAGATTAAGAGTATGATTAGATCATCAAGAGTTGAGTTTTTGGAAATTTAGTTGTAAAAAAAAAGATATAGTTACACCTAAATAGTTGACTTAAAATTTAAATTTTGAGGGCATATAATAAATAATGATGTGGACAGACTAACCTTGGCCGGTCATGAACAAATTGAAAAATATGTCTCTATGCATGCTTATGGCGTTACGCATATAACTAATTATAATTTCATTTTGCTTTTCTCCACCACTGCACTTTCATTTTATAGGAAATTACTTGACACAATCTAAATTGAAACTCTTACAAATCGGATTCAAATTATTTACTCGAAAAGTGAAGAGCCGATACGTTTAATTTCGATAAAATTTGGTGTCTGTGGACTTCGAAAAAAAAATGATCATTTTTTTTTAATAATATATAGTATTAATTTTTATTTTTCTAATTTTTTGCCCTCAATTTATTGTATTTTAGTCCCCTCATAGTTGAGTTTTTTTTTTTTTTTTTTTTTTTTTTTTTTTTTTTGCATTCTGTGTGTTTTCCTTTAGTTCATTTCTTCAAAATACGGTATTAATACCTCCATCTCATTTATTTAGACCTCATTGTTTTTTGACTTTTTGGGCACGCATTTCCACCGAAACCTAGTACGGGTTTTAAAATATAATTTTGAAATATTGTTTCTTTTACGGGATACTATGACATTCATAGTATCCCGTAAAAGAAACAATACTTTAAAATTATATTTTAAAACCCGTATTAGGTTTCGGTGAAAATGCGTGCCCAAAAAGTCAAAAAGCAAATAGGTCTAAATAAATGGGATGAAGGTAGTATTTGATATTGAGGAGGATTTATTGTCTTCGAAATTTTTTTTTTTTTTTTTTTAAATCTCGTCTGACCATACACAAATTTCTAGCTCTGTCTCTGCCGACGACATATATATCAGAAGAGATATCATTTGAACGGAAATACAACAGTTGCAACCCATGCACAGTCGGAGAGAGCTGACCTAAATCAAAATATTGACTATGTTGACAAACTGTTAACAAAATCACCACCACCTTTGACAGCTCTCCACGTGGCGATTTCACTATTTATCACTGCCGGCCCCAACTGCCTGTGACGCCAGCACGCCTAGAAAAAAAATTAAAAATAAAATTCACTCCAAATGCTTATTATTTCAATAAAAATAACACTACGTACAAGTGTTACAACTATTTCTAAATTCAAATTAAATAAATCAAGCTCGGTTCCCCGCCCCCATAATCTACTTACGACACGAAGCATTAAATAAATCATGAAAACAAAAAACACAAAACCCAGATTAGGTATGAATAAATAAATAAACATAGCAAGTAATACAATACTAGTGAAATTACACTTATTATTATTAATTAATAATAATATTATTTATATAAATAAAAGAGTTTTAGCAAGGATGGGGCCATGACCGTGAGTTAGCTAACTGTATTCTATCGCTTCTTCCTTCCTTCCTCCTTCCCTTATCCCATCTCAATTAATTCCCCACCTCCTCCTCCCCAAAAACATTCCTAACGGAAATTCAACCCACCGACTCCGCTGCATTTATGCGTAATTAAGAGAGAGAGAGAGAGAGAGAGAGAGAGAGAGAGAGAGAGAGAGAGAGAGAGAGTTTGGTAGAGAGAGGAAGCGACGAGCTAGAGAGAGATGGGGAATTGTCAGGCGGTGGATGCGGCGGCGCTGGTGATACAGCACCCGTGCGGGAAGCTGGAGAGGATGTACTGGCCGCTCACCGCCAGTGACGTCATGAAAACCAACCCCGGCCACTACGTCTCTCTCATAATCCCGCTGACCGTCTCCGACGGCGCCGGAGACGGAGAGAGTCCGGCCGACGGCGCTAGGACCGTGCGGTTCACGCGCGTCAAGCTCCTCCGGCCGACCGACAAATTGGTCCTCGGCCACGCCTATCGCCTCGTCACCACTCAAGGTCGGTTTCAAACTCTCAATTGATTTCTGATTTTTCGAATTCGAATTCGAATTTTATGATTTGATTTCGATTTACGGTTGTTGACGGATTGATTCCGTGTGCAGAGGTGATGAACGTGCTGAGGGCGAAGAAGCATGCAAAGATGAGGAGGAACGCGGCGGAATCCGGCGATTCGGAGATGCAGAGTTCGAGTTCGGAATCGGAGGCGGCGGAGAGTAATGATCTGGTAATTAGATCTGATTAAGGAATTGTTGAATTCGATTTCAGTTAGGGTTCGTGTTTGTGGAAACAATGTGAATTGGGGAACGATAATTGGAGATTGAATTGTAGCTTTTTTTAATTGGAAAATTTTGCAGGCGACGAGATCGGAGAGACAGCGGCAGCAGCGGCCGGGTTCGACGTCGAAGTCGTGGCGGCCGTCGTTACAGAGCATATCGGAGGGAGGAAGCTGATGGAATCTGTACTATAAAATACACTAATTTTTCGCAATTTAATTAATAAAATTAGCTGTTGATTAAATAATTTTGTATAGCTAGTAGAGTAGAGGGATGCATGAGGATTTTAAAGTGGAAAATGAACATAACTGGCTGTGATTTATATGAACAGAATCAATTCAGAGCTTCGAATTTGTTACTCTTCTGCCTTTTGTCCCAGCGAAGATGAGACGTTTCATTATTTTATACTTCATATATGCTCTGTATTAAACAAACGTTTCATCTTCGCTGGAAGGAGGGAGTATTTTAGTATACACTACCTTTTACTGTGGAAGGAAATACTGAATAGCTAAGCATGCATGATAAATTAATGTAAAAATAATCAGATATGAACTTATTCCATTTTGAACTCATAATTGAGGAAGATGAATCAAACCAAAAGATTGACATAACTCAACCTAATTAATTCAGCACAAAACCAAGTTTTTTTTTGAGGAGAAAGTTTATTTTGCAATGTGAAAAGAAAAAAAGAAAAGGAACAGGAGAGCATAGGTAGGACAATTTGGGATTGCTTTTAGTGAAACAAATATTCTCATAGAGCAGCTTTATTTAGATGAATAAAGTTGATTGAGTAGTTAAAAGTGAGTTATGTTGAACACGTGTTGTTGTATGAGTATATTGTGTTTGCATTGCATTGCATGTGTTACCAACACCTAGGAAAAGTATCAAGGTATCCATAGCTTCCTAGGTTACATGTGAAGTTCGCCTTTTTCTTTGCTCAAATTCAAAAACGAAAGGAAAAAAGAAAAAAAAATAATTCACTTTTTCTATATATATGTACTTCCTAAATATTCCGAAAACACTATTTTCATACTACGTTCGATTCCATGTGTTTGTAGCATTTGTATATGTTATAGGTTGGCATCGAAGCAATTACTGAACTTGAAATTTCACGGAGGCATGATGGTCACGTGTTAAAAACATTTTCGAAATCGGCAGTAAAATAAATAGAAAAAAGGGGGGGGGGGGGAAGGGGATGCTCAATTTTTAGAAGATAGAACGGAATTTTCCCACCAAAAATTAAATACCAATATGTAATTTTGAATGGATCAAATGTTTGATGTTTTGGAAAGGTAATCCAGGAATGGAATTTTGCACGAAGCCCAAAATTGTGCTTATATCTAAGTTGGGCTTGATTTTAAAAAATAAAATAAAAATAAAGAAAAGGTATTGGGCTGATGCAATACTGGGCTTGTCTGAAGGTAATATAAATTCGGAAAATATTTATATCTAGTAACAATAATATTATTCCTTTCAAAAAAAAAAAAGTAACAATATTATTGAAAACGTGCCGAAAGAAAGAATAATCACGCGAAGTTAATAAATCACGATACGAAAAAGTCTAATTAAAGTTGTTAAGCGATCTTACGTGGCGCTTTCTCCTAAAACATGCAGTAAAGTACGAATTTTGATTGGGAAAAAAAAGTAATGCTCCATTCCAAATTAAGAAATTAGTACATTGCATATTCCCAAATCCCAATAGAACAAAACGTGTTACTGGCGTTTAAGGCAATCATTTTTTATTTTGATATAATTATATTCAAGAAAAAAATAATAATATTAATAAATGGAGTTCTTTTTTTTTTTTTGAGGAAAAATAATGGAGTTCTTAAGTCTTGCTAAATACACAAATTTTTTCTTCAAAATAATTAAATTTATAAACAGGAACCTAAATTTTCTAGTCATTGTCCCTGTAGAAAAATGCAAATATAAAAATAGGAAATAAGTTTAATTGTATCATTTTATGTTATAACTTATACTATATAATATTTAAATATTTATAAATGCAAAGGGAAACGCATGCATCTGTTTTTGCTCATTGTAGAAACAGTTGATAGCAGAGATGTCTCGCACTTTTCGAATAATATTTTTCTTTCTTTCTTCCTTTTTTTAACTTTTTATGGTACTTATTACTTTACCCTAGTTAAATTTACACTAAAAATCTTTTTATTTTTTATTTTTATGTATGTAAAAATTCATCCTTAAAATAAACTACTTAATTAAAACTTTTCAAATAGGAAACTCAACACTTTTAATCCAATTGATTCAGTAAAAAAAAAATATATATCCTCAATCATTTCCCAAATATATCCATCAAAATAAACAAAAATCAATTCATCAAATCTTGACATTCTCTCAGTGTACTTTCCTACTACTCCTTTTCCTTTTTGCCCTTTATTGATAAACTAAAATTTTACAAATGTGGATAAATGTGTTTACATTTTACCAAAACTTTCGGCCACATGCATTTTTCCTAAAAGAAAGAAAGGTAAATAGTATAGTTTAATTATATCTAAATCCATTTGGTTTTTAAACTTATTAATAAGCCACTTTAATTTGTCAATTCGGCTACCAATTAAATACACAAAAATATCATAAATTAAAAAACCTCAGAAAATGCCAATTCTTCTGATTAAGACAGGAAAAAAAAAAGACAGGGAAAAAAATAACATAATGATAAAAAATAATTTATAATATGATGAGTTTAAATATTGATGATTATAGAGATGACTCTTTTGTCTCCACTCTTTATGAATTGGAGGCCACTATCCCATTTTCTCAGACGCTCCTCTCCATTAATACACATAGCTATAGCTCCTCTATTCTTATTCCACTCTCTTTATTTTTTTTGCCTCCTTTTTTAGGGTTTGCCAATTGGGATCCAAAGCCAATTTTTAGAGAGAAAGAGAGAGAGAGAGAGAATTAAAACACATCTTTTAACAAACCCATCATGTTCAAACTTACATACTTGCAAAGTTTCACGTGTGATCTTTTGCTTTTTGCTAGGAAAAATCTTGATGAAAATGCCAATTTTTTTAAAAGTATATATATATATATATATATATATTATAGTAATTGAATTGGGATTCCTAATAAAAACAAGAGGTTATAATTACGATTTGTCTCAAGATCTAAACACCCTTTTCGGCAAAGTGTGAGATGGAATTAGAAATGATCATTAATCAAGATTTTGTTGGTAAACCTCTGATGAATGAAGATAAAAAGAAATAAAATTGAAGTAGTAGTTGAATAATGATGATGCATGAATTTCTTGAGCAAAATCATTATACATAGTAACATAGAGCAGTAGATAAGTAATCATGCACATGATTTTTTTATTACATGATACATTAATCCTATATATCTTTGTATCTTTTTAGGTATATATGATTGCTACAAATACTTTGATAACGAAATATTAATCATAACAAATTCTTACAAAGAACATACTTGAATGTTCTCTGGGAATCTGAAAAGAAAAACAACTTCTTTCTTTTTTTCTATTTAAATAAAATTATGATTTTTTAATTTTTTTTTATGTATATGAATACATATATTCCAAGAAAAGGGTATTTTTATTTCGATTATATTAATTATTTTCCTAAAAAAAATATGGGGACCATTGGTGATGCTGTCTAGCATTCAGCATGAAATCTCAACTGTATCTGCGGAGAAAAATATGAAATAATTTATATTTTTTTTTGAGAATGATTCCATCTTTTGAAAATAAACTTCATTCCTATATCCAATACTGGCGCCCCACGAGAGGCACATAATACTTCCTCCGTCTCATCCAATTCATCATGTTTTATTGTTTTACTCCTCACATATATTCAAAAAGCAAGATGAATTGGATGAGACGGAGGGAGTAGTTTTTACAACCAGAAAAAAAAAAAAAAAAAAAGTATATAAAGCTGAATTTTAGGTCCTCTTTTATCTTTATCACACACATATATGCCTAAAAAGTTTGAATATATTTTTTTAATAAATTAATTTATGTGTCATTATTTTGATGTAAAAGAAGTAGTAGAAAGTGACTGAAGAACGCTCCTCTATACCCCTCCAATAGCTGCATATTTCGTGGGGAGAGAGAAAAAGTTTTTTTGGCTTTTAGGAGAAAGACCACTTGGGATTCTCTTTAAAGATCTCTATTTCACAGTCTTGTATATCACTTGTTCAACTATTCAAACATAGAATATAGTAATTTGGAATTATTTTCTTGTTCGTATTACAAAAAATTCTAAAATTTTTGTGGGGTTTTTTCTCTTATGAGGATCTTCATGTGTTACGAAAATCAACACTAATAGATATGAAAAATTACGAAAAAAATGCAAATTATTTAACCAGTTTGTCACGAAGTGACTACGTTTTTGGGGGTACTGTCAAGCCAAGGATTTTCACTAATATTTTTCAAATATACAGAGAAAAACCGCTATTTAAACAACAAACAAGCCCTAATCCAAAACTCATTAGGATCCTATTTGGACCCGAAAACGTGGGTCAAAAATTTTGGATTGCCAAGATTATGTACATGTACAGTGCATTAAAGTTTCATACACCAAAACTATAGTGCTCTAGTGGACTGAAATAAAAGAAAGGCAATATAGTTGGAATTAACATACATATATATAGTTTATTACATAAATTGAAGAGTGTTGTAATTCTTATATACTTGAAGAAATTATGAATCTTTTTTTTATCACCATTTTAGTGAAAGTATTGTGATACAATTATGGGAACGTGGAACATGCAATTGATCAACTATTTGTGTAGTGATCAAGCTTTTTCTAGTGTCACTAGATAAAAAGGGGGCATCCTAGTGGAAATTGAATTCTCAAAGAGAATATTCAAATTAAATAAATATATACTTCACCTATTTTTTATTTTATGACTATTACATTACATCATTTAAGGCCCCGCTTCCCAAACAAAATTTCCCAAGGTGCAAGTATTTTTTTTATTTTTGAAGCTTATCCTTAACTTTTTTTTATATACACATGTAATATATTTAATCAAAGTTTATTGCTATTGTGGATAGAATTAGCAAACACCCAAGGGAAAAATTAGTATATATTAAGCCCATTTCTCGTCTAGAAAAACTGCACATTCATAGAACGACACGCAACCAATTGATGATTTTTAGATTAAAAATATTAATGAAGAGTATATGATTAATTAATTAGGTGACATGCAAAATTAATAATATAAAAAATCAATTTTCAAATACCGATTTTACCCTTGCAGTCTCATCAATTTATTTCAAGAATATGAAAGAAAGTTAAAGTCATTTTTGTTATTGTACACCACTCACGTCTTATTTATTATCTCTTTTTCTCTAATTTCCTTTCATCACATAAAGCAATTTTTGTTTGATATTGTTAGTCGTGACTTGGTGGCGCCTGGCTGCTATTGCATGATTAATTATATGCATTTTCATATTATTGGTTGTTAATTAATTACCTAACAAAACCCACAAAAATATTTAAGCTTAGGTAATGTGACCCCTTTTTAGGGGGGAAAAGACTATACATCAATTAAGAATTAATGCTCAAATAGTCCAAATCTTAAAGACTTTTATTCTGAAATTGATCTCCATTCTAATTGGCACTTGCCACATATCCCAAATAAAAAAGATGATAGCTAAAATAACAAGCATGATTCATCATTTTAAATTGTAATTGGCTAGATTTTTGGCTTGTGGGAACCACTTCAAATATATATAGTTAGATTCAAATTGCTAAGAGGACTTTGCACAAAGTTTTTGTGCAATTTCAAAAAGCCTAGTCAATATCAATGCTGATTACCCAGATTTCCCAAGTTTTATCTGAAATTAATCCCCCATGGTCCCATATTTTGCTTAACCTATTCCTTATTATAGATAGGGTAATTTACAATTTAATTGTCAAACTATCAAACTTTTCACAATTGTGTTCCAAACTATACGAAATAACAATTAAATGTACAAACTATCAATATTTTCACAATTGTGTTCTATACCTTAATTTTTGACTATGAAAAAGACCCGTGGGTGAGCCAAAACTGAGATATGGGTAAATAACTTATCATTTTTTTGTGTTCTTTGATGTCCAATTCAGTTTTTGACTTCCCACGGGTGTTTTTTGTCTCCGAAAATTAAAGTATAGAACACAATTGTGAAAATGTTAATAGTTTGAACATTTAACTACTATTTTGTATAGTTTGGAACACAATTGTGAAAAGTTGAATAGTGTGGCAATTAAATTGTAAATTACCCTTCTAGATATCCATGAATTATTTGATCAAGAATGAAGTTTAATAATAATAATAATAATAATAATAATAATAATAATAATAATAATAATAATAAATGATTCACTACTTATCCTGACATATTTAATATGTTTAAGGCTGGAGTATACTATAAATAATACTCTAGAAACTAAACCATACTAAATAAATCTAAATCCCACTAAAATAATTTGTCTATATGATAGCGTCATACATCAATAATCACATTAAATGCGCATATAATGGTAAAGGATTTTATTCCTATATAATACTAAAAACAATGTCTATGTGTGATTATATCATAAACGTTCCCATCACTGATATGGTAGTGTCACGTTGGCAATTTTTCTAGTCAGAGTTTAATTTTTTTAGGTAGGTTTTAGTTTTTTTTCAGTATGATTTAATTGATTTTTGTATGCTTTGTATCATTTTATTTATTTATATAATTGTCACATCATCCGTGAACACATTAAACGTGTCTATTATGAACATTGGATTTAAATTACTATTAAATTAGATGGCAGTCAAATGAGGTAAGTAATTTGTACTAGATAGTCTATAGGTGACAAAATTTGTCACGGGTTGGTTATATTATATATGAGCAAAGTGGGGCTACCTAAGTCCCAAACCAGCTGTTTGATAACTCAACACACACACACATATATATATATATATATATATATATATATATATAGGTAGTAGATCATATAAAAACTAATTATTACGTGAAATCTGCAACCCATTATAAAATGTTGCATTTTATACATAAATGGTACATTTGTGCATAAAATGTTGCATAATAAAATATATTATTTTATTTATTTATATTATTTTTATGCATATAATGCATCATCATGAGAATGCAACATTTTATGATGGGTTGCAGGTTTCACGTAATAATTAGTTTTCACCATAACCCATCCCTATATATATATATATATATATATGAGTAATACTCTTCTACTCACCGTATGTATATTTAATATGCTCATGGCTGAGGTGACAACATTATATTTAAGGAAAATTATAATTAATATACCTTATAAAAATAAATCTTACCATAAAAAACTAAACACTACTAAAAAAAAGTGAACCCTAAAAAGAAAAATTATTGACGTGACACTGTCATGTCAGCGATCGGCACGTTAAGTGTGCCCACCGTGGGTGGGTAAGGGAGCATTTCTAATATATATATATACATATATATGATTGTGCCCACCGTGGGTGGGTATGGGAGCATTTCTAATATATATATATGATTGATGGAAAAAAAAAATCCCCAAATATTTTTTGGTACTTAGTAATTTAGTACTACGTTATCTTAGGAGTTGAGACAGTATGCTAGGGATTATAAAAGCACTGTCCCTAAATGAAAATCTCATATTACCTTTTACAAACCATACTTATATGGCCACGAGCCATGTTTCTCTTTTATTACAACCATATATATATTCGACCAATTTTTTATGTCGGGTATATGGGGGATAGCGACAACCCCTCTTTTTTACAATTTTTTTTTTCCTTACTAGAATTCTGTTCCCGCATTACCAGAAAATAATTTATAAATATTCTATATGAAAAAAAAATATCAATTCAATAATTATATACGTACAAATAAAAAATATAGTATAAATTTAGGATACACTTGGGTCAGCCAGAGGCATCGTACAACCGGCTAAAACACTGACACTTTTATTCGTGTAGATTAACACTTTTCTGTATAAAGATTGACACTTTTAAAAATTAGCATTTTATTCGTAAAATAATTATGTTAAAGATTGACACTTTTATTCGTATAGATTAGTATTTTTCTGTATAAAGATTGACACTTTGACCCGGCCACACTATGTGGCCGACCTCACCCAAGTTTTTGTCATAAATTTAAATGTTGCAAATATATGTTATAATTTTAGCATTAAAATTTAGGTATGAGAAATTTTGAGTTGTGATTTATTCTTAAAAATTATAGGCAAAATTAATTAATGCAAATATTTTTTAAAGTTGTTGCTAACTCCTAAATTTTAATTAATGAAAAATTAATGCAGATAATATAATTTTTGGAGGGAAAATTTAAATAAGATTATTTTACTTAGTACTACCTCAATCTCATCATATTAGAGCTCATTTGTTTTGAACATTTCAACACGCTTTTCCACCGAAATCTAGTACGAGTTTTAAAATACAATTTTGAAGTATTTTTCTTTTACGGGATACAACGACACTCATGGTATCCCGTAAAAGAAAAAATATTTCAAAATTATATTTTAAAATCCACATTAGGTTTCGGTGGAAAAGCGTGCCGAAATGTTCAAAACAAATGAGCTCTAATATGATGGGATGGAGGTAGTATATGTTAAATATGTAAGTTTACATTTTAACGTCATTTATTATTCTCTTTTTCTGAGCATCAACTTATATATAACATTAACTATATGAGTAAAATTGAAAAAATATAACTATTATGTCATTAAATTCTGAAATGAGATACTTAAAAACAAATAACGAAAATGGTAACTAGAAAACCTAAAAAAATGGAAGGAGTAATTGATAATCAAAATGAATTAATCAAACCAAGTTATATATATATATGGATCTTATGGGTGCCACCTCCAAACTTGAGAACTAGGAACCAATCCAAACCTTTCATCTATTTCAAATATGTGGTTGAGATTTAATCTTAGATAATATATTTCAAACGAGTAAATGCTTTTTTCTAATTTAAAAGGGCACTTTTGTCATGATAAAATTAGTGAATATCCTTATTTCCTTAATTGACGGTCCCACATCCTCCATAATCTCAGATCCGAAATTCACACATCGTTTGAATTCTTCTCATGTCAGTCGAATTCTCTCATGCCACAAATCTTCTGCAAATCGTTTAATCAAGATCGAAGGTTTTATTTTACTTTAAGCATCTTGGGTTGAAGCATAAAGCATTAATTGCTGGCGAGAAATATTTGATTTGGTGGGTAAGAGCATTGGAGTGCCGTTTGAGGAGTATTAGATGAAGACAAAAGCTATACAGATATCTCCAGATTGTTCTCGTACCTATGGCCATTAGCATTAATGTTTTCGCATCACTAGAGCAAATAGAAGAGTCCTGATTTATGTAAAAGTTAGATCCTCTTTGTTAGGTTATTTTACTAGTATTTAATTTGTGGACGTTTTATTAATGTATATTGCTAGTGTTTCATGCGTTTTGTACTATATTTTCATGCTAATTTTATTATTAACGTATGTTTACAACTTTTTTTATAAAATGCTTAATTTCTTTTTTTCTATGCTTGGACTATAATCATTTCATGCTTTTTTTTATATATATTATGCTTTTTTTTACAATCATGCTTAATTAGATATTAAATTATGCCTTTTACGGATGTTATAATGGTTAATTTGATTTTTTATATATGAAATTATGCTCATTTTTTTCTTTACAATTATGCATATTTATATATGAAATTATGCTTTTTACGAATGTTAAAATGCTTAATTATTAAATGTTGACTTTAAGCATTATGAGAAAATTAAACAAGCATTAGAAAAAATAAATTAAGCATTTTAACATTCATAAAAAGCATAATTTGATATCTAATTAAGCATAACTGTAAAAAAACATAATTTTATACTCCGTATATAAAAGCATGAAAAAAAATATAAGATAAGTATTGAAAAAAGAGGTACATAAAAAATCAATAGTTACAGGAAAAATAAATTAAACATTTTAACATTTGTAAAAAGCATAATTTTGTATTTAAATAAGTATAATTGTAAAAAAAAAAAACATTAATAAGCATGAATATCAAACATTACGACTCCAGACATCAAATTTAATATCAAAAGGCACCACTACACTCAATTTCTTCAATCTCTGCATTTTGGACGGTGCCATTATTTCATTTTTATTGCACAGCCAATGTTCTCTCCATTTATCTCAAAATAATTGGAGCGCAATAACACGGCTTGGAGAAGAAGAATTACGCAGGTTTTACTTTCGGTTGATAGAGAGAGAAAAGAAATGAAATACGGTTGTCGAGAAAAAATTAAGATTACACTAATACCCCTCTTTCAATTAAAAACTGACGGTTTTCATTTAATTACATCTACAAATCTTAACCGTTAATCTATAAAAGTGGATGGTCTATATGGGTTCCTAGTTCACAAGTTTTAAAAGGGTTCTTGTAATATCCAATCTCTCTCTCTATATATATATATATAGTGGTTCATATGGGAACCACTTAATTCATGAGAACTAGGAATTTATCTTATTCATCCATTTATATGGATCTAACGGTTATACTCAATGAGTAAAATAAGTAGTAATCGTTGCATTAATAGGCATAGGGTTATTTTTGCCAATTTCTTTAAAATCATACCCGCATTTCCCTAAAAGTAAGGGTGTTCGGTTATTTTATAATATATTTGTAAAATCTTTTTGTTTAACTTATTTTATTTTTTTACGTATTCAATTATATTATTTCATTTAGTAAAGTATCATTTGTTTTATTAGTACTCAAATTGCGTCCAAATAGAAACCAAATTTTAAATTCTGTTTTATCATTTGTTCAATTTTTTTTTTCTAAAAAAACATGAAATCAATATTAAATAGTATGAAAAAAAAATTAACTACATACGTGAAATACTTCAAAATAAAATAACTTACAAAATAATGAAATTAAATATTATATTTTTTAAAATAATTATAAAAAATTAATTAAAAAATCATGAACTAAAAAGCATGGAATTTTTTTTAAAAGAAGCATGATATACACAAGATAAGAATTAAAGAAAGCACAAAATCAAAACTAAAAAAGCATTAAATCAAAACTAAAGAAACTTGGAAAAAAATTAAAGAAGCACGTAATCAACACTAAAAAAATATGAAATCAAGACTGAAAAAACATGAAATCCACATACAAAAATTAAAGAACTCATGAAATCAAAACTAAAAAGGCATTAAATCAAACCTAAAAAAGCTTGTAAAATAATTAAAAGAAGCATGAAATCAACACTAAATAAAAAACATGAAAAATATATTAAAAGAAATATGAAATCAACACTAAAAACATGAAATTAACACTAAAAAACATGAAAGAAATTAAAAGAAGCATGAAATCAACACTAAAAAACATAAAATTAATACTAAAAAAGCATGAAAAAAATAGGTGGTTTTAGGGTTTAGGGTTTAGGGCTTAGGGTTTAGGATTTAGGGTTTAGTGTTTAATGTCCGACTTTTGGTGGTTTTGGGATTTATTATCTAGCTTCATGTTTATTTGCATAAATTCTAAATTCAATATATAAAAAAGCATGAAAGAATATCTAAATAACCGGTTTTTCATGGTCTCCGTGAATAAAATGGTTCTCATACGAACCCTCCCTTATATAGTTTTTTTGGATGTTATTAGTGGTTTTGCCGAAACTAGACCCTAGCCCTGGAAAAACCCTTAGGCTCGTTTGGTTGGCAGGAAAGTAATGTTGTCAGGTAAAATGATTCTGAGGAATGTGATTCTGGGGAAAATAAAATAGGAAAGTCAAGTTGTTATGAAATATGATTCTGAGAATATTATTCTGAGTAAAATGAATCCTAACTAATCAACAATCCAGTGTTTGGATAAAATTGTCTAGATTCTAATATGAAATCAAGTTATCGTTTAACATTGAAAAAATATCAATTTCATAATATCAAATTTCATTACTATTGTTATTATTATTATTATTATTATTATTATTATTATTATTATTATTATTATTATTATTATTATTATTATTATTATTATTATTATTATTATTATTATTATATTATATTTTTTGATTTTATTACTATTATTTTTTGGTTATTATTATTATTTTTTTAATTTTGATTTTGTTGTTATTATTATTTTTTATATTATTATTTTAAATTATTATTATTATTTTTGTTTATGGTTTTTACTATTATTATTATTATTATTATTATTATTATTATTATTATTATTATTATTATTATTATTATTATTATTATTATTATTATTATTATTATTATTATTATTATTATTATTAGAATCTATGTATCAAGGAAAAAGAATACCTAGGTTGGAGTAGGGAATAAGAATCCTTGAATTTTGAACTAACTTTCATTGATGTAAGGATTCTTATTACTTTCCTGAATTTTATAAAATTTGAAACAAACACAAGAATTTAATTTTTTGGAATCTGATTACTTTCCCTGTTACACCAAACACAGGAATTTAATAATTTGGAATTAGATTACTTTTCCAGAGCAGAATCCCGCCAACCAAACGAGCCCTTAGGGGTTTTATATTTTGTGTCCGACTTTTGGTAATTTTGGGGTTTATTATCTAGTTTCATGCTTATTTGCAAAAAAAAAAAACATCATTAAATATATAAAAAGCATGAAAATATCTAAATAAACGGGCTTTCACGATTCTTATGAATAGAATGTGTTGGTCCCGAAAGTGACTAACACACGTAGAGGGGGGTGAATACGTGTGTTGAGAAGTGTTTAACTTCTCTTTCGTTTTTCGTCCTTTTTATCAAGTAGACGCTTTGAATGCTAGTGAGGCTTTCAAAGCTTTTAGCTCGTGTGAGAGTGCGGAATGTGGTGAGACTTGAGTTTTTCTTGCGATTGAAACCAGCTTGTTATTTAAAGCGAGTGTGTGTGTATGCAAATAATCAAAGCGATAAATAACATAGTAAAGAGAGACAAACAATTTATAGTGGTTCGGAGCACCTTTCCTACGTCCACTCTATCCTCGACGAGATGAATACCTTCACTCGGTACTCCTTGTTTTATACTTCCAAGGGGAAGTGATTCAAGGCTAGTAACAAACTTACACTTGAATCCTCAGAGATTTCACGGGCTCTCGAGAAGCCTTACAACAACAAACTTTGCTACAAAAACTTTACAACCTTACAACTCAATCTAACACGATAGACTTGGTTTTGGGGTTTTTGGGTTTTCGTAAATGAGAATCCTTTACAATGAAGATCACAAGTAAAGGGATAAGGATTCTCGAAGCTAGGCTTTTGATATATGCGGTTGAACCTAGAAAGAAAGTAGTTGCAATACTTAAGAAAATATATTTCTTAAGGACACACTAATGTGAAGCGCTTCGAAAGAACTAAAGGAATGTAACGGATGATCTGCTTGAGTTCTTGCGAGTAGTATGCTTGAATTGTTTGTACGTGCGTTAGTTTTAGCGTGTGTGCAACTCCTTCTATTTATAGCGATAGGAACCCTACTTCCCGTTGGAGAGAAGCAGCGCGTGTTCCTCACTTTTCCGTGAATTATGGGAAAGTAGTTATTTGTCAGGTGCTTAATCATCACCTACAGTACTGAGAAAATCACTGCATGGTGGTTGAATCAGGGTATGGCGGTCTGCACCTTATCAGGACTTTTCTACCAAACCGCTTCTGTTGAGCAATAACGTGATTACACGTGGACTGCAAGTGCGGCGCTCGTCAGAGTTTGAAATTCAAACTTGTGGGTTGGTGAGTCAACGTATCATACTTATAATATGGACGCTTCAAGTTTAGCTCTAGATCAGAGACGCTTTGGGTGAGCTGACTTGAGAGCGCTTCGCTTCCATTGAACGAAAGCTTCATTCTAGGTAACTGTCTGAAGCGTTTCAAAGACGCGTTGTCAATCGTAACTGATGACACTTTCACTGCTGGAGCCGCTTCGCTTCCTGACGCTTCGCGAACTCTGACTGCATCATCCTTAGTGCTTCTAGACTAAAGTATAAGCTTCATAACATGCAAGCTTTGCTAATAATAACTAGTCTAGATTCATCAAAAATAATAAGGGAAATAATGATTCTAACAAGGGTTTTTGAAATCGAATCAAAACAAATTGTTTCGAACTTGATCCAAGTTCCCCCTTAACATAATATCCCAATAGAATGGTTTTCATAAGAACCCACCCCTATATAGTGGTTTTGCGTGTTATTAGTGATTTTTCAGAAACTAGACCCTAGCCTTGGAAAAACCCTTAGGAGGGGGTTTATATATAGTGTCCCCTAAGGGTTTTTTCAAGGCTAGGGTCTAGTTTCCGAGGCTAGAGTCTAATTTCCAGATAACCACTAATAACACCCAAAACCACTATATAGGGGAGAGTTCTTATGAGAATCATTATATTCGTATAACCGTGAGAACCAGCTTATTTAAATATTTTAAATATTTTTCATGTTTTTTTATTTTTTTTGCAAATAAGCATGAAACTAGAGAATAAACTCCAAAACCACCAAAAGCCGGACACGAGATAAAAACCCCAAGGGTTTTTTCAGAGCTAGGTCTAGTTTCCTGAAAATCACGAATAACACCCAAAACCACTATAGGGAGGGTTCTTATGAGAACAATTATATTCGTGAGAACCCGTTTATTTAGATATTTTTTCATGTTTTTCTATATATTTAATGATGCTTTTTTGAAAATAAGCATGAAATTAGATAATAAACCCCAAAATTACCAAAAGCTGGACACTAGATATAAAAGGGTTTTTCCAGGACCAGGGTCTAGTTTCCTCAAAACCACTAATAACATCCAAAACCACTAGATAATAGTAAACCACAAAACTACCAAAAGCCAATCAACACTAAAAAAAACATGATGTTTTTTGAAAGCAGTATGAAAAATATTAAAAGAAGCAATAAATCAACACTAATAAAGCATAAATTTAACAATAAAAAGCATGAAATTAACACTAAAAAAGTATGAAAAATAATTAAAAGAAGCATAAAATTAACACTAAAAAAACATGATTTTTTTTTAAAGAAACATGAAATCAACACTAAAAAAGCATGAAAAAAATTAAAAGAAGCATGAAATTAACACTAAAACATAATGATTTATTTTAAAAGAAGCATGAAATCAACACTAAAAAAACATGAAATAAAATTAAAGAAGTATGAAATTATCAATGATTGGAATTCCGTCATTTAAGCATTTAATAAATACTTAATTGGAATGCTGTTATTAATATATGAGACCTTAATATAAATATCTTATAATAACTATTTAAGCATCACATACTAACTATATAAGCATCTTATATTAATTATTTAAGCAATATTAATAACTAAGCAATATACTAAGTGTATTTAAACATTAAACAAATAATATTTAAGCATTCAATAATTAATAGTGCGCATATATAATATAAAAAGATGCACCATGAAGTAAAACAGTTTCATGAAATAGGAGTATTATGTAAGCACGATCTCATCTCCAATTTCGTTTTTTTTTTTTTTTTTTTTTACCAACTAAATCCGATGTATATTTGATTGCCGGATTATTAGGAATCAGTTGGACGAATTTTATACTACAATGACTAAGTTGCCCGTACGAATCATAACAATAATTAAAAATCAGTTTAACAAAATATTTGAGATCAAATCTATACCACACGATTAGCAAAAATTAAGGGTGCGAATGAGTTCCTAGTTCTCACATAATCACTATCTCTCATGTGAACCTCACTATATATATAAACGAATATCTCATATGGATATGAGAATATGGTAAATATTATCTCTCCCGTAGAAATGAATGCAGATCGAAGTAAGATCAATAGTTTAGATCTGTATGCTTTCTGTATATACATATACATGTTCGGCTCGATTCGATTCGAATAGGGATAAGTGTCTGAAATCTATAGGAGGAGACATAGGTCACGAGAAGAGGGGGTTAAGGAGTCATATTCAATTCATTGATAGGATGAGTCTTTTATTGCTGGAGGGACCAACCTTCAGTCTCTTCATCTACAATCACCTCCACTGATTCACACACACTCACGCTCATACTCTTCCTCATAAAAGTATTTTTCTTTTTTAATTTATACTCATTGATAAACCAAATGGCAAAGCTACAAAATCTTCATTGTCAATCACATGCATTTGCACAGACCCCCTCATAAATGGGTCGAGGTCGGTTTGGTGGGACTCCCCTAATTTATTAATTTATATATATGGAAATTAATCAATCCTTTTTTTTTTTTTTATTGCATCCAAATACAACAACCAAGTGCAAGATTAAAAATAAATTATTGAAAGAAAAAAAAGGCCCCAAAGACCTTTGTATGGTTAGGCCACATCCTTATTGGCCATCAGGAAAGAGACTTTTCTCTCCTTATATATTACATTAAATAAATCCCAAAAAAAAAAAAGAAAAAAAAAAAAGAATTCGCCCGCGCGTGTGTCCATCACTCGCACGTGCGATCCGCACCCCAGAAAAAAATTTGAGTCCAGTATATGGTTAGGACAAAAAGAAAAAGCCCAAAAGAAAGGGAAGAATTCCCGCCAAAAAAGCACACATGCACATGCCCACACGCGCCGCGCGCGTGTGCCAGCACCACTCTGAATCTTTGTAGAAAAAAAAAGAAAAAAAAAAAAAATGAAGAGAGAGCCATGAACCTCATTTTTTCCGGTCTTCTGTTCCTTTCTTCCTCTTCACCTTCTCTCTCTTTCCCTTTGCAGCAGCATTTACACAAAACATAGGCTCCAAACTTCAAAGCTCCAAACCCAAAAATTCTCCAAATTCTTGAATATATGGGACCCACAAAACCCACATACCCTTCTTCATTGAATTAAAATCACTTACCCCCACTTGATTCAATGACTCGATCCCCCACTAGCCAACTAAGTTATTAAATTCTCACCTCACCTCACCTCCACACCAAAATTAATTTTATAATTACTATGTACCAAAACCCCCCTTCTTCCCTTGGGAATCTGCGAGATAGAGAGCAGCAATTCCCACTATTAAAGAAAATGGGTCACAACGAAAATATCTCTCTTGTACATACATGAGTACATTAAAACTTACACCCCCCCCCCCCCCCACTACTTTATTATTATCTACATCTCACATTCACTCTTTTTTTTTTTGTCTAATTTTCATCACCCTCCCATGATTTTTTTCAATAAAAAATATTTTTTGAGGATTTTAGACAAAACAAACCTTGGACCACTATTATTCTAACCCCTTTTCCCCTTGTTTTTTTTCTTTCTCCTCCTCCCAACCCAACCCTCCCTCCATCACAACTTCTCCGTGTCACCATCCACATGCATCCACCCCTTATTATTCAACCTCCTCCTCTTATACGGTGACGTGGACGACGATGACGAGGACGAGGACGGCGACGTGTCTCCGTACGACGACACGCCCGCCCGCCCCATCACCCGAAGCTGCGGCAGCACCTTCGGCTGCTGCTTCCTGGGGCTGTTTTTTCCCGCCAGTTTTCGAATCAGCTGGTAGCAGCCCGCGATGTTCTCCTGCAATTTTTTTTATTTTTTTATTTTTTAAAAAAAATTCAATCTTTCTGAATTTATGTTTCTATGAAATAAAATAAAATAAAATAAAATAAAAGATGATCATCATACTTTGCGAAGTCCGTCGCTCCATGACTCGGCGTGCTGGGCGCCGATCATGGAGAATTTCGGCAGATCGTTTGCTGCACAGAGTATGGCTGCTGCAGCAATGCATGATGGCAGATACTCAAGGAAGCTGGTCTCTGTTAATTAAATAAATAATCAATTAAACTATTTTAAATAATTGATGTATGTGCATGCATGCATAGATCATACATATGTGTGTGCAGAAGTCAAAATAATATACAGTTGATTAAGAAGTTTTTTCATTATAAAAACTACCTTGCATTGTTGAGAGAATGATTTCTCTTGCCCTTGATGCGAGGAAGCCAGTATACGTCGCAGTCGAGTCAATTTTGAGGGCAAAAAAGCTTAAATAGCAAAATGGAGAAATCGATCGAAGTCTCCAGTCCAAGACTCTCAGCACCAGTAGCTCCATTCTTTGAATATTCTTTGGTTCAAATATGAATTTTGCACTCTCAACCTAATTAATAATAATTAATTCAAGATTTATTAAATACTTAAAAAAAAGATATTAATTTTTATAAATTAGTATAAAATCATTGAAAAAATAATTACCTGAAGATCCAAAAGAGAAGGAACAAGGGGTTCCTCCATTTTAGCAGCTAATGACAAGCATGCAACGGACAAAAGTTGCACTGGCCATCCATTTATTTTCTGCAATTATTGTAAATGAAAAAATATAGATTAGCATGCAAAATAAACAACAAAAGGTTAGGTGTACAAAAAATAATAAAATAAAATAAATTGGATGCATTAATTCCGAGGTTGCCAGGGGACAAATGGACCAACCTTATTAATTTATGGAGAAGATAATTTTTCTTATTAATTATCATTAACGAGCATGCCTTAATATTTAATTATGTATATATTCAATGAAAAGCATGCTTAATATTGAGTCATCCATTCACATACTGTACTGCATACTCTCATCCAAGTCATCAAATAATTAATTGTAGATTGGATATAATTAAACAATTAATGGTGATTAATTGGGAATTGCCTTTAATTAATAGTCCATACGTGTGACACTTTTTCTCCATAAACACCAATTTATATGCCATTAGTTTAATTAGTGGGCACTGAGTGGGTGGGCAAAGAATATTATTATTTATATAATATATACATGGAATTAACCAAAAAGACATAAATCATATATAGTATGCAGTACTGAATAATAATGTTCTTATCTTCTGTATTTCATAAATTTTACATCAAAATCATGGTGTTTGTTACATTATATCTACTCATTATATTAAGTACGTGTCTTTCTCAAATGGTATTAAAAGTCAATATTTAGTTTTTTTTTTGAGATAACAATATTTAGTTTTAGAAGATAGAAAAAAAAGTCAATATTTTTTTTTCCCATTAATTCCGCTGTCCAGATTAAATGGCCAGTACAGAAACTGATAGAAATTAATTGTAGTAGTAAAGAAAATCAGAATTTGATTTAAAAGAATATAAAAATAGAATATCTACACCATTAATTAGTTTTACTATTGTGTTTGCGTATTTGCCAACTCAGCAAAACAAAAGTACTGTACTTGACGGTGACGGGGTCTTACCGGCAAATGATGGGAGTAAAGAAAACGATCGAAATAGGTGACGGAGAGATACGCCGTTAATGGCTGAAAACCGTAATACCGTTGAACCTGCACCAAAGCAAAAAACTCTTCAGTCAACTCCACAAAATGCGCAGAAAATACTACCGTGCGCCACTTCCCCAAAAAAAAAAACACTAATATGCGCCGCTAGCCACTGTTTCATCGCGTTCTCGAATACTCCACCGACTTCCCCTCCCGCCGGTGGATACTAGCACCTCTAATCCCGACCAGCTAAAATGCGCCGCCGGTATCGTTAACTTGTAAAATACTATAATACCGGCCATACTGTGCGCCACCGGCGTATCTTAGATAGTATCCTAATTTGTGCTACAGTTCGCCACCTGCGCATGATAGCGAAGGGCGATGAAACGGAAGGTGGAATTAGGGGAAATACCTTGAGAATCCATGCAACAGATTGCGCCCTAGTAGAAGCATCGATCGATTGATGAGAGAGAGACGAATTGATTCCGGCGAGATCTCTCTCGTCTTCCAAAAGTCCGGCGATGGATTCCTCGGCGTCCGGCGGGCGGGATTCGATGTCCGATGAATATTCCGGCAAGTCATCCACGCCGGCGGCGAAGATGATATTGGAGTCCTCGCCGCAGAGAAGGTCGGAGAAGCAGTCGGAGCACGACAGTGACATGGCGAAATGCGACCACCGATGATTCGGCCGTCAATCTCTTTTGATCATATGAACTCGAAATTTTGCGCTCCGACTATTGCCGGAAATTCATCGGAGAATACGCCGGAAAATATTGGCGGCGGGCGTTGTGTGCTAGGGTATGTGACAGGATTTTTGTTGTGTGTTTTGGGCTTAGGCTCTCTCCTGTTTCCGTCCGATATATAGATAGGTAAAAATTGCTATTATTTTATTTTTATTTTTATTTGTCGACAATATTTCTATTTCTATTTTTTATTTTATTTTGTTTCCCTCCTTTTTCTAACATTTAAGTACAAAGCTGCGATAAAATATATATTTTAATTTTTTTAACAATAGCTGTATAGTCCCTAGTTTCCTTTTACTTTGAAAAAAGAAAGAAAAGATTATAAATTTTCCATAAATTAATTAATGTTGGAATATAGTACTATAATTGTGCATTGATTGTTTTCAAACAATGGGATTTTGCATTATGTGTGAGCTATCATATTCATATATAGTATAAATGGGGATGGGGTAGGTTTGAGCCTCTTATTATTTTGTTTCATTGTTTCTCTTGTTGTGTTTTGTCCAATTTAATTTTTTAGGACCACATATATGTTATGTGGAGTAATTATATATATATTGTGTTTATTTCACCAGTTCAGATCATGCCGCATCTCCTATTGCATCGACGAATGATCGTCGAAATCAATAATAATTAAAAAAAATCATAAACAAAACGTTGATTTTGAAAATAATGTTAACATATGGTGAGAATCCATCGATCGATGCAATAGATCATTCAGATTGATATCTTATATATGCTGGACGTACAAAAAATTGTCGATGATGTGATAATGTATAATGCATGTAGGTTTAAGAGAAATTATTCCCCATAATGGCTAAAGGCCTCGTGATAAAGTGCATCAATTATGATAAAATTTAAATATAATAAAAAGTGCATCAATTATGTTATGGATTCCCTAATTAATACCGAGTATAGTATTGGATGCAAATCCACGTACGTATATATTTATATTTTGTGTAAATAAATATATAAAAATGGCTTCTTTATTGGAAGCTTGATTTGATTATTTTTTTTTTGTAAATTATGTATATATGTTTTTTTATGTCGGTAATTGCGGGCAAATCCTTGAGTTAGATGACATTTGGTTTAGTCCAATGAAAATCCACTACAAATCATTTTCATGGGCCCACATGCTCAGTGACGTGGCGATAATTCCATTTCGTAGGAAACCATGCTGTAAATTGCTACTCAATTTTATTTTTTTTTGCAAAAGTTTAAAAGTGAATTCGTTTTTAACAAACTTCTCACAACTTTTAAATTTAACGTTTAGTGATTTAAAACGTTTAGTATTTCTTCGAATATTATTTTCAGTGAAAGATTTTTTTCAGTGAAAAAGTTGCTAACTTAATTTTTTACTACAGCATTCTCTAACCCAACGAGGCCCAATCCAGGTTGATAGTGTCGCCATTTTATTTTGATTTTTTACAATTGTAAAAACTACTCATGGACTTTTATTTTACTGCATTAAATATATATTAGGAGAATTAAAAAATCATTTTTTTTAGTTGTATTTCCACATTTCAAGAATAATTATATTCTTCAAGATGAGAAACATAATAAATAAATAAATAAATAAACCAACTTCCTGTAGGAATTTAAACATTAAATAAATACCATGCAATATTAATTTGCATATTATAATAAAATATAAATATCAATTATTATCATCTTGAATTAAAATTCAACGTCGTCGTATATGTGACAATGATTTTTGGCTATAAATGAATGAAATGCTTGTTTCCAATGTATCATTATAACTTAGAAAGAGATTCCAAATTTTCCAACAAATAATCCTTCTTTGTAAACAGGTCTTCAACTCTTCATATCACATCAATTTCAATAATTAAGTCCCATTTTTTATTTTCTTATCCTAATTAAAATCCTGATGAATTAAAATGACAACGGCGTCCTTCCCGCCAACAACGGAAGTTGAAACCACAAAAAAAAAGAAAAAAAGAGTTATTTCAAGAAAAAAAATGAAATATGGAAGAAAAACTGCCCAAATTGTAGGGACATGAAACATTTCTTCCTCTGCGTATTCAATTAATTCTCATGGCTTTTGTCAACTGTTGCTAACCTACTAGCACATTGTCTGTCACCCTCAATTAATTGCCCATCAATATAATTATATGAATCTTCAACTTCAATATCAAATTTAAAATAAAAAAAAATTCTCTATTGATACAAAAATTAACTAGGTAGAGTAATTGATCATATACATATATATATATATATATATATGTGAGTTTTTATGAAAGTGGCTAAATTTACAATGTGTTTTGTAACATTTCAGTTAGAGCTGGCAAATGACAGATCATTGTGGTCAGGCCGGGCCAGCTCTGAATTTGATCGGGTTTCATTATGTGGGCCGAGCTGAAACGGGTCTAGTTTACCAGCTCTAACTGCAGTGATGTACAAATACTCTTGAATTTTACAAAGAAGAAAGACTACTACACATATTGTGAGTGGTACAAAATTTCATTAAATTGAGGGAAGAATAAAATTAAAATAAAATGTAGTCAACATCCCATGAATAAAGCATAGTGCCCATGTCCTGAGGATGAGATATGGGGTTTTGCTGGATGTGGGAAATGCATATGCTTATATAATATATATAGTATTTGATGATTAATTTGATTTTCTTGGGCTCTTACAATCCTCCACACCTCCATAATTGTTTGTTTTATGACATGTATCATATGTGTATAGTATATAGCATGCCCATTTTATTGTTTATATATAGTGCAGAGTGGAAGTATCATATTCATCACTTGTTACACTCATTGATAAATGTAATGTAACTCTTTACTGTTTTTTCAACTCTGCATTATTGCACTTTGACAAAGACTTAATGGTCACTATTATTATGTGCTTGTGCATTTTATGTTCATTCATTTTTGTGTTTCCACTATTGGTAAAAGATATGAATATTAAGCTGTCTTTTTTTTTCTTGTTTATAAGGGTGTGTTTGGTGAAGATGGAAATTAAATAATAATAATAATAATAAATCATAATTTAATTGTAATCATATATTCATATTCTACTCTCAACCATATATGAGTGGATAATATAATTGGACTATAGTTAAGTGAGCTTGTCTCTATATGCAAGATTAAGTGGTCCCTTAAAAAAGATCAAATTTTAAAGATTTTGAACACATAGGAATGTAAATCACTAATTCAACAAAATCATATCCTATATTAGTGGGATGATTAGGTTTAATTATTTCCACATTTTAATTTAATCCATCAACCTCAAGATAGGGTATAGGCTTGGTACATTCACTTTGTGCAATTCATCACTCAATTAATAGTAAATCATTCCATTCCCAATTAGTCCAACATTATTGTAAATTTTTATTACACATGTGACACTTTTGTCACTCACTAATTAATTCTTAATGCATATTCATCTTTCATCTCTTTCCAATTTCTTAATGAGTACTAAAACTAAAGTCCAAGAAATTAGATAAAAAATTTATTCTACTAGTTGCATTATTTTCTGTATTATTTATCTATGGCTGCTATATAATCCATAGAAAGAGTTAATCCAACATGACTTTGATTGGCAGCTTGTCATTTGATTCCTACTTAGTAATATAGTATAGTAATCATTATATAATTAATTAATATAATTGCATGAATCAATATATTGCCAAAGGCACATAGCCAATACAGAACTTTTGAACAGAAGCTCAAAAATAATGTCTTTTTCTGCAAGAGAATAAAATAGATCCATGTTTTAATTATAATTTAGTGCTTATGTTTGACCAAAACAAATTAGAAAAAAATATGATGGACTATTAGGCCAACAACCAAACATATCCAAATTTAAAGTGTCACAAATTAAATTATAAGTACTGATGTTTTCAATTTTCTAATTCGGCACAACGTTGTCCTAACCTTACACTTTTTCTCCACAAACTGTCAATTATCTGACATGATTATATACATTCAAGAATTTGGCCTATCATCAAAACCCTAAATCCCTAATCTTATCCACCTTAGTAATTTTGTATCAATGTGTCTAATGATAAATAAACTTATAATTAGGTAAATTTTGGTAATAGAAACAAATATCAACAGTGATTGTCATGGTAGATGCATCATCTATTTTTTTTATGCAACGGTAGAAAATGACATATGCTTTTTAAGAAAAGTCAGTTGCTTATTGTTAGGCTTTCTTGGACTTGGCCAAACAAATTGTAGATATAGTAAGAGTTCCATCTCAACAACAACAACCAAAAAAAAAAACAAAAAAAAGAAAAAAACAGAGAGAGAGAGAGAGAAAGAAATAATACTTTCCCACCAAAATTGTCAAATCTAATTAAGACAAAGTATACAAACCTTGAATTTTTGTTTCATGTAATTATTACTTTCGCCGTCTACTACTCTAGAACATACTTATCAAATAAATCGACCAAAACTTCAATTTATGAAGCATGTGTGCAATATAATATTATAACTCAGTAAAAAAAAAAAAAATCACTAATCCGTTTGATTTATTTTTTCAATCTAATATGAATGCTCTCACAACGATATGTTCACTATTGATATAACAATAATCACGCTGTTATTTTAAACATACATATTTATAGCAAATTTATCAAGAAATGACATTACCAACATTAGTCAGTTTGCGACACGGTGGTTAAAGAAGCATTTCTCATCAACTTAAACTATGTGATATCAAATTTTTGAAGAAACAAGACTACTATTTTATGGCCTAGGCCTAATATCCAAGTTAAATTCAACACGGGCCTAATGAAATAATTAATTTCCCCATCAACTATTAATTATACGGCCCAGACCTTAGCCCATTTATGAAAATAATAACTCGAGCCTAAACATCGTGATCCGGCCCATGTTTTCTATTCGGGCTATACATGAGCCTCGAGTTTACTTTTGCATTGGGCCCGGGCCCGGCCCATCAGCGCATCCTACTGTAGCCTTTGACTACAAAACTGAAGAACACTCTGCCTCCATCTTCCCTTATCTATAAAGTCGAAATCTTTCAAAATTTCCAAATATATTTGAACTGAACAAACCAGTTAAAAATTCACAAAGTGAATTCGCAATGCTGAGTCTCGGAAGATTTCCGACAAAGTTGCAGTACGACGTCGTTCCGCACAGCCCCATCGCGAACTACCTTCAATTCCCTCCCAAATCCCACCTCCCGCACTCAGCCCGCCTCAATTTCGAAGCTGTTCTTGTGAAAACCCGACCTGGGCTTTGCTGCAACGCCTTGAAAACGAAGAAAAAAGGCGGCTTTAGCGTGGAAGAAGAGATCGACACCGCTGACGAATTCAAAGACGAAGAATTCGACGGCGAGTTCTCAGATTCCGACGAAATCGAAGACGGCGACGGCGGAGGCGAATTCGACGACGACGAGGTTGTTGTTCCTTTGAAGAATATGAAGAAGTGGCTTGAGCGTAGGCCGCGTGGGTTCGGTGAAGGGAAAGTGTATGATACTACGATTGAGGATAAGTTGATGGAAGAAATCGAGCAAAGTAGGGTGGCCCAGCTTGCAAATGTGAATAACCTCAAGGATAATCCCATCAAATCGAATTCCCAGAAAGAAACGAGCAATAAAAATAAAGGTTTGCCATTTCTTGGTTTTTTTATTTTTATTTTAATATTCTTGGTTTTGTTATTATTGGGAGTTTAGTTTGATTTCTTTGATGTTTTGACATTGGTTTGTACATATTGTTGAGTGCTCTCTTGAATGTTTGAAGTTTGATTTGTTAATGAGTCTTGAGATTTTGTAACTAGGTTTGAACTTGGTTGTTGGTGAAGTTTAGAAGTGGTAGGGTTGAAAAGGTTTAGGTTTTCTTGAACATTATTGCCTATTTGTAGCTTTTATGAGAAATGTTTTATAAGATAAAAATCATAAAAAGTTATCTTGATGAGTTACTTTCAGTCAAGATAATTTTTCACGGGGAGGAAGATTGGATAATTTATCAAGGAGAAATAGTGATTTTATATCGGGTCAGACCTATTTTACATGCCCTCGAGATAAGTTATTTGGGTTACCAAACAGACAGAAAAGACCATATAACTTTATTTATCTAGGCTTTTCTCGACTTTTTTTGACTACCAAACGAGGCGTGTGGATTATGGAATACTTGTATGTTAGCTTTTTTTCTTGATTTTACAAGCATGGATTTGAATAGATCAAAACTGATATTTGATGAGAACTATGTTGTCATAGCAAATCAAATTGTATACGAAACAAGAATCTTGAAAACATAAGTTCCAAATTCCCCTTTCCTTCAATTGGTTTTAGCTGCATCATGCCAAAATATCGATTGTTGAATGAGAAGGTGAGGTTCTGCATTGGAAGTGAAGCAGAGCCCTTCAATGATTTCTTTAAGCACTTTACTACTTTATAGAATTAGAGTTGATATCTCTTTCTAGTAAATAGAATTAGAATTTCTTTTACAATATATCATAACATGCTGGAGATCTGCAGTCCCAGCACCTATCGCAGATGGATTTCGAGTGCGTTTGGTAAATCTTCCTAAGAAGAAGAAGATTCACAAGGATTTACGAGTAGCTTTTCAAGGAGTTGCTGGAGTAGTGAATATAGTCCCCCTTGTTTCTGGAAATGAAAAAACGAGAGATCCGGTATGCACAGGAATTGCTTTCGTCGACTTCAAGAACAAGAACGAGGCAGAGAGGTACATATGCAGATTCACATTATGTAGTTGCAGAATTTTTTAAATATGATAAACTGAATTTGCTGTGTCTTGTTAGGTTTATACAGAACTTCTCCGGTAAACCTATATTATTCGGCAAGGTTGAAAAGCCGATAAAATGTGAAATGATGAATCCGAAGGTAAAGAAGCCAGAGTCTGATCAATCGGTTAGGAAGAGTAATGGCCCTTCTCTTCAACCCATTCCCAACTCAGACGAAGAGTCCGATTCTGCCTCTATGATCAACGAATCAGTGCTGGTTTCATCGATAGAGAGCATTCCTAGCGAACTCAATGGTGCAGATGAGAGGAATGATGCATCAGAAGAAAGGGAAGAAGATGACGATGATGATGGGATGAACTCCACCTCAACTACCTCCGGTTCTGATTTAGCTGATGATCGAGAAGAAGGAAAAGTGTCGGCCATTGACGCCTCTTCGTTGAAGCAGACGAGAAAAGTAAAGAAGCAGCCGAAGAAGGTGGCATCAAGAAAAGTGAAGGCTAATGTCCCAAAACTAGACATACCAGGATCTGCCAAAAAGTAAGCACTGTTAGTTAGTATACAAAGATCAGAGAGTAGTAGAGCGAAAATTCTCGTTTCCTTACGAAGTATTCCTCGTTTACGCAGGTTAGAAAGTCGAGAGAAGGCGGTACTCACCGGCGTATTTTCGAAATACGGAGCTGCTGGAGCTTCAACTGTGAAGGAACAGAGTAGATAGCAAATGGCCACCTTTCTTGAAGATGTAATGTTTTGTGTTTCAAGAATGTGATAACATTTCTGCATCGCCTTTTTATTTTGGAAAAAATGTACTGATCAATTCATTTATTTTAATTTGTAATCTAAATTTATTATTTAAAACTTTTTTTTTGAACTTTTTATTATTATAACCTTAAAATTGATACAACTTTTTTGAGTTCGTACGCCTAAAAAAAAGTTGTACTAAAACAATAAATTATTGACTTTTTGTACATAACTTAAATGAAAAAGGAAAAAAAAAAAAAAAATGATCATCGTCATTCCACAATTACTCTGAATTTGGATATTAAAAGCAGTAAAAATTTATTTATTTATTTATTTTTTTAAAAACAAAGCAGTAAAAATTAAAAAATATTTCATTTAAATCACACCCAAAAGAGTAAAAGTAAAACCCAACTCCTACCCACCCCCTACCACCCACCACCCCCACACCCACCCACTCCCCATCTCGCCTCCTTCCACAAACTCTGCTGCCCCCCACCTCCACCCCCACCTACCCCTACTACCCCCACCCCCTCCCTTTCTCATGCTGAGCAACTACTGGTTACAGTAAGGGTTTTGCGATTTTGCTGGAATTTGCTTTTTTACTTATGATGGTATCATTCATTATTGTTGCTGTTTATTGTTCATTTTAATTGATCACTCATGGATTCTTGCTATTTTTTCACGTTCTATTTGCGGATGCGATGTATATACTGTGTTGATTATGGTAATACTGAAGTATTTTTTTTGGCGGATTTTGATAATTATTTTTTTCTGGGTTTTGCTGGTTGCTTAGGGGTTTTCTGTTATTGGTATGTTTTGGTTGATGAGAAAGCGTCAGTTTTGTTCAGAAGTTGCGGAAGTTTGATTCTTAGGAGATATGGAAATCGAAGTGTAAATTCATCCTCTCTCCCTCACGTTGTTATCGTTGGAAGTAGCGTTTGTTCTTTATGTTTTTTGCTGCTCTTGTTTCGTTTCTTTAACTGATAACAGTAGTAGAAGCGTTATATAACCTTTGCAAACAGAGTGAACTTCTTGTATAGTGCATAAAGGTTGGGATTTTGTTGTTTGAACGCATAAACACCGGTTAATCGGGTGCAAAGACTCGATTTTTGGGCCTTTGTTTACTCTTGTCTGCTTTTAGAGACATCTGATTGAGGGAAATGCTGCAATCGTGCCTCTTTCGTCTTTCTTCGGGTTTTTCGTATGGATTACTTGATGAAGATCGATTACTTTAATTTCAGGAAATCTGGGGAATTGGAGGGAGATAAATTGGAATGATCGGTTTGTTTCGTACTTGTGGTTCAACGATAACAACTGGAACTAGGCTTTTCACCACCACAAGCCCTTCTTGCAAATATCTTATTCCCTCATGGGGAGCAAGTAGCACCGTGAGATTTGAATTATTGTTGACGAGGACTCAGTCTCAGAACTATTCATCGAAAAGGCCCCGTAAGGAAAAACCTGATTCTAAACCAGTAATGAAGGACGACAAGGAAGCTTTCTTTGTTGTTCGCAAGGGTGACCTTGTGGGAGTTTACAAAAGCTTAAGTGATTGCCAAGCTCAAGTTGGACCCTCGGTAATCTCAAATTCTCTGGACTTTGGTTTGTCCTTTTCTATTTGAATATAACTCTTTAGGCGATTTATGAAACATTATCAGTCCTTACCTGTGACTTCCTTGAACCCGTTCCTTTTGTTTTCACTTTCTTTTATATTACGGTTGATTCACAATAATGACTGGTAGCTACATGTTTCGTTCCTTTTGCTACACTCTTTGGTGCTAATTATCCCCTGCTGATTGTAGATTATTATAAATGGTTTCATTTTGTAAAAACCACGTTTTTGTTTCAATTACTCAAGTGGTGAGCCTTGCTCACTTTTTGAAATTATTTTTTGAATCTCTCTTCCATGAAACTGCACTTTCTTTTTCGACGGTTGGAACCATATTTCTCAAATTTACATTCAAGCCTGATCTATTGTTCCCAGGAATCACTATGATTTGATTGGAATCGATAAATCAAGTTCTTTTTTTCTTTTTCTTTTTTTCTAAATTAATTAATTCACTTAACCAAATACTTTTTTTAGACACGGTCTTCAAAAAACTTATTTCTGATGATTCTGGATTATTTGAAAGTGAAACAAATAACTTGTTCGTTTTTTCATTTCCTGCCAGATATGCGATCCTCCTGTGAGTGTGTATAAAGGTTATAACATGCCCAAGGACACCGAGAAGCATCTTATGTCATGTGGGCTTAAGAATGCTCTTTACTCCATTAGGGCTTCTGATCTTCCTGAAGAGCTTTTCGGCACTCTTGTCTCGTGTCCTTTTCAGGTCAGGTGTTCCACATTCGTATTTTCTTAATTCTTGTTTTTAGTAATATTGATATTTCTCTTCCGTTGAAACTTGTATGAGCAGTTTGATTATTTTAATTCTCTAGATCTCGTAATTCTTGTTTTTAATAATATTGATATTTCTCTTCTGTTGAAACTTGTATGAGCAGTTTGATTATTTTAATTCTCTAGATCTCATATGTAGACTTTTGTCCTGCAAGGTGTTTCGATTATAAGCTTTTTATTGTTGTTTACATATTTGCTCGTTTCCTTTTCTGGAGCAATCTTTCTAAAAAAAAGACATAAATGAAGTTTAATCATCCTGGCACCCTGATAAGTATTTCTAGAATTAGATCCTGGATACTCATACTATAATCAAAAGATATCTTATACGATTTAGGAGTTTATAATTCATTGAAATAAGCTTTTAGCCAAATACTGTTTAAGTAAAAGCTAAACAAGTTGCGAAAGGGATATTAATCTGCTTCAGTTCCATCATTTATTTTACAGACTAGTTTAATTGCACACACCAGTAGTTGAAGGCGATTGAAAAATTTGCATTAAATGATTTATAAACATTTAATTCTTCATTCTGCAGCCTTCTTCTTCTAGAGGTGAAACGTCTAGTGAACCTGTGGCTGTGACAAAGAAGAGGCCACAGGAACCTATATGGTCAGAATACGAGGTAAGTCAGATCATTACTTACTCTCAAATTCTTTAATCAGTAAGTAAATTGCAAGTTTCTGTATTGTTGATCGGAGATAAGTTAAGAATCCAGTTCATAGCGCCACGAGCGCAAGAAACTGAAAAGTGTTTCATACTCTCTCACTATATAACCAGAATTTATGATTGAAAAAAAGGGGAAAAGATATTGATAATGCTCTTTTAGATATGATCTCATGGAATGTTTTATATATCAAATGATAATTCTCTGCCGTTTTCAGTCATTTATATGGTCAATTTGATTGGAATTAAACTTGATGCTATGTTTATTTACACTAATATAATTTGCAGGAGGCTGTTGGACCTGTCTTGACTGCGAACGATGCATTACCAAAGCATTTCAAGTTAGATCCGTATAGAGTTAACCCGAATCAGTCAGTTTGTGTGAGTGGCTTAATGTTGGGATTCATAACACACTGCTTTCTTCTTCTTCTTCTTCTTCTTTTTTTTTTTTTTTTTGAGATAGTATGAAACAGAGTAATATCTGAAAGAATAAACACAAATTTCCATGCTTAAAAAGCAATCCGTTTGTCCGTTGCAGACATCTTGTACTATCGAGTTTGATGGTGCTTCAAAAGGAAATCCTGGTCAAGCAGGGGCTGGAGCTATACTGCGATCTGATGACGGGAATTTGGTAAATTAATTTTCTTCTGAAATTATTTCTCCGGTCATGACATATAAGTTTGACATTTTTCACATGTTAGATTTGTAGGCTGCGTGAAGGCTTAGGCATCGCTACCAATAATTTTGCTGAATATCGTGGGTTCATATTAGGGTTGAGATATGCACTCGGGAAAGGTTTTACTAATGTTCGAGTTCGAGGTGACTCCAAACTCGTTTGCATGCAGGTACGTTCAACACTTTCTCCATGTCCCATTTTCACCTTTTTGTTTTCTTTTTCCAAATTTACGAAGCCTTACTGGAAATGCTAAACAGGAAAAGCTTTGTTTATGCATATTACCTCATGTTTTGAACTCATCTCTAAGTATTCATCGTATTTTTTTGTACATATACTTACGAGTAATGATATATGTGGCAGATTCAAGGATTGTGGAAGGTAAAAAACCAAAATATCACCGGATTGTATGATGAGGCTAAGAAATTGAAGGATAGATTCCTCTCGTTCCAAATTATTCACGTTTTAAGGGTAATTGCTATATCGCCATGGCTACATCTCATTCTCTTTTCATCACAAACTGCATTCACCGCTCACATTACTCGTCTTTTGACATTGGCTCGTCTTTTCTACTTAAAGGACTTAAATTCTGAGGCGGATACTCTGGCTAACATGGCTGTCGATCTTCCTGGTAACTTTTTGATCTCGCCTCGTAACTTAATTCATGTAAGTTGGTTGATCTTTATCCGGTTCTTTCGTACTTGACTACAGTCGGACGGGTTGAAGAGGATGTTGATAAATAACTCCAACGCGCAGCAGAGTCGAGAGCCTTATTACGCCCTCTTCTTCGTCTTCTTCGACTTCTTCCTCTTCTAGGCGATGATCATTAAACTCTTCCAGTTGAAAATCAGCAGCTGCATAAAGATGTTTTCGTTTTTCTCTAATTTTCTTTGGGATCCCTTTTAATTTATTGGGTGACTCTATTTATAATTTGCAATTTTGAACAGTTTAATTTGTTCTTGAAGTTAGCTATAGATTAGATGAGGGAATTAGTCTTTATTGAATATGGATGGGCGCCGGAATTTCTTGAGTTAATGTAATTTCATAAAATCGTTGTCCTATACCCTAATATTTAAATCCCTCTCTATATATTAAAATAGTGCCTTAAATTCCTAGAATTAAAGTAATGAGAAATTTGTTCTCTATGAAATTTGGTGTGAAGTGTAAGTGCCAGATTTATGCCCTTATAATAATTTTAATATGAAGTGATTTTATTGATTTTTGTTTTTTTGGGTGTGGAAATATCTTAACTAGTATAAATGTAAGTGGAGTCAATCTTCAAAATAGCCCCTTTTATAAGTAAAAATCAATTTTAGCTCTCCATAAATAAAAGACTCAATTTTAGTCCTTCATAAATTAGGACAATTATGCCTTATTAATTTCTAGCTACTCACGACCTCTTCATGCACACGCACAACCACACACAACCGCACACACATGCAACCATGCACACACGCACACAATTATTCACACACACAACTAAGCACGACCAAACACAATCATAATGTATTGTTTTTACATTGCCCTAAACCTTCTTAAATCCCAAACTCTAAAATCTAAACCATAAACCCTCCTAAACCTTAAACCCCCAAAACCCTAAATCGCACACACACAACCACGCCCACTTGCACACAACCATGCACGACTAAACACAACGGTATCGTCTTATTTTTCATATTGCCATAGACTATAAACTCTCCTAAACCTCATAAACCATAAACCTCTTCATGCACACACACAATCGCGTACACACAACCATGCACGACCAAACACAACCACTCACACACAACCACACACGCACACACACAACCATGCACGACCAAACACAACCATAACATACTGCTTTTCACATAAAAGGGTAGAATAGTCCACAAATATAAAAAGGGGTAAAAATTGGGTCTTTTACTTATGAAGGGCTAAAATTGATTTTTTTACTTATCTAAAAGGGCTATTTTAAGGTATTAACACAATGTAATGGTTATAATCACTTTTTAGTTTCGTTTTCAATTTTCAAATCAAGACTTGACCTACTTTTAGCTCTTGTTTGGTAGTCAAGAAAAATCGAGAAAGACCTAGCTAAAGAAAGTTATTTGGTCTTTTTCTGTATATTTGGTATCTAAAATTCGTTATCTCGATGGCATGTGAAATAAGTCTAACCAGTGATAAAATCTAACCAGTGATAAAATCATTATTTTTCTTTGATAAATTATCTGACCTCGGATAAAATTATCTTAGTTGAAAAGTACCTTATCAAGATAAATTTTATGATTTTTATGTTATTTAGCATTTTTCATTAAAACTATCAAAGGATACCTTAAAGGATTGGATTGTGTGTGAAGTTGAGATCACAATATCCAATATTCTAAAACCTCGAAATACCCGGACCGGCCCAAAGTCAAATTCTTAAACAAGAAATTCCGGCCCAGCCCAAAGTTCTAAAACCTCGAGATACCCGGCCCGGCCCATTAGGGCTTAAGCCTTTATGTAACCCTTCATTCTTTCATTCTGTGCCGCCATTGCTGCTGCTGATAAACCAGCAGAAGTGCCGCTACACCGTCGGCCTTATTCCGCCTTTTCTCACCACTGTAAGTCCTTCTGCTTTCGCTTATACTCTTCTTTCTTCCTGGCAATAGTCTCTGTTTCTTCTCTGGACTGGTGAATCCTTTGCCTTCAATTAAGCCTCCCTTTAATTTACGAAATTTACTGTAGATTTGTTGCAATCGCTGTTTGTCGTTGTTTATTAGTCATTTGTGTGCTAGTAATTGTTAATCACAGCAAAGGGGATTCGATTGTATGCTTAGTCATTTGTGAGCTGGTAATTGTTAATCACAGCAAAGGGGATTCGATTGTATGTTATTTTGTGTTCAGTTTTTTGTGAGCCCTGTCATTTACAAACTGAAACTTGTGTGAAGATTTATGGAGTTTAAAGCTATGCCGATTGTTCTATCTTTAACTGATTTGCAGTTGCTTCTTGTTTAGTAGGCTAGTAATCATATTTGTATATGAGGAAGTAGTGTAGGCTGAATTTGTATAGCTCTGTGCGTATTTCCTTGCTATGTTGTTTTGATCCTGTGTTCTTTGTTTGCTGTTATTTTATGTGTTGAAGGATAAAGAGCAGCCATGGTTCAGTACAATTTCAAGAAGATTACTGTGGTCCCCACGGGGAAGGAGTTCATTGACATCATCCTCTCTCGAACCCAACGGCGAACGCCCACCCAAGTGCACAAGGGATATGCCATCTCACGTCTTCGCCAGTTTTACATGCGAAAGGTGAAGTTCACCCAGCAGAATTTTCATGAGAAGCTGTCAACGATCATCGATGATTTCCCCAGGCTCAATGACATCCATCCTTTTTATGGAGACTTGCTTCATGTTCTTTACAACAAAGACCATTACAAGCTTGCCTTGGGCCAAATCAACACTGCAAGAAACCTCATTGGTAAGATTTCCAAGGACTATGTCAGGCTATTGAAGTATGGTGATTCTCTCTATCGATGCAAGTCACTGAAAGTTGCTGCGCTTGGGCGTATGTGTACTGTTATCAAAAGGGTCACTCCTAGTTTAGCTTATCTTGAACAGATTAGACAGCACATGGCTAGGTTGCCTTCTATAGATCCGAATACACGAACTGTCTTGATCTGTGGGTACCCGAATGTGGGCAAGAGTTCGTTCATGAACAAAATCACCAGAGCTGAAGTTGATGTTCAACCATACGCCTTCACTACAAAATCACTTTTTGTTGGTCATACAGATTATAAGTATCTGAGGTATCAAGTGATCGACACTCCTGGGATTTTGGATCGACCCTTTGAGGATCGTAATATTATTGAAATGTGCAGTATTACAGCTCTTGCACATTTGAGGGCTGCAGTTCTGTTTTTTCTTGATATATCTGGTTCTTGTGGATACAGCATTGCTCAGCAAGCTGCTCTTTTTGATAGCATCAAGTCATTGTTCATGAACAAGCCCTTGATCATTGTCTGCAACAAGACCGATTTGCAGGCATTGGAAGGGCTTAATGAAGATGATATGAAACTGGTGATGGAGATGAAGGCAGAAGCTATGAAAACTGTTATAGGTGAAGGTGGTGAAGCGACGGATGATAATAGTGTGCTTTTGACTATGAGTACTTTGACTGAGCAAGGTGTGATGGATGTGAAGAATGCTGCTTGTGAGAGGCTGTTGAATCAGAGGGTGGAACAGAAAATGAAGTCAAAAAAACTGGGCGATTGCTTGAATCGTTTCCATGTTGCCATGCCTAAGCCTCGTGATCAGAAGGAGAGGCCTGCGTGTATTCCTCAAGCTGTTTTGGAAGCCAAAGCTAAGCAAGCTGATGAAGAGAAGAGGAAGCTGGAGAGAGATCTCGAAAACGAGAATGGAGGTGCAGGTGTTTACTCTGCTAGCTTGAAGAAGCGTTACATTCTTGCAGATGACGAATGGAAGGAAGATATCATCCCAGAAATCCTCGACGGACACAATGTAGCTGATTTCCTCGATCCAGATATATTAATGAGACTCGAGGAGTTGGAGAAAGAAGAAGGTGTTCTCCAAGGATTGGAAGAAGATGACGATTTCGAGATGGATGGAGCTGAGCTCACCCCTGAAGAACAAGCCGCACTCGCAGAAATCAGGAAGAAGAAAAGTCTGCTTATCCAACAGCATAGAATTAAAAAGAGCACAGCAGAGAGCCGACCGATTGTTCCGAGAAAATTCGATAAAGACAAGAAATTCACATCTGAAAGAATGGGGAGACAGTTATCTACTTTGGGACTGGATCCATCCATGGCTATTAACCGTGCTCGAAGCAAATCTAGGGGTCGCAAGAGGGAGAGATCCACTGAAAGAGATGGAGTTGATTCCATGGACGTCGATGGTGACCAACAAAATAAGAAGAAGATGAGGTTGAAGTCGAGATCCATGTCGAGGTCAAGGTCGCTGTCGAGACCTCCGGGTGAAGCTGTTCCAGGAGAGGGCTTCAAAGACACTGCCCAGAAGAAGAAGGCTATTAAGATTGGTAGAAGTTCGAGTAAGAACAGGAACAAGGAGGCCCGTAGAGGAGAAGCTGACAGAGTTATACCGACTCTCAAGCCTAAGCACTTGTTCTCTGGCAAGAGATCAACCGGCAAGACTGATAGGCGCTAGTGAGACCGAGGTAATCTTCTTTCATGAGCTCGTTTCTCGAATTTCCTTCGTTGCACGTAGTTAAAACTGATTTGGTTGATGCAGATGATGAATGCTGCTATTCATTGTGGAGAAGTATCTGTTGTGAGCTGCTGCTGCGAGATGGGAGTTTGTTTTTATTTTTATTTTTAAATTCATGCCATTTTTGCTTCTTGTTATGTTTTGACTTGTTACATGAAAGTTTTGGCCGGATTTTGATTGTTATAGTAAAAAACTATATATATTGTTTGTTATTTATACTTTAAAATAAGGATGAATAAATAGTGCAAAGAGATGCAGCTGGCCGAGCTGATTGGCTCAAGTAATGCCTCTCAGCAAGTTCTAACAGCTGCAAATATAAATAATAATTAATATTTAATGGTACAACAACCAGCTCTTGTCTCCCTGAGTTTCGGGGGCAAGATAGAGAGTGCCGTACATCCACTTTTACATTTCATATAATTTTTTCTTTTAATACTCTTTCCGTCTCATTCTTAAAGAACTTGTTGATTGCATTTTGTCGAACATAAATAGTCAGTCTCACTATTAAAGAACTTGTTGATTGCATTTTGTCGAACATAAATAGTCAGATTGGGTAGAGTAGTAGTGAATATGGTGGAAACTACTTTTTTTGTTTTTTTTGTATGGTTTTTTATTAGATTTAGATACCGGAGGAACTAATATTTGGTTCGGTTTTTTCTTGATCTCATTACTTGTTTGGTTTGAGCAATGGGTTATTCATTACTTAAATTGTTATATATAAAAATAGAGGAGAAATAAGGAGATAAAAAATCTTATATGTAACTAAATATTCAGTAAAAGTAATGATTATTGTTATTATTTTTCCTATTAATTTGGTTCCGTTTTCTTTACTTGAAAAAAACAGAGTACTAAATATGTATTGATGATGAACATTGTATTATTATTGTTGGCACTTAATTCATGTAGCCAAAAGATGGAAAATGGGACTAAGGAATTGGTAATTCAGGATTGATAACCTAATTATTCAAAATTGTAAAACAGTTGCTTCAAAATAAGAAGCATAAAACTGATAAAGTCGAGAGAGAGTTCGATATCATCTTTCATAGAGATTGAAAAATTGTTGTGGGGTTAGACTTAAATTACACGTGTATAATTACTTGAAAATTATGATTTTCCGAATTAATGGTCCACGTGTTGTGAGCAAGGAGTTGTTACATTGCACGTCACATTTCTACGAAATGCCAATGAAACTCAGATAAAAATCAAAGCTATTTATATTTTAATTTCTAATTGTATATGTAATTAATTGCTAAGTAGATTAGGAGTAATTTGTTTATAGGAAATCCTTTTCGTGTGTGGTGAGCCCCACTGCCCAAGCAAGTATAAAAGCGAACCGACTTGGAGCGTAAGAAAAGCACAATAGGGACAAAAAAAAAATCTCTGAAATTTCTCTCTCAGAATCTACAAATTAATCACGCTGAGGGATGACGGCGGCGCTCCGGCGATCACTACTGACTGCGGCGGCGGCGCTCAGGAGCCGCCGGACTTATCGGAGTGCATTTTCGGAACCCTTGAGCTGCCGCCGCTACTCGACGGCCGGTCCGCCGCCGTCGTCGCTGCGTAAATGCGCGTCCCCGGCGGAGGCGCTGCTTCCCGATGAGGCTGACGCCGCGCTGCACAAGGTTGAGATGGTACCGTTGGTGATTCAGCGGCGCGTCGTCGTGTACGATGGCGTTTGCCACCTGTGCCACACCGGTAATTTTTTTTATTTTTTTTCCCAATTTCCGAGCGTAAATAGCGCTATCTTCTCCGATCTATGTTTTTGTTTTATGAGTTGTTCGATGCGTTAAAAATGTATAAACCTGCACTCATATTTTGATATTTTGGGGGATTTTTCAACGCATTTTGTGCGTGCGTGTGTGTGTGTGTGTTAATTTGTTTGCCTAATCTGCTTGTTTATTTGCGATTGATTGTTGAATGTAGACTCCTTTTGAAGTTTTGTTCTACATTTTCATAGGTGAGTTTTTCCAGAAAAAAAATCTCAGACTGCTGCGATTTTTATTATTGAAACAATATATTATTCGGCATATAAAATGAAATTAGTATACAGCTTGAAATGCATTCTAACATACAGGAGTGAAATGGATAATCAGAGCCGACAAAGATAAGAAAATAAAATTCTGTTGCCTGCAATCAAAAGCAGCCGAGCCATACATGAAAATCTGCGGAGTGGATCGAGAAGATGTTCTTCGTCGCTTCCTCTTTGTCGAGGGCCCCGATTCATACCATCAAGGCTCTGCTGGTAATTGCTTTCCCTAAATTCTTGGTACCCAACTAGTAACATACATTGGCTGATGAAGTGATGATGCTTCTTTTCTGCAGCTGCTTTGAGAGTTTTCTCTTACTTGCCCTTACCTTACTCTGCTTTGAGTTCTCTAATGGTGGTTCCATCTCCATTGAGGGACGCTGTCTATGACTATGTGGCAAAGAGGCGCTATGACTGGTTCGGGAAGGAAGACGATTGCTTGGTCTTAAAGGAAGTGGAGCTGCTCGAGAGATTTGTGGATTGGGAAGAACTGCTCGAGCGCAGCCACTTCCATCAACAATGAGACTGCAATCACAGCATTACTCCTCTTCTGTGGGCAACTAACTAAGAGCATTTTGAATCTTTTGGCATCAAGATTGTATATATGTTGCTCTTTTCACTAGAGAATTTCATAGCCACCTCCCTCCTCTGTGTGTGGTGTTTTTGGATTGAAGTTTAGTGAATCTTGAAATGCTCACTGATTATGAGTATGTTGAATATTATGAGTAATCAATGTTTCTTGATGCATCCATGCAAAGAACTTGAAGGTATGCTTTGCTTTTGATATTGAGTATAAAGGTGATGAATACTATGAATAATGAATACATCAACATCTTTGCCTAACTATTCTCTACAGCAACAATGCAGACTACAAGATTTGCTCAATTCCAACCAGATTCAATAGTACAATTTATTACAAAATTGATGAATCTAAGTACCGGTCCATTCTTTCCAATCCTTGTCTACATGAGCTTGAGCCCATTTTACGGCTGCTCGAGCAGCCTGAGGCCCTCCGGGCAAACCTTTTTCGTTTATGGTATCCGCCATATCAACAAAAGGAAGCACGAGTAGTGTCCCCGGACCGCCATACTCGGTGTGCAAGAAAGTATCAAATATCTGTCAAAAGAGGAGGAGCAACCAAATATTCAGATGTAGATAAAAGATGACATAGTATGGAGGAGATATCTTACCAACTATGGGCAAAATTATACATTTTGAGTATAGAATTCTAATAATTTGGGATTGAAACATGAAGCATTAAAGTGAAAATGGCTAATCCATCAAATCACACAAGATTTGGAGGGGAAATCGTCTTAGAATTTCATCAACCCGTCCTTCATGCCTATAATTTAAATACACGTACTAATTGAGGTTAAAGCTTTACCTTTACTATTGATTCTAATTTGTAACCACAGCTTCCTTATTTGATAAAACTGGATGATAAAGAAAATGAGAAGAGAATGTATGAGTTAACCTCAGTGCAGATTCCGACAACTTCATCAAGGGAATCTCCAAACATATCTTTCTTGGACAGCTTCTTGTGTAAATGGGACTTGAACTTCTCAGTTTCCTAGAGAGACAGAGAGAGAGAAAATCATTATCCGAAATTAGAAAAATAAAAAAGAAATAGGGGGTGTAAATTGTACTTACGGAATCAGCAAATTCGGGAATAGGATCGGGGAATTTGTATTCCTTTTCGGCCCTGCAAATGAGGTTTGAATCATCGCTTCTCTTGAAAAACAGTGAAGAAAGAGGAGGAGAAGAAGGGGTTTTAGCTCTTGAAAAAGTAGAAGAGGAAGAAGGGAATTTAATGGAAAATAAAAAAATTGAGGGCGAGCGAACAAGCGAGGGCGCTGTGTATAGACCACACGCCGCCATTCTCTTATCTTCTTCTAAGTTCTAACCCTCCACTCTCAATTCAATTACTCTGTCGGAACTCCTGGGTTTTTGGTTTGCGCCTCTCTCTCTCTCTCCAGTATTTTGAGGAGGGTTTATCTTTATCTAGTCTCTCTCCTATTTTTATATATATACTACCTCTATCCCATATAGTTAGTCCACTTTACTTTATTGACTTTTCCGGCACGCGTTTTTACCGAAACTTAGTACGAGTTTTAAAACATAATTTTGTAGTATCATTTTTTACGAAATACTATGAGTGTTATAGTATCCCGTAAAAAAACGATACTACAAAATTATATTTTAAAACCCGTACTAAATTTTGGTAAAAACGCGTCCCGAAAAAATCAATAAAGCAAAATAAACTAACTATATGGGATGAAGGTAATATTTTTTTTCATTTTCCCTCCTTGAATATTGTCATAATTTTTCGTGGCTGGTCAAAGGTCAAATGTATGGTTTCATAGTACTCTCCCCGTCTTGCTCTATTTGGCTCATATATACTTCGTATTTAATATGTGAGGATTAAAATATATAAACAAAACCAAATGGAATGGGAGAGAGTAAGTATAAGCACAAGGAACAGATATTTACACTTACACTTCGGAATAACTGTTCTAAAAAAAAGCAACTAAATTGATTATAACGCTTAGGTTTATATCAACATACAGAGAGAATCAAACAAAGAAATAGTACTACAAATTCCTTTGATTAGGCTCCAGCCATGGGAACCCTAGGAAATCAAACACTTGCTTTTCACTTTCAAACTTCAAACTTGCGCTGCCTTTGCTTCCCTGCATTCAATTCATACCATTATTATCACAATACTACTACCCTCATATCATACATAATAAGCACACAAAACACACGATCTCATCATCATACTCGTACCCGTTTTCCCCCAGAACCATGAGTCGAAGGAAACAATCCCGTGTCATCAAGCGTGAATCCCTTCGAATCCGCCAGTATTCTCAACCTGTTCGAAACACCAAACAAAAATTCAAACCAATAATTGGAAAATGACGAGGAGATTCAAACAACGGCCTAGAAAACTATAACCAACTAGAGGGGATCGTTTTTATGATAGAACAATCTACTGATATTTAGTTGTTGATTTAACAAGACTTTTTATAAGAACTTTGACATTCTGGTAAATGTAGATATATATATAAACTCCTGGCCGTGCAAATGAAAGATGGCATAGGTGAGTGTAAATGGGCACACCTCCTGTTTAGCACATCATTTCCTGTCCATGCTATTAATCCAAATGCATATATATCTCTTGGGTAAACCTACACACAGAGAAAAAACAGTATTAGTAGACAAAATAATCAACGAGTGCCACAACTTTTGCAGTACTTGTTGGACTGAGACATTGCTTTTTCTGTTCAGAACAAGATAAACATTAACACACCTTGAAATCAATGCGGTGTCGCAACTCTCGACCAGGATATGTGCAAAGACCAAAATATGTATCCACTCCAGAGTCTGTACCCTGGGCCCACATATTGAATCCAAATGAAAACAAGGTAACCGATATTAAGCGAGCAAATCAAGCTTTGGTCTTATGTGGTGAAAAATGCAAGAAATGGAAGAAAATTACCTCCTCACTATGAAAACTGAAGATCAAATCCTCTCTTAGGAAGTTAATATCCTTAAGACGCTTTACAAATTTCGGGAGAAAGCCCGTATGACTGGAAACAAAAAAAAGACCAGAAAAAATCTGAACCGAGTATATGATAGTGTACTGAAAAAAAATTCTCCTCGCTTTCTAAAAATAAGTAATTCCTCACCTTTTCCCATCAGGGTGTGTGATCACAATATCCATATCCCCACAAGAAGCCTTCCCACGTCTGTATGATCCTCCACAAACAAGGTCCACCTGTAGAAACATACAATCAGAAAATATAAAAAATTGATTCGAAGGAACAATATCACAACAAGATTCCGTTTAAGATGAAAGAGAAGCAAGGCAACAGGCAGATCTCCATCTAATGACTCCTTAAAAAAAAACAACCAACTTAGTTACAACGGTGTGCACCTAAATCTCACTGGTGTTCATCAAGCAAGTCCTAGTTAGCAGTCAAAAACTACTGACAAGCAAAACTGTAATCGCGATTTATATTTATTTGATTAACACATGATTGTGAGCCTTCACAGTTAAATCAGCAGGTGAGATTCTTACCCCAGGCAATAGCTCTTCTCCAACTTTCTTTAGAAGACTTTCCATTTCCTGAACCTAAATTAGTTTGGAAGTGATAAATCGCTCAAGGAATATGATAATACACGCTTTAAATGGAAGTGTTGAGAAACTAATCGAAGGACAGACAGCCGACCTCGTGGCGTGGAATTCTTGTCTTGATGTCATCAAAGTATTTTAAGCCTAACCTCTGGGAATTTGTTAATGATTCCTCATTTTCAAGATCAGATAGGGTTCTGTGTCCTTTCTCATAAAGTTTTGATGCAGTTGCAGGTCCAATGCCCCATACTTCTCCAAATAAACTGATCGAGCGTACCTGAGAATCGATAAGAATATACAGCAGAATTAACAAAAGATCTTTGATTTGGAATATATAATGAAACCCCTGGCCTTCGAAACTATATGTATCTATCCTAAAGGACAACTATATGATTCACGCTTATAACACTAACGGAGGAGAGAACATTCTGCATCCAAATACAGCAAAATATTTTCGGAACCTCTAAACAACAACTGCCAAGAAAGAATAGACTACGATTTTCAGAAAGAAATACATGCCTTTTCATCCTTCTCAAAGTGCTCCAACTTGGATAGCTTTCCGGTGTTCACTATTTCCTGAATCTGTAATTATCAAATGACGATCACCAAGAAATAATCCATCAATTATCTCTCAATCACAGATAAGATAGCTCAACAATCAGGCAGAAACCGAGCGAGATGATGACATGATATAAATAACAAGAGTTTACATGGTCCTGCAGCGACTTTCCAATGCCGGGTAGACCTTTAACCTGGTCTGCACTTTCGATTTTGAAAGGCAAATTTTCAATGACTGGTATAGCCTTGTGATAACTAAATGACCTGCGATCCTCACCTAGAGCTGCCATAGTGCAATTGTCATGAAATATAGGTAAAGCCAGTTCTAAGACATCGAAAAAACCATATGACTATCAACAAAGGCAGTGTGGTGAATAAGTTTAACCTCTGTAAATGTCGATAAGCTTTCCGAATATCTGAGTTATATTCCGATTCAAATCAGGAGGGCTATACAACGACGATGCATCCGATGCGGAGACCTAATCAAGAATGAAGATCATTTCACAATGGACTAAACATTCAAAAAAACAGAAACAATCATCTTCTATGTTTTTCTCATGAAATCAAGAACTCACATCTTTATTTAGAGCATCCGAACTCAGATTAGTGACCTCTGGTCCTTTAGGGCTTGAAAATGGAGAAGAACCATTAACATCATCATGTTTCGAGGAATATTTAGGAGAATCCACAGATTCAACTGTTTGTGAGGTCTTAATCTTCTTCGATGGTGGTTGAACTTCACCACTCAAACCCGCATCGGCTTGTTTCGGATTCTCGTCACTAGCCGTTCTTCTACAATTTTCCGCAGCGTCCTCTGAGAAAATGTACGGATCTTCACACGCCTTTTCTCCTGCTCTCAAGCTGTCCTCTACCCACTGATAGTTCAGAATTTTCTGCACATTAAAATGAGGGCAAAAACATCAATTTCACGGCCAAAGCATCGGATGCAGAAGAATTTCACCACTTACTCCTTTGAATCGCTTCAAGTTCTGCGCGCCTACTTTCTTCAGAAGCGAATCCGAATCCGCGGCAAAAATGTGGGTAACCCTCTTGGAGAAACTCTCCTCCACCTTAGCCCCCATTTGCCCCAGTTTTTGCTTCCAAATCTTCGGAAATAATATCAATAAACACTTGAGCAACCTCTCAATTGAGATTTCTGCAAGTAGAAAAGTAAAAAAAAATAAAAAAAATTCCAAAAATGGAGAAAGAAAAAAAACCTGAAAGCGACGCGCTTGAACGCCGGTTTCGATAAGGAAGACGGTGATTCCGGAGAATATTCCGTTAGGATCGGACGGTGGAGATTTCTTCCTAGCCATTGGCGCCATTTTTTGTGTTCTGCCTCTTTTCATTCTGTGAAGAATGAAAAGCCGTACGGTCGAAGATTGGCAAAAATTGTTCCCAAGTTGTAATATACAGAAACAGAAAGGGGTAAAAAAGTCAATTCACATAAGAGAAGGTTTCAATCCAAAAGAAACGGAAAATTAAAATGGAAATGGAAAAATATAAAAAAGAAAAACCCAGCAAAACCCCTCATCCGTTTTCATAGCGGAGAAAATGCTTCTTCATCGTTCAATCTCAGTGCTGAATACCTGCAGAATTTCGTTGTATTCTCCCAGAATTTTCTCATTCTCTGCGAGGAACCTCTCCTTGCTATCGCGCTCGCCGGCGTCATTTTCCGGTTTCAGCAATTATCGCCCGCTCAAGGCGGATAGGCTCCGACCTTTTGCCACAAACGCCGCCGCCGACGAGGGCGGAAGCGGCGCCGACACGTTTTTGGCGGAGGAAAGCGTTTCCTGGACTTCTCTTGGTGTTTCGGATTCCATCTCCCGCGCCCTCTGTAATGTTGGGCTGCATAGACCTTCTCTAGTCCAGGTTACTACTTTTTTTTTTTTTTTTTTTGGGAGGGGGGGGGGGGGGGGGGGGGGGGTTTGTTTTTCATTTTCTTCAATTGGATAGATTTTTGTTTATGGGATGTTTAAAGTTTCGGTTTTTACTTGGATGGAGTTGGAATTTCGTACTAATTCTGAAATTTTAGGCATTCCCTTGAATCCGTTGTGATTGAATTCAACTCGTATATTTGTTCATAAATCATAGCATTGGTTTTTCATGATGTATCTTGTTCGAAGCTCTTGCTACAGTAGTATGCATTAAGATTAAATTAAGAGCGACGCTTTCTATATTTGGTTATGAGCATAAGTAGAGGAAGCATTTCTTCTTCACATTTGATAATAAAGAATGTGCAACATCAATGGTTATCTCTGAATTGATTTCGGCTTCATTTGTGTTGTCTTGTTCGAGACTCCCTTGAAATATCCATGGTTATGGGATTGAAATATCGATTGCGATTCAGGCTGCCTGTGTTCCGGCCATTCTTTGCGGAGATGATGTGGTGGTTGCAGCGGAGACGGGAAGTGGTAAAACTCATGGCTACTTAGTTCCTATAATTCACAAATTATGCAGCAACTCTGGTGCGTTGCATGATTCGGAACTGAAGAGTCCTCAACAAATCTCTCTTGTTTTATGCCCCAATGTAATGCTGTGTGAGCAAGTGGTTCGCATGGCAAATTCCCTCCGTGGTGAAGCTGGGGGCCCGCTTCTCAAAGCAGCTGCCATTTGTGGCCGACAGGTATGAAATAGGGGTTTCTTCATCATGGTGTAAACTAGGGCTTTTACTTATCGTGGATGATGTTTCAACTGCAGGGATTGTCAGTTAAAGATCCGGATATAATTGTGTCGACGCCAGTTGCACTTATAAACTATCTTTATGCCATTGACCCTGAAAGACGTAAACGTACTGAATTTATGCGTGTCGTAAAATATGTGGTAATGTTCAATTGTTTGTACTGAATAATTATGTAACTGAGCACGGCTAGAGCATCCGAGTTCACTGATTTAGTTATCGATCTCTCTATATATGTGTAGGTATTCGATGAAGCAGACTTGCTGCTATGTGGGAGTTTCCAGAACCAAGTGATTCGTCTCATAAATATGTTTCGTTTTGATGAGAAGCAGTTATCTAGATTTAAAGATGCAGAGGCTGGGGTTGGGGCTGGGGCTCAGGATCCTTCTTCTGCTCCCCTGAGTGCATCTGATACAGAAGAAGACTTTCCAGAAGATTTCAACTTGGAGGAAGATGAAGCAGACAGTGATGAGAAAACTATCGAGGATTCTAAGACCGAGTCCGGGAAAAGAAATTGGAAAGACTGGAGGAGAGTGAGGAAAATATACGCACGAAGTAAGCAGTACATTTTCGTGGCAGCCACGCTTCCTCTGAATGGGAAGAGAACTGCTGGAGGAACGTTGAAACGGATGTTTCCGGAAGCAAACTGGGTTAGTGGGAATTATCTCCATCATCATAATCCAAGGTTCTTTCTCTTCACTCATATTGCTCTCTTATGTGCCTGATCGTTTCTAGGAATAACTAAATCCGTTGTCCGTTCTTTGAATCGACATCTAATCAGTGATAAACTGCAGATTTCTTGATTTAGGATGCCTAAGAAAGAAATTTATTTGATTCGAGTAAAAATGCTATTCAGAGCATAGTTCACTGTGTTCATGTACTCGTTAAATGAAGTAAAATGTACACTTGTTGATTACGGTATTTCTACTGTACGAGCTTAGGTTGGAGCAGAAGTGGGTCGAGGTGACAAGAGATTCGCAGGTAGATATACTGATAAATGCCGTAAAAAGTGGTTATAAAACCAATACAGATTCTGCTTCTGGAGTGGTTTGGACCATGGTGTTTGCCAACACAGTTGAAGCTGCTGATGCCGTTGCCAACATTTTAATGGGAGCCGGAATTAAATGCGTACGGTATCACAGGAACATCTCTTTAGAAGAGAGGACCGAGAATCTAGTTGATTTCCAGAAGAATGGTGGTGTTTTTGTATGCACTGATGCTGCTGCTCGTGGACTCGACGTACCAAACGTTTCACATGTTATTCAGGTGTGTTTCTTTCGAGTGTTTAATTGTATGGTAGATTAGATGATCAAACGAGTTCAAAATCAATCGATCCATCAAAATAAATCTTGCCATATTTTTATTGTGTAGGCAGAGTTTGCTAGTTCTGCTGTAGACTTTTTGCATAGAGTGGGAAGAACGGCCAGAGCTGGTCAGCCTGGGCTCGTCACGAGTCTTTATACGGAATCGAATCGAGAGCTCGTTGCTGCAGTTCGTCAGGCTGAAGACCTCGATTTGCCTGTGGTAATTTCTTCAATTTGCTTCACTTGATGTGACAAGAAACTCTTTTCCTTCCACCTTTCTTACTCGTGCTTGAATCGTATGTAACCCGTATTTGATATGGTTGCAGGAGAAGGCGTTTAGTCGAAAGAGAAGCTTCCGGAACAAAATAAAGAAGAGGGACAGTGGCGCATCATCAGCTCCACGCCCGATTCCAGCATAGGCTACTTGCTGCCATCTCCAGTTTCAGAGATTGATGTCTTGAAAAGATTGTAAAAGCCAAGACTTGTGGGTTCTCGGAAAGTCGAGAAACGGGCGCCATCTCACCATCGGTAAGCTTCTACTTCATCGTTTTCGATTCTCCCTCTTCGCATCCATGAGTGAGAAAGAGATGATAGCTGTTGTGTATGATAGCATTAGAAGACTCTTGAGTTGAAAATGATATGCTTTGTGCATAAATCATCACTTTATTAAACACAAACTAACTAACAAATTCTCTCAATCGTTCCTCTCCTTAGCAACAATCAATTTCATAACAAATTCATTGATAGCATTATCAGAACTTCCCCCTTCATCACTTGCTTTCACAGCCAACTCCCTCCATTTTCTTGCATTCCTCCTCATCTCCTCCCTCCTCTCCCCTTCCATCACTTCCTTCAAACAATTAACCACCTCTTCTCTCCTGGCAACCCCATGTTCATCCTCCTTAGCCCTAATCCCGACCCCCCATACATCCTCGATAAACTTGGCATCCGTCATCTGGTCCGCCCACTGGGGCATTGCCACCATCGGCATCCCCAGTGCCAGGCCTTCCAGAGTCGAGTTCCACCCGCAGTGCGTCACGAAGCAGCCGATGGCCGGGTGCGCCAGCGTCTCCAGCTGGTTGCACCACGGCACGACCAGGCCCTTCCCCTCTGTGGAGTTGGTGAATCCGGCCGGAAGCTTCTCGCGCTCGGTTTCCCTCACGACCCAGAGGAAGTACGAGGCGCTCGACATCAGCGCCCACGCCATCTCCTCCGTCTGCTTTGCGGTGAGCGAGACCATGCTCCCGAACGAGATGTAGATCACAGATTCCCGTGGCTTCGTATCGAGCCAGGCCGCGCATTGCTCGCTCAGCGGCTTCCATAGGCTTGCGCCGTATCCCTTGTCTCCTTCGATTCTTCCGTCCAGGTACGCCGAGGGAACCATCGGCCCCACCAGTTTTGCCGGCCAGTACTTCTCCACGCTTTTCGCCTCCTTTTTTATTATAACCGCGGAGCATAGAATTAGCATATCACTATTGAGGTTAACGTGGAAAATAATAAGAAAAATGATCATGTCAACAAACAATGTCGTTTTACTGTCTCATACAAATAAGATCATTTGTTTTCCTTAAAAAAAAATTGTCATGTCCCATTATAATGTACTACCAATTGTGTACTAAAATTAATCGTTCTTCATTTATATTTTTTTTTTCTCGCTTTTGATGTAATATGATTTAATCTAATATTATACTAATTAATAATTACTAATTAATTCAATTAAAATATATAATTATTTTATAACTAATAAAGTTAAAATTAATACTAAAAATAAATACTAAATCCTAATTGAATAGGTGATCTTAGACAAGGTAAAAAAATTCAAAATTTTGAAAAAGAAAAATATAAAAAAATCGAATTTGATACACGTAACACGATTGATGCACTATAATAATAAAAGAAACTCTCGATCTTGCAAGAGTGATTTTTTAATATATTCAATTTGAGACGTTTCATAAGAAATTACAAAAAGAATTAAAAATAAAAAGAAATATGTGAATAAGGCCAACTTCTACATATATTTGTAATTTCCATATAATCTTTTATAAACTACCAAAATTATTGAATGTTAAAATATACTTCCTCCGTATAGTTGACTGAGTAGTATTTTTTTTTTAAACAAATTATAAAATCTAGTTATGATTAAAAATAAGATAGAGATTATTGAGGAAACATGAGCGAATGCAATTACCTGTGCCTCGAGGCCTTGGAAAGTGTTAGCGAACACGAAATCCGCCTTTTCCAGATTTGAAAACTGACTCAATTTCATGGCCAAGTAAGCAGGATAGCTCTGAGGGTTTCTGATGAGCGTCGGAACATCGCTAGAGTTCAACGGCGGCAGACCGGGCAGAACCAGAGGCTCCTCCTCCACATTCACCGGCAGCGCCAGCGTGCCGCCGTGAATGTGGCTGAAGATCGCGCACACGGCGGCCGAATTCGTGAAGAACGCCGCCCCAAACACGCCGCGCTGCTGCGCGACGTCGAGCGCCCAGGGGAAAAACGCGTCGTAGATTACGCAATCGACGGGGATTCCGGCCGATTCGTACTTATCGAGGAGCCGCGCTAGGGATTTGGAGCCGTGCTCTCTGAGTGAGGTGACGTATTCCTCTTCTCTTCCTGCTTCAGCGGAATCACCGTCGAAGCCGTCGGAGATCGGCTCCACCGCGACGGCGGCGGCGTGGATGGATCTGACGGTGGCGGTGGTGGTGGCTATGGTGGCTCTGACGCCCTTCGCCGCCAGGCGCTTGGCGAATTGGAGGAGAGGGTTGATGTGGCCTTGGCTCGGATAGGGGAGAACGATAACGTGAGGAATTGTGGAGCAGAGTTCTCGTGATTTCTCCATTTCTGGTGAGTATTGTGGCTAAAATTTGATGATGAAGATAGATATTTAAGGGCTGTGTTTATAGAATGATTGGGAATTCGATGTGGGATTTCAATTTATAGGCAGAAGCTGAGCTGTAATTCGGCATGAGCTGCTTCTGCCATTACGTGTGAGTTCATACAGTATTTGTTACAGAAACATGTGAGAATATAGAAATCAATTTTTTTTTTCTTCCTCGAATTTATCCTCATAATTTTAAAATTCGATTTATGTAATGCATAAAATAGGAATTTAAATTTTAAATATTTTCGTACGCTTTTCTTTAATTTATTTTACTTATTTTTTATGGGAAAATTGTCCCAAAATGCACAACATTTCATCAAATTCTTGTTTTGCACTTGAGCTTTAAAACCCGCCTATAATATATAACATTTCAATTGTTTCTGATTTTACACATAATGTCGATTTTTTTCCCTTCCCTAATTTTGTCAAAAATTTTGTACTTATATGCAAGTCGAAAGTTGTATATGTTGGAAATTATGTACTTCTTCCGGCTCAGAGATACTGAGCCTCTTTTTTTATTGGGCCGTCTCAAGATTTATGATCCTTTCTCTTTGGAAAATAATTGGTATATTAATAGCACAATTAGTAAACCTCTTATTACACTTAATATTATTTAATTAAATCTCATTATCCACTCACCTCTCAACACGTATCCCAATATAATTTAAATCTTAAAAGTTTAAACTATCATAATTTTCTCGTTTGTAATTCGATTTTTATTATGTTTATACTAAATTAAAGGTCTAGATACGATCTTTCATTTAAGATCAACATGGATATGTTTTTATACATCTATGATGCTCTAGTTTTAAAATATGCATAAATACATAAACTCACATCACATCCTTGCACACATTAAATACATGTCTTAATTCCCGTGCAAAAAAAAAAGGCTCAATATCTTTAAACTGGAGGAAGTAATACATATATGTAAAGAAATTAGAATATTACTAATCGTTTGACAAATTCGAATTCCATATCAGCACAAAATTTGAATAAACTAAGAAAAAAAAATAATCAACTTTGTGTACAAAATCAAAAACAACTGAAAAGTTAATATATTTATAGGCAAATAATTTTAAAGCTGGTATGTAAAATTAGAATTTTTAGTGAAGAATTCAACAAACGTGTGCAGAATGAAAGAACAAATATGAAATCTAGTCACTCTCAAGTCGAAGGTAGTTTGGGTAATGAATTTATTTTAACATTTTAATCATTTTGTATTTCGATGATCCTTTGAAGGTGACAGGAAACGAAATCGGTATGTAGCAATCAAATTAAACACGCAATATTCCATGACGTCATCGGATGACATCATCAATGACGCATAGAAAGTGGTTTGAGCCAGCTTAATCAATAGTACTAATAATAATTAGTGATGGAGTATATTTTTTTTAATGAAGTTTTGGAACTCTAATTAAAAAAAAAAAATCATATAATAGTTGTTAAGATATTAAAATTACCCTAAAATGTGCAGAAATGGACCTAAAATGTGGTGTCCTCATTATAGTTGGTCCAATTTTACTGCTACATTTGATATTTGCGAGCAAATAACAAAGTCGGCATTTGTATAAAAGTTTTACAGAATTAGGAACATATCAAATCACATTAAATAATTTTCCTTTTTGTGAACGAATATCATAATATAAGCTAAATTGGCAGGTGGAGTTTGCAATAATAAATTCACTGAAATTTCACGATTTTATCTGATGCAATCCAAGGTTCTTTTAAAAAATAAAAATAATAATAAAAAAAATAAAATAAAATAACGGTTCTTTATTTCTCACCTTAAGGTGACTCAAACCCTGAACCTTTTAGTTGGAGGAAAAATGTGTCACGCAATTCAAGTTTGTATTATGACATTTCTTTTTAGCTCATGCTTATAAATTCATTTGAACTAAAATCAAATTTGAATAATGACTCTTCCGCGATGATTTCTCTTTCATAGAATCACACCTTTTCTCTCTCGCGCGCGCGTGTTTGAGATTTTTGCAATTTTGAATTCCAGAAAGTAGTAAATGTTGTGCTGATTTCGTCGGTTTCTTTTTTTTTTTTTCTTTTTTTTTTTTTTTTTGATCGGGAAAATAGGGAAATTTTATTAAAAGAAAGAAAGAGAACCAGGTACGAGAAATACCAATTACAAATCCGAGTCTCTCAGCCAAATCTCACTGAGCTTACAGCTATTCCAAGTCCGGAAACTACCAATAATGTTCGAATCACTATTAATCATGCACCAATTCCAGAATCGACATTTGATTTCTTCTTCAATCCGTCGAAAGTCCCACTCCTTTTGCTCGAATTTCACATCGTTCCGCCACTTCCACAACACCCACGTAACACAAATCCATAATCCTCCCATTTTCAGCTTCGTCTTGCCACCACCCAACGACTCAGAGAAACAAGTGAAGTGATCGTGCACTTTTCTCGGTTCCGCCCAGCTAATGCCGCACCACTGTAGCATCTTCTGCCAAATTTTTTGCGTCTCCATGCATTCCAAGAAGAAGTGTCTGCTCGTTTCCGCCTTGTCGCCACAACAGCTGCACTTCCCTTCGTCCTCCGGGAGTTGAATTCGCTTTCGAAGGTTGTCCATTGTCGGTAACCTATTCCTCACTAGTCGCCACGCCATTGCATTGGCTTTTAAGGGCGCAGCCGCTTTCCAGATTGTATTGAAACAAAGATCCCCACACAACGGCTGAACCTGCTCGTCTCTTCCTTTAACAATTTCAGTATACGCTCTTTTCACTGTGAAACGGTTCTCCTCCGACCCCTTCCACGCCCAGCAATCCGCCTTTTCCTTTGATGGTATCGTATTAAGGAGCAGATTATCAAGCTCCAACGCAGCGGTTTCCTCCCGAGCTCTCAAAACACGTCGCCATCGGGTCGCCCATCGCAGCGGTTTCCTTCTGATTTCAATTTTGGATGTTTATGTTTCTATTATTATTATTATTATTATTATTATTATAGTGGATTTTTTTTTTTGGTATCATATCAAATTATATATTCTAATAAAATTTTAAATTTTCGATTAAACTTTTTCTTAACACTTGTAATTTTATAACTTTCTTTATTGTTCCGGAGTGAATTTGAAACTCCATAAATATTAAATAGTACTCCCTCCGTCCTTGATATTAGTGTGCATATTTTCCGTTTGGGACGTCCCCATATTAATGTGCATTCCAAATATGAAAAGATTCTCTAAGAAAAAATACATATTTACCCTTCCACTTTATTCTTTATTTCAATACTTACCAAACTGGGCCCACTTTTTCTCCATTATCTTAACTTTTTTCCACTATTGGTGTGAGCCCCTTATTCCACTATCCCTACATTTTTCCACTTTACACTATTTTCGTCTAAAACTGTGTGTCGTTTCTCTCAACATGCTAATATTAGGGACGGAGGGAGTATGTATTTCCTGTTTTTAATTATTGGGCCTGATGGATGGATGGACTTTTGAAATCCAGTAGTTTTCATTAATGGGCTGCTTCATATAATCGGCAGATGTTAAAAGCCCAAAACTCTTTTTTACTTTTAGATAACTTAATACTGTACACCAAGTTCTAGCTATATTTCTTCAATAAATTGTTCCATACAGTATAAATTTCAACATCGTCAAAATCCAAATACATCTACTTCCGCACGTAAAAAAAAACTAATATTGAAAAATGAAAAATATAAAACAAAACGTCGAAAAAAAATTAAAAATCGAAATCGAAACCAAACAAGTCCTTACTTTTTCCATAGATGAGCGAAAGAAACATAACACACACAGCTAAACAAACCCACATATATATACGCACACATTCACACTAAAAGCACTTAACACACTAATTAAAACACGTAATTAGGGGCAGATTAAACTAATGACGATTAAGGGCACTTAGTCCTGTTCCCGTGCGTAGTCATATCGGTGTAGCAGGCCCCACACAGCTCCCTGTTCCCAGAGGTGCCAGGTGGCACGCACTTGCACCTCACGCAGCAGGTCCCACACGCTCTGTTGCACAAGTTCGGCCTCGAGTGCAAGCTGCACCTCTCCTTGCACCGCTGCCCACAGTCTGCATCCGCGTAATTAACATTAACCCCCTTAATTAATCACTCATTAACTTAACCACGCTAGTTAGTAATTAATCACTCTCCCTCGCTCTTAATTGAATAAATTAACATACCAACGTAGGGTAAGAGCCTCCTGTTCACGCCTCTCACCACCTACAGTTCGAGGCCAAAATTAATTGATTAGTTAAGGAATAAAGTCGAGGAACTGCATGCATAGCTACAGTAGAGAATAATAATTATTATATGCGAGGGAAAAAAAAAAAAACCAGTGAGGCTTCTTCTTCAGCTTCGATGTCGGATGATACCTGCAAATCGAAATTTGAAATTAAAGCAAAGGAAATTAAAAAAAAAGGAAGAAAGAATAAATTAAAATTGTTCGTAAAATTACCAGAACAAGGGCGATTAGAAGAAGCGCAGAGAGAAGAAGCGGACGATACGCCATTTTTGTAGAGTTATTAATTAAGCTTTTCTTTTAGGAGAAATGAAATGAGTTTTGAGTGAAGAAGGAGATGAGATTGGTGCGGTTCCTTCTCTCCGGTGCTTCAAATTTATATAGTGTGGAGGTGTACTCTTGCTTAATCGAACCGTACATCTAAAAGTGGGATTTTTTTTATTTTTTATTCATTTATTTACTGTGCATAGAATATGTTTTTATTTAATTAATTTATTATTGTCTCTTTATCCGAGTTTTGTCGAGTGTTGCCGACCTTAGTGAAATGTATATAGAATAATTATCTGTATTATTTTTTTATAATAAAATGCAAATTAATATTTCAAAATATATTATATATTGTAAAACATTATGATGTTTTCTCTAACCGATAAATCCGACCTCCTTGAGCAAAAGATGTTTCTAATTCTACATACATTTTTTTTAAAAATTGATGTTTCTAATTCTACATACATTCATTGCAAGTGCACCCACATTTTAATACAACTTAAATGTCAACCTTTTATGTTGAACAAGCTTTTTCTTAGATTAATGAGCTGAAGGTTAAAATGTAATTTTAGTTTAGTAAGTGGATTTAAAATTAAAAAAAAAAAAAGTATTTCAATTTAAAATTTATCGTCAATGGAGTGATTATCTAATGCAGCCGACTATGGGTGCAAGAAAGGAAAGAAGAAACGTGCAATATTTGATTGTTGGAATGGAATCATGAATTATCCGTTGCATAACTTTTAATTTAGAATTTTGGAAATAAAAGTAAAGTACTATCTCCATCCCACCTAATTGTTCCATTTGCTTTTTGACATTTCGGCACTCTTTTTTATCGAAACCTAGTACGAGTTTTAAAATATAATTTTGAAGTATCGTTTTTTTTACGGGATACTATGACACTCATAGTATCCCGTAAAAGAAACGATACTTCAAAATTATATTTTAAAACTCGTATTAGGTTTCGGTGGAAAAACGTGCCGAAATGTCAAAAAGCAAATGGGACAATTAGGTGGGATGGAGGTAGTATAATAGAGGATTTTGGACACGACGAACAAAGTAGTGCATGGTGTCTCTTGTCCATTAGTGCGTCATGTTGGGCCGCCACCTTTTAATAAAGCCCATAATTCTGTGTCTCCTAAGGCGGCGTTTGGAAGAAAGAAATTCAAATATTGGTATTTGAAATTCATCAATTATTTGCACAAAGAATACCTAAAATATTTCATCCGTCTATAAAAATTGTGGTTGTTTATCTTACCGATCCGTTTATAAAAATTGTGGTTATTTTTCTTTTTTAGACATTACCCCACAATATCGATTCACATTTTTTATTACAATTCCGTATTGCATCTCCTATTGCACGACATATGATTGACACGCGTCATAAACATTTCCAAAACCAATCAATTCAAATTATTGTTGGTTTTGAAAAAGTTTATGACATGTGGAGACCATCTGTCGCTGCAATAAGAGATGCAATACAAAATTGCAATTGATGATCCAAATCGCCACAATGTCATTTTTTATTCATCTGAGTATATTAAAATAATAAAATGACTATTTATAAGTGGGACGAATGAAATAATATTTATTAAAAAACTAAATATGGCACATAAATATCACTTACATTATTTTTTATTTATTTATAAAAAAATACAAATGATGACTTATTTTTCCATTATATAAACACACATTAACTTTTTAATAAAACTCGAATTGAAATAACAAAATTACTATTTTTGTGGATGGAGAAAGTAATCCGTAATGGCCTAACAATAGCATGTTTTTAGATTAGTGCCGAAACCTAATGATTTAGTTATGGAATTCGGTGAGAGATTATAAATAGTTGTAAAATTTCATGAAGCAATACCAAGAGGATAATGAAGTGACTATCTTGTTTTGGAAATTTTGGGAAAAGTTTGAAAATTAAAAATTAAAAAGAAAAGGAAAAAAAAAAAAAAAAGGTTAAAAAGTAGGTATAGAAAAAGATGAGTTGATTGTACCTAATTCCATTGTACGGATGTGATATTTCATGTACTGAGACAGACAGAGGAGATGGGAATCCAGCCATTTTCCAGTTGGATATATATAATCATTTTCCTCAATTTATTTAACATTTGATTTTGCAGACAGTACTACCTCCATCCTATCTAGATTGTCCCTAAGAAAAACGGTATATACATCAATATTAAAATAGATAAAAAAATTTTAAGGACTCTTATTGTGTATAAAATTCTTACCATATGTCCCAATAAAGAAAAATAGACAATTAGAATGAGATGGAGAGAATTAAACGTTCCAATAAAAAAAAATAGATAATTAAAATGGGACAGAAAGAGTAATTTAGTTTGGCCAAAATATCCCTTCTCAAAATTGAAGCATGCAGAAGTCAAAATGAGCACATTTTTCCATATGAATTTGCAATATAAGCACCCATTCTACTGCCAAATTTAGCATTAATAAAGAATAATATATCACAAATTAATAAATATGTTATCAATTGAGTTTGGATGTATTTAATACTATCTCAATCCCATATACTATCTCCATCCCATGTATATAGGATATGTGGTTGTAGTTAATTTTAAGGAAATAGAGTTAATTGTAGCCATAAATTTTTTGCCATTTTAGGGAAGTAGACTAATATATGGGCCGGACCGAAAATGAAACGTAGCCTAATAAGTGGGATGGAGGTAGTATTAGGCTACCTTTCTGCTTTGGTCCGTCCCACTTATTAGTCCACTTTCCTAAAATGTCAAAAAAATTGTGGTTACAATTAACTATTTTTCCTTAAAATAAATTACAACCATATATCCTTATTTACATTGGCTATTATGTCATTTACAATGTAAACTACTACCTCCATCCCATTACATTAATCCTCTTTGCTTTTTGATTGTTCGGCACGCTTTTCCACCGAAACCTAGTACGAGTTTTAAAATATAATTTTGACGTATTCATTTTTTCACGGGGTACTATGACACTCATAGTACCCCGTGAAAAAATGAATACGTCAAAATTATATTTTAAAACTCGTACTAGATTTCGGTGGAAAAGCGTGCCGAACAATCAAAAAGCAAAGAGGACTAATGTAATGGGATGGAGGTAGTAATAAATAGGATGAAGGTAGTATTTATAATTACACTGGACATACATAGCTCTGAAAATGGATAATAGAGTGGAGGGGTTGAGGTAGGGTGGAGTGGACCATGGATTTTCTTACCACAACCACTCTGCAAACTCATAGTGAGCTGTATTCTACTAACCTTTCTCATTTCTTTTTCTTTTTCTTGGGAATTTCAAACTTCTTTATTTGATGCAATACTACTACTTTAATTTAATTTTCTGATATCTCTTCTAGTTCTAGAGAAATCGTCACACAAGCATAATTGGAAACTTTGCCTTCAAAATTTCATCTGTTCACGAAAATTAATGATATCACACTTCCTTTTTTTGGAAGTAATATATCACGCATGACAGCTATCTACATCCTGGAAAATGAAGAAAACCAGTAACCCATTTTCCAGTATGATTTATCAGTAAAAAAATTTAAGAAACCATAATTATAAAATACTCTCTTTGTCCCACCTCATTAGTCCACTTTTATATTTATATGTGAGGTATAAAATAATAAAAGTAAACTAATTAAATGGGATGGAGGGAGTATAAAAATAAAAAGAAAAAGAAAAAAGTAACTGTGGCACCATAATAATAGATGCCTGAATTTGGAGCATATTCATGATGACTTCATATAAAGTTATCCACCCCTTCACTTCACCCTTCCATACTCATGGGGACCAATGCGCCAACATCATTCCGATAGATACAATGTTCTAAATGATACTTCCTCCGTGTCCCGACGAAAGTGGTATGTTTCATTATTTTATCTCTCACGATATTCAAGAAACATCTCATTTTCGATGGGGCAGATGGAGTATATATATATATACACTTGTAAACACTCTATGTTTCATCCATAACGACACATTTTATTATAATAGAGTCAACTTGAATGAAAACGTGTCATTATGGATTCGTGCACATTCAGTGGCGAATCGAAATGTAGTAAAACTACTGATTTACCGAATTGTCGATCATTTATTCATGCACGAACACAAGAATTACACAAATACAAAAACAAAACAAAACCGTTCTACATCATGATTCGTGACATTAAATAAGCTAAAAATGATATCTAGTGGTCAAAATTTCTAGTTTTTCCCTCTTGAAATAACCTCAGTTAGAGACTTCTAATAATGTGCTATAACCAAGAAATGTGAAAAATAAGATAATGAAAAAAGAATTATATTTCCTCCTGTTCACATCTAGAAAACGATAGTAAGCTCCTTCTCAGTCATCTCGTATACGTGGTCGCTTGCATCTGTGACTGCGCTCTGCATATTTTCAGGTTTCTTTCAAGCTAAATCTATTGATGGTATCACACGACTTGAAGCATTTCAAAACGTATATATATTAATTATGGAAAGTGAGTTACCTGTCCCAATTTGGTAAGGAAATTGTTCATGAGATTTAATGATGTGAGCCTTACATCTTCGTTCGACTTGAGTGCTTGAGCAATGGCGAAAGCCCCTTCATCCTGAATCATGTGGAGTTGATGCTATCAGATAAAGATACAAAAACTATACTACGAATTTACAGTTTTCTGATGAAGGTGTTCCGTACTCTTATTTCATTAAACCCAAGATTGAGCGATACCAAAGCTTCGTTCACTACTTTTAAGCTACGAGCAAGGCATATAGCACCCTGTCAACATGTAATGATAATGTTCAGAATAAATGAATAACAACAGTGGACTTAAAAGACAAAAATAATAAGGCAAACCTCATCTCTGAGTCCATTGGCTCGGAGATCTAGACTTGAAATGGTGCTATTATATCTCAACATATCTGCAATATATTCAGCTCCAGTTGCACCTATCTGTGGAATTGTACATACAGAATATAATGGACGATCTTATGCGAAAGGCGATAGAGTTTCCTACGTATGAGTTAATACCTGACACCAACCAAGCATGAGGACTGATATATTCCCGTGAAACTTAAGAACTTCTGCTAAAGCCTTTGCACCCTCTGGCCCGATTGGATTGTAACCAAGTTCCAACTGGAAAACATAACTTATAGCATATATATGTGTATCATATCTAAAACAGTGAGAGAAGTAAGAGATGAGGACTAACAGCAGAAATGACGGAATTATCCTTCAGAACACGTGCTATTGCACTAATCCCTTGGGCGTGGATGTCATTTCCACCCTGTAAATAAAATCATAATTATTACTAAAGTATCACATAAACCTATCAGAATGTTTATAGACCATCATAAGTTTCATTCACTTACTAGATCAACATTCGTAATTGATCGGTTCTCCTTCAAAGCCTCTGCTATTTTTTCAGCTCCCTGAGGCATACATACATATGAGAGAAGAGGTCAGTGCATATTGTATCTCGTAAAAGAGGTGCATTTTTCCTACAAAAATGGCAGAATTTGGGTATAAAGGCACAAAATACTAACTGTACCTCATCTCCGATGTCATTCATATAAAGGCTAATTAACAGCAGACTTTTGCTCTTTTTGATATATTCAGCAACTTGAGAGGCTCCTCTTGCGCCAATCGAATTGTTTGCGAGATCCAAAACTGTAAGTTTCCCTGCATGGAAGAATGGACTGTCAAGATCCGCTACAGTATGCATAATGAGAAGAAAGGGGATGCCATTGAAAGAAAACCTTTATGAGAAGACAAGCCAGACATTAGAGCAATTGCTCCTTCATCTCCGAAAGAGTTCCCTTGCAGATAGAGTTCCTAGGTAATCACAATGATGCACTCACTCAGTCATGAATGCAAAAACTGAAAAGAAACTGCTCTCAGCATTGCATAACAGAATCTCATCACCAGCAATGAATAATAGGAACGATGCTATTATTTCCATCGAGAAAGAATCATGCACCTGAACTTTTCCCACTATATCTCTATGGAACAAGCATGAATCAATACGTGAATTAGGTGGTTTATTTTCAGTAAAAAAACAAAGGTTCATGGATATGGTACTGCAACTTCACAGTGCATGAGTTTTCGTGTGGACATAGCACAATTGACATAATTAAAGGCAAGATAAATTGAAGAAAGAAAAGGATTAGAAATATACCCTCAAGGATTTGTTTCCCTCCAGCCCTTTCGCCAGAGCAGATGCACCAAGGGGGCCACCGTAATTGCCACTGGAATGGAGCAAAGAAAAGAGCTTACATGAATGTTACCAAGGAGAAAATGCATATTCACACAACTATACCAAGAGAAGATTATAAGGCAGCAGTTCTTTTATTTTATACATTCATTTAAACATACTAAGCAGTCATTTTGGCGATAAGATCATTACTTGAGGTATATTGAAAGAATAGTCTTGTTCTCAAGAAGAGCTCCAGCAAGGCTTGAAAATCCCTACCTCCATTTCCAAAGTTAATAAGAAAACAGAATTAGCGGTAAGAATCAATGGATTGTCACAAACTGGGAGAACAAATAGTGCAAGAAGATATAATTACATACAGAGTAGTCAATCAAATTGTTATTAAGTTCAATGATACGCAAGGTTGAATTTTTCTTCAACATCTCAGCGATAGCTTTTGCTCCCTGCATTGTAAGAAATGAGAAGAATAAATTAGGCCCTTCAAACGAGGCATTTACATGATGGAGCATGCCTGAATCTTAAGAAACCTTTAAAAACAAAAAACAAACTCACCTCATCTCCAAATGAACTACTACTGAGCTGTAGCTTCTGAATACCCGAATTATTCACCAGAATGTCACATAAGCACTGCACAATAAGAAGAATATTTCACTAGGACTAAACTTTGAACCATGTAAAGATGTTACTGCAACGTCTTCAAAAATGATTTAGGCGAACAAATATATTATAGATAAAAAACATTAGTTATTACACACATCGGTCAGTGTAGAAAACATTCAGATTATGCATCTAACAATATCTTATGCCAGCCTACCTTGACCCCTTCATCCCCAATAGAGTTCCCTGATAAGTTCAGAGTTTTTAGAGCAATATTTGACTGTAAAATCCCATCGAAAGCCTTTATTCCTTCAGCCGTAATCCCATTAGCAGCAAAACTCACTTCTTCTGCAGTCTGCAAATAATACAAGTAGGAAGTAAATGGCAGAGGTCATCTTGGAAGATTCTAGGCCGAAAAAGGAGCAATATAAAACAAACTCTTACTTGATTATATGCCAAGCTCTCAGCTAGGAAGAATAACCCTTCATCTCCAAAATTAATACCTAGCAGCACCTTCTAGGGTTAGACCAATGCATTGTCAGAGTTTCGTGGGATTTCAACCACAACTGAACATGCAATAAACGTTTCAATACCTGACATGTCAATACTGCTAAATGACCTAAGCTCCTTGGCAAAATCATTTAGCCTCATTTGGGATTCCCTTACTTTAGCCCCAGTAGACGAAAACAAATTCATACCCCCGGGGAAGGACCACATCCCTCCCGAGGCAGGTTTATGATCCTCTTCGGCTACGGACTTAGATGATTTTGGCACTAGGATTTTCTCCACCAATTTCCATAAAACTGTCAGCTGGAAAGCGTAGATTAGTTACCAATTGAGAACTAAACTCCCTAATAAAGTACTCGCAACTACACTATCTGCAAAATATCCATTCAAGCACTTAGGTGCGAATACAATAAGCAGCACATATATCACTCTGCCATTCTACCATAAATCATTCAATGCAAGCAAAATGGTAAGAATTTCCTAATTCCTACACTACACATATTCTACATATGACGAACATCCTTTCCAGAAACCAAATAATCAGAAGAAGAAGCTGCGATGATATTCAACACTACGATCAAGCCACATTCCAATGCCGATAATACCTAAATCACAAAACACACACACACTCATAACGCGCGAAACGCATACCAAAAGTCGCGATTACGAATGCGCCGGCAGGCAGAATAAAGGAAACAGCTTGTCTGCCCGGAGCAAGGGTAGCTTGCGCTTGAGACTCCTGGTAAACCCTACGAGAGCTACCGCCACGCCTCGAACTTCCACCGCCGGCCGCCGCCGCTCTGATTACGAACTTCCTCGAGCTCAACGGTCTGAAACTGATGCTGACTAGAGTGAAAGAGCGTGCTAAATCCGGCCTCAGCAAACCGCTCTTCGCCGAGCTGAGGCTCCATAATTGAGTTCTATGTTTGGTTTGAAATGCGAAACTAATCTGAGAATACGAGAAAACAAACTATAAACACAATCCAAACGAATTAACAGAGAAGTAGAGAAGCAAAAAATAAAAATAAAAATAAAAATGCGTCCGTACCTTCGGGTGAGAAGAGAGAGAAAGCGCAGAAGTAGACACCATTAATTAATGTGGTAATATATGTGAGCGGGGAACGGAGTGAAGCGTGAGTGAGAAAAAGGGATAGAATCGATTGGGAACGGCGATTGAAGAAGAAGAAGATGATGCCGATGGATTCCAGACTTTTTAAAAGGTAATTTCCTTTCAATAAAATTGGGCTTTTTTTAATATATTGGGCCTATCCAAATTTAATCAAAGACCAAACATATAAACCGGGCCGTCAAACTGATTTGACCATTATTTAATTTTAAAGGTAGTGTAATTATTCAAACTGATATGCCCTAATACATTTTATTATCTGATTAAACTAGTGTAGGGCCCCGTCGAAATTCGACGGGATTATGAAAAATAAAATGTTAGCATAGTAATTATATAAGAGAATAGACAAATGAGAACAATAATTATCCTTTAGTTTTACATATCTTGAATGTCATGTAGCTCATCATTCATAATAATAGAAAAATATGTTAAATAGAGTACTCGAGTAGTTATCTACATTTAAGGGGCCCGTTAACACACAATAAAAAATAGAATAAAGATGTATATAATTTCTTATGCAGTTTAGCTCAATATAATAGAAATTAAAAAGGTCAAGGCAGGTTTTTTTTTTTTTTGGGGGGGGGTAATGGTACACATTTTTAAGAGGAAATACTTCAAAACAGCCATTTTGATAAAACAAAAATAAATTTTAGCCATCAATAAAAAAACATGTAAATTTTAGCCAATTCTTACGATTTTACCAACTTCCATTAGTTGTTAAATTTTATATTCAGAAAAATTAAATAAATTGAAACAAAAATATAATAATTTGAAATTAACACAAAAATCACGCCAAAGCATGAACCCTATTCCCCATCTCCAGTTGCCGTCATCACCGTCTCCACCGCACACCACCGCCTCCATCGCCGCCTCCACCGCATGCCACCGCCATCTCCATTCACGGCTGACGTTACTCTACACCAGTAGAGATCGATCTCCATCTCTGACTTACTGCTGCCGCTGCTTCTTCTTCATCACAATATAGATCTGTGCGCAGAGCCGCCGGCGCATATCGTAGAGTCGCCTTCTCCGTCGAGCTCGATGTTAACCTTCTTCTTCGGAGAGCTCATATCCTCATCGACTCCAAATTGCAGCTGGGGAGTCGCAAGGTCACAATCACCGTCGCTCTCCGGCGCCAAAGCTGCTCCTAGTACCGATGACTCTGACGATAATTTTCAATCCCCACTACGAAAGTGAAGAAGAATACCATGGGTGGTGTAGATTGCACCGACGATGCCGGAGATGGTGGAGGCGGCTTCGAACTCGCGTTTGAGCTCTGTTGTACAGGTTCCTCTCTCTCTCTCTCTCCATTACACGACCACGAAGGGGCCGTGACCGTGCGTCGTGCATTGCCACATCGGGCTGCCCCGTCGACCTCGGGACGGCCTCGAGCCCCCGTCGGAGCGCCGTGCTCCCCACGCCGTGCGGGCGCACAGCCACAGCCGCCTCTCCTGGGCCGTGGCCGTGCGTCGTGTATTGGTAAGCCGGGCAGCCCCATCAGCCTTGGCACAGCCGCACGGCCCCTATCGGGGTGCCGTGCTCTCGAGCCGTGTGAGCGCACGGCCACGACTGCCTCCCCTGACCCGTGGCCGTGCGTCGTGCAGTGGCACATTAGGATGCCCCGTCGGCCTTGGCACGGCCGCGAGCCCCCGTCGGGGCGCCGTACGTGTGCACGGCCACGACCGCTTCCCTTGGGCCGTGGCCGTGCGTCGTGCATTGGCACGCTGGTGCTCCCCGTCGGCCTTGGCACAGCCACGACCGCCTCCTCCAAGCTGTGGTCGTGCGTTGGCATACGGGCCCCCATTGGCCATGGCACGTGGTGCTCAGAATACACGACAACTATTGCACGACCGAATGGCCGTGTAATTGCGGCCGTGCAATTCCGCACCAGGGCTGTGTTCGTTGTGCCATGCAAAATGCATGACCAGCATTACACGACTTTGCAGTCGTGTAATTGTCGCGGTCGTGTAATTAACTTAAAGGGCATATATGTCATTTTACAAGAAAAATGGCTAAAATTTACATATTCTTTTATGTGTGGCTAAAATTTACTTTTACATTATCAAAATAATTATTTTGGGGATTGCCTCCATTTTTAATGTCATGTCTCCTACTCTTTGAGTCGTTGTTGTGAGGGCTAAGAAAGTTGTTTGATTTGACTTACTCGTTAGCTTATATAGGTAAATCAAAACAACTTTTTTTTTCTTTGAAATTTAATCTTACTATCAAATTATTTAAACAATATTTTTTTAGATTTAATTTTATAGTGTCTCAAAAATAATAAGAAAAGTTATTTCTAAATAGTTGTACTCAGTTTCCTGTGCCAAGCCGTCCATTTTTTTATTATAATAAAAGAAAGTTGAGAAGGCGTAGTATTTCTCAAATAATTGCATTTATATTGAATGTCAAGCTATTCATTATTCACTATAGAAATATTAAATAAGTGGATGATAACATTTTTCTTAATATGAGGTTGATAACATTTCTCATAAATGTCGAGCCGCCCGATGAATAAAAATCGGCTAGGAGGTGTAACATTTTTTGGATAGTTGAATATGAAGCTTATGATATTTCTCAAATACTACCTCCATCCCATTACATTAGTCACATTTACCTTTTTGCACGTATTTCCACCGAAACCTAGTACGAGTTTTAAAATATAATTTTGACGTATTCATTTTTTCACGGGATACTATGAGTGAAAAAATGAATACGTCATAGTATCCCGTGAAAAAATAAATACGTCAAAAATATATTTTAAAACCCGTACTAGGTTTCGGTGGAAAAACGTGCCGCAATAGTGAATGTGACTAATGTAATGGGATGGAGGTAGTAGTCATTACTCAGTTAAATAGAATAAAATATAAAAAAGAGAGAATCAAATATCAAATCAAGTAGTAATAACAGTATATTTTACAATTAGAATTAAAAAGATTATATAATTAAAGATAATTCTTTAAAAATAAAAAGATAATATGTCACATACCGTCAAAAAGATTAGCATGTAATGAGTATTTTTTCCTTGAACTGAAGCATCGTCAATAATTCCATCTAATTAATTTTTAATAAGGTCTCTTAAAGATTTTTAAAATATAAATAATAACACAAAATTGAGAATAATGCATATTAGATTAGAATGTATTGTGGGCATGTAGCAATCATCTATTAATGTAATAAGAGATGTCACACGGAATTACGGTAGAGGATCTGAACTCAAATATAAATTGATTCAACCTATTTATACAAGATTCAAAAAAATTAAAAAAAAACTTTGTTTTGATTGACGTTTTGACGGGAGATATCAAAAATACCCATATTTATTCTTCTATTTCACTACGTCTTTTTCATATTCTTACTGCGATTAAGGATAAATTACCATTGACTATATGAAGAGTGTAAAGTTGCAGCAGCTAGGAATGTGAAGCCGAGGACATGCAAAGTGAAGGAGATGAAGAAATAATAAGTGGAGAGTCGCATTTTATTTCCCCGACGTTTTTATTAGTTTTGTCTTCCGTTTATGCCACGTCAGCTTAGGTTTAGTATTAATTTAATAGCTTCTGGTTGTACGTAAACAGTTTATTACTTTTCGTAGTCAAAATTACAGTTTGTTTGTCTCCTTTTTCATCTCTCTTAGGTAGTATATGCTAAAATTTCAACAAACTAACAGCAACTTCGGTATAATATTTTATTATTATCATTGCAAAAATGATGAAAAGTTGAGCTAAGAGAAACAATGGAACAAAAAGGTATTTCATTCATATCCGATTCAAAGTCTTGATAAGTTACTAGGGAAACTAAAACAATATATCGAGAAATAAACGTACTAAAAGCGTGTGTAATTAGGAGCACGACTTAATAAAGACTTGAACCAACACATATTAAACACGCGAAGGATAAAGGCCAACAGGACGAGGCTCATGATCACGCACCAAGTTATGATCCCATAGAGGATCATCTGGATCTCCTGGTTTGGTTTGGCCCGTGGAAATAGATCGGTGTAAACGCTTGGACCGCTATATATTGCATGAGTGGGAGGCATATGATGGCACCCACACATGGTCTGGGCGGTTGAAGAAGGGCAGACCGCTCACCAAGAGGAGGACCACAGTGAGCAACGCGAGACCCTGTTCCTGCCATCAAAGTACGGCTTGCGCAAGAAGCCGCCAGGCGGGTTGAGCCCCGCCTTCAAGACAAAGCCGGCCAGCAACATGACCACCACCATCAGTGCATGTGCCCCCTCGAGCCACTGATTGTTTGTTGTGGGGGTTGCTGGGATTCCCGGTTGCTGCTCCTTGAGGGGTTGGAGGGCGGTGTTGGACTCCATGATTTGTTTTTTTGTTTTCTTGTCGATCGATCTCTGCAAAATCCAGGCAATGTGGGAAGTTAGGAGTGAGGGATGGATGCAATTATAAAGAGAAAAGAGATGGGAGTTGATAAAAAAAATGAGAGAAGAGAGGGAATTGCGGAAGAGACTGTTGAGTTTCTAATTTGAGAGGTAACGCTCAATATACGGTACGAGCTCCCGATAGAGAATGAGAATTGATATGCACCACACAATTATGTGGTTTGAGGATTTGTATTATATTATATACGGTGCGAGTTACAACAGTAAAAGAGAAATAAAAGGAATAGAATCTTATACTATTTTATAAATTCTCAAAGCCTGTAATTACTGAATTTTCATTATTATAAACCTGCTTACTAAAATTACTTTCATACCACATCCTAAAAACCCAAAAGTCTTAAATTTAACAACATCAAATCCGAGATCCAACACCACAGTCAACTCATTCAAGTGTTTCAAACTAACTTAGTCCAAACCAATCTAAAACAAATTGAATTCAATCCAAACCAACATATTTAAAGTCTAATCTATAAGAAGAAATTAGTCGAAACACAAGCTAAGAAGGTGGAGGGCCAGACCAATGTCTCATAATATGCTCCAGCTGAGCCTTCATCTATGCATGCTCCTCGGCCTGTTTCTGGATTTGCTCCTCAAGCTCCGTTTTGTTTTGTTTGATTTTGCAAGCGCTCCTCTCACTCGGCACTTGACTGTGTCTGCAAAGAGCTCAACTGTTCCTCCATGGCTGCAAGACTGAAGTCAGATGCCTCTCCCGATGATATAGATGACTGTGCTGCGGTTATATATCGACATCCTTGACCAAAAAACGTATTTTCTTCTCAAGGATGCAAAGCAAGAAAGATCTGAGCTTTTCTCTGACTTAGCATTATTTCAATATAAAGCAACATCATTAGAATGCAGAAGTACTGTAACAAGGTTATGAACCAATCACAAAACCCCTTTCAGTTTAAACTTCCTCTGCATAAATTTGATAACCACTTAGGCAACATGAAAGTGCATTTATAGTTAATTTTTTTATCAGATTACTCAATCTCTAAAGCAAAATCATTACTTTCTTAAGAAAATACTTATATAATCAAGAAAATAATTCACTAATATTCCAATACAGTAGATGGCTAAATTGGATACAATATAATAAAATATAGCATACCAGCTCTATGAGGTGATATTTCTAAATTCAACTTCTTAGCATCACCTGCACCATTAAAATGAACAAATTTCAATACGTCATATGACTCATTTTTCGACATTAGAAGGAAAAAAGAACAAATCGAGCTTTGATTTTTATTTATTTTGTAAATTTAATGATTTCTATATTAATTTATATGATACTAGAATATAAAACAATCGAAAAAATCGAACAAAATAATGTCAAATCGAAGAAATGACGAAGGTGCCCACCATTAGGTGAGTAGCATATCATTTCTCAGTATGTAATACCTCTTTTAATTTTTTTTTTGTTTTTTTTTATTTTTTTGTTTTTTTATTTTTTTATTTTAAGGGTTGATTTTATGTCAGTGATTGTCATGACCCTAAGACTGGATTTTTGTCATGTATTCGTACTGTGAATATCATGGTGTAAGATCGTGGATTCTTCAACCTTAATTGTCAATGTGTATTTTGATGCACTAATGATTCAGTATTGTCATAGATGGCGAGAAAGTGGCTTGCTGAGTCGCATTATCTTCAAATCTCTTGATTGCATTTGTAAATTCAAAGAGAGAATCAATGGTTTAACGTGTAATATTTTGAATGACGAATTTAGAAATAACAGAATACTTTGGACTTTCTGTGCCATACAGAGATCTTTTTTCTTTTTTTTTAAATGTTTGAATTATAATTTTACATCGACTATAAGTTAATTCAATAGAACTATAGAAAGAGGGTAAAAATTAAAATAGTTAATTCTAAATACAAAATAACATTTTTAGTCATGAACAACTAGACACTAATACTAAGAAAATGAAGTACTTTTGTTTTTTTTATATAAAATTATAAGTATGGAAGAGAAATTTGTGATAATTAATTTGGTGAACCACAATAGCATATTCTGTAATTTTAGAGAATCTTGAAGATGTCTATTATGTGAAGCATATTCTATAATTCAAATTTTATGCGACATCCAATTCACCCCCAATCCTTCCATCTTGACAACGATTTTTCTGTGTGGGCGTTAAATTTTTGCCAATAATATTGGTATAATTACGAAATTCGTTATACCATTAAAGTAGTTTATTGGAACATATGAAGCACAAATTCATATTAAAATATGGGATTACACATACAAATAACAATCAAAAGAAGGTACTTTTACCATAGAACACATTAAAATTACCAAAATCGAACTACAGGCAAATGGGGACCAAAATTTGCAATTCTGTTCCGACACAATCAACACCTCTGCACTATATGCTACTGCCATTTTTGGAACATATAAATAGTTGTAACAATCACTAATTTACATCTACATACTAAAACTACCGATCTAGTCTAGTAAAACTGCAAGACTAATGCATCCGTCTACTCATTTTCATGGTCATCATTTTCCTTTTCTTGTGAGCTTGATGCTTGGCGGCATTCCTCAGCTTTCTCTTGGCATTTCGTTCCGGATTCACCACAGCCATCACCTTCTCTCCTTGTTTCCTTTTGTCGCGCTTCGCCTTGAGATTTTTGCGTATTTGGCTGTAAATTTGGACAAAATTCTGCACCCCAATGATGTCCCTTATGCTTTCGCTCACCTCTTGTGCTAGTTGTTTCAGATCATCTGGAATATGATCGATAAGAGGATCAGACATTGATTATAAATTTCTAATAAGCAAGAAATTTGGAAAAAATGCGTTATCGATAAAAGCTTTCTATGGGGTAGGGGACGACTATAAGAGTTCATTTCTATTTATATTTCCTCGAGTATACCTCTATTTGTTTAGATAGTATGTTAGGCCGATCCTTTTATTTTGAGTTTTTGATTTACGTTTGTATCATACTTGCTACTCCCCCCTATACATACGAGCCATGGTACTTAAATACACAATATCCTTTTCCCGATATAAGTCTTTATTTTATTATGATGCATTAGCGTTACCCTAGTATGGATAGAAGAAAATAAATAAAATAGTTACCTGAAATAACTTGCCCAGTGTGACCTTCGCAGACTCTATACAAGGGCAACAGCAGTTGATACGCGAAACTGCGGACATCATCAATGCTGGTAGGTAACTTCAGCAGCAGTTTCGGCGATACTGATTTGTAAAAGTTGAAGACAATTTTCATCTACAAGAAAGGTCAAATATGCCCACTCGGAATCAGAGTCTTTTGAGTATTATAATAAAATCTAATGCAGAAATTGAGTTTGAGAAAAATGGGATATTATAACTATAAAGACGTGTATTGATCGGCTTATATGCTCTCGGAAACAAACCTGATTAACCTCCATCTGAAATGTAAGCTTCCCCATTCGTTGGAGCAAATAGGATATAAATGGATGCTGATTTTTATCATGTTCGCCACTTGCATCAGATATATATGATTGAAGGGTTCTCTTTCCTTTTCTTGGATCAAGAATTCCAAAAGCTTTAAGAAAACGGTCTTGCTCAGCACAGTCGAGGCTGGACCAGAAACTAGAAAAGGCAATGCTTTCATTCTTTTCTAAGAAGGAATGGAGACCAGAAATTGTAAACAGAAGGTTTTGCATTATAAGAATGCCAGTTGTTTCGTCACTTGATGGCACCTTCAGTTGACAACATAAAGAAACAGCTATATGGAAAAGCATGCTCGATTTCATGAGGTAGAATGTTTCTGCAGAGATGTTGCTGTTATCTCTACACGCATTGGTTACTGCAGCAAAGTAAGAAGATAGAATCCGGCATGATATGTTTCGCAGCCACATGTGAGGATGCAACAGGAATTCAGTAATGATTTCCCAAATATCCTGTTAAAAGTTATTGGTGAGTAAAATGACACAAAATTCACGTAAAGCTCAATAATTAGAAGATTTTAAGACAAACCAACACCCATAACCTGCTGAAACTGATATAAACGGGGAATATATAAAGAACAGAAAGAATAGTAATTTGTACCTCAAGCTCCACATCAAGGAACATGTTGGGAAATTGACTTAGGATCTTCTCAAACATAACTAACGAATAATATACCTCCTTCCAGGATGGAATAACTGGATCATCTGATAAATCTTGTTGAGTTGATGCAATAGCATTGACAGCAGACTGAAGAATGTTTCTCATTGCAGGAAGTACTTTAACGAGGTGTGATTGGAATTTCTTTCCAGTAACTTCCACTAGTAAACCCAAAACCTGTCAAGTGGAATCAAAGCATTTCAAATGGCTCCCACCACAGAGTGGAACAAGTTAAGAGATGAAAAAAAAGGTAACCAAAACAAAGTATTCTACTGATTTTACCTGTGCCCCAGCAGCCCATAGGTTCTGTTTTCCACCAAGGTACCAAGATAGACTATACTCAAGTATTGAGTGAAGCGAATGAGAGTTAATATGCCCAACGAGACACTTTATAGCAGCAGCAGACATGGACCGCACTTTTTTGTCATCATCATTAGCCAAACAAATGACGAAACGCACAAACAGTGTTTTGGATTGTTCATCTACAACATTCTGAGGAAATTTTAATACAATAGTATGAAGCATCTCTAGGACAGCTTCCCTTCCACTGGAATGCTCATAACTGTAGGAAATATGGGTCATAAAAATTATGAGTATATTAAAATATCAAAAAACAAAAAAATAATAATAGAACAGGAAAAAGAGCACCAAGTCCTCGTAGTTCAGTGTTTTCACCTCAAACTTGCGAGTAAGAAATCAAGATGTTGTTGCAAACGCTTCTGAGAAAGATGGTAACCTAGTAAAAACTGAAGCAAGATTTGACTGCATTTCTTGCGAATGGGCTCATCTTGACTTTGTACCATCAGTTCTGCAACAACCTGAACAAGATCATATATCTCAGGAACTACCAGCTTACGATGTATGATCGCCTTCAACAGTGAAAGGGCAATGAATGAGGGGTTTTTCGCAAAATCAACAAACAATGGAAACTGGATCAGCATATGCAACTGATCAGCTGACAGTGTGACTCTCTCACTTCGCAGAAGCTTTGTTAACAACTTCATACATGACTCAGTCAACTGACTGTTGACATTGGCTGAACCTTGTGCTATGACCAGCAAAGAATTCTTTATCTTGTCAGCTTGTGACAGAAGTGACGGCAATGGCAACTTTATTATCAGAGAAAAGCACCTAAATGCAGCTGTAATAATGTTTTCATACTTAGAACCCAAGCATTGACCCAATAAACTGACAAAAGGGTCGAGCAATGATAAAAGTTGTCCATCCCCTGGGTTAAGCTTCAGTTTCTTCAAGTAGTTATGCAGGACTCCAAGAGCAAATGCTGTGATCAAATGAGAAAATCGTCGATCAACATTCACTAATCTGTTGGTTTCAATTGCCTGGCCACTCTCAGCATCTTTATTATCTGCCTGCAAAATAGAACGATTTGCAGGCTCATTACCTTCATCGCCAATGCCATCTTTAATAAGGCAATTTACAAATATGAGCAATTCAGTCTGTTCCACAGATGGATTGCATTCAATACCCGCAGCTATGTGATTTAACATGGTCTCCAATTTCAACTTCAGCTTTTGTGTGAGCTGCTTATGCAGATGAACTGTAACAGGGGAAAGAAGTTTCAAAGCATGACTTTTAAAAGTGACACTCTGGGCAATCAATTTTAGAGTTTCATAAGATTTCTGCTTTCTCGTCTCTTTCATTTTAGAAGCAATCTTTTCGACGTCTTTCTCATCAGAAACACCCCCAAGTATATCATTCTGTACGACAGAAAGGAGGTCATCTAAGCAGTAATCCAACTTCCCACAGATGGGAGTCGTGAGGAACTTAGACAGCAAGAAATTGAGTGTATAACCTAGAACATGTAGTTCGTAGCCTCTCTTCAGTATGCCCTTCAACACTTTGACAATAAACTGCAAATACTCCAATCCCAGTTCCTTTAAGCAAGCAGACAATGCAGACCTAGCCTCTTCACGTACACTTTCTAATCGATTTTTAAGAAAGTTCGAAATACGGTGAACAATAGTGGGAAGTTGAGAGTCCATGATATCACTGGGGAGCAATTTTAGAAGTTTCAGGGCAACCAGACTGATGTTAACATTGATACTTTCAGAATCAGAGACCAACAACTTCTGAATCTTGGGGAAAATATTTTTCTGCAAGCTCTCCTTTATGACAGGTAGTTCACCATTATCAGTGATCCTTGACAGATTTGATGAAGGCTTCACATCAATGGTGTGTGGATCAGGTGCATCAGAAGCAGAAACATTAGTTTCATCGATCAAAGAGGACTCCTCAAAATGGAAACGATCAAGGATGGCGCAGATGAGACGCGACAGAAGCTTTTGCTTATCTGGTTTTAGTGCTAAATTGCGGAAACATCTGAGTAGCAAGGCATAGTACTGATTCCACTTCATGCAACCTGATATCGATGCCAGGGCCTCAATGCATGCACTTCTTATATTCTCATCCTTGCCATCATGTGCATCAAACAGCATGCTGAAGAGCAGTGGGACAAACACTTGAAAGGTGATGACCTAGAAAATATGTAAGCTTCCAAGATTAGTGATGTAACATGACAAATTTTACTACTCATTAAAATCCAAAAGATGATTGAAAAACTTACATTTGATAGATTCCCTGAACTGACAATGTTGCTATAGCGAGAGAGTGCTCTCGCTCTCCTGTGTTTCTGCATTAAGTGAAATGGCATAAGGCAAGGACCATAAGTGAGTATTGCGCTCAGTTCAATATAACGACTTCTCTGAATAACTAAAAAGAGGCTTTACCTGTAAGTGTACTATGTTATTGAAGAAATCTTGTTCAGCATCATCACTACACAGAACCCTATATGAATCGAGGTTTGCTTCCTTGGGGAGCTTCAGCACCATTTCTCGAAGCAAATCAATCCAGACCTAAAATCAACAAATGCATGTTAAAAGAAGTGTTACTTCCAGTTGAACCGCCCACAACAACCCAATCCCACCAACTAATAACCCAAAAAGTTCTAAAAACAAAAGTTTTTAATATCAACATATCCTAATCTGGATAAAACGAGGGCCACTGATAACTCAGACTCTTGCAGTCAGCAGTTAGCATCCTCAAAGAGGAACGGCCCTACGGATTAGCACAGAATTAGAATAAAAAGTGAAAATATAAATTTCAATACCTTTTTACCAGCACCTTCCTTGTTCATTGCATTTCCCATATGCTTCAACAAAAAATTGTTCACTATGGGTAGAATACTGGCTCTAGACCATATTTTGTCAGATTCTAGAGATCCATTTAGAATCTCGCCAGAAAATTCAACGAAGGATAGCAGTAATCTGAATGCACTTTGCCGTAATATCATTTCTTCAGATGACATATCGTTTACTGCGTGAGCCAGGATTGGTAATGCATGCTCTTCTTCAATAGTATAATAAAATTTCACATTAACCTTCTCATAAGCAGAGAGTACTTTGTCATAGTCAAGAGCACCCATCTCCATTGCGGAGGTTGCATTTAGTTCACGAAGAATTTTTGCCTGCACAAAATAGTTCGTGAAGAAGTTTAGAAACTTATTCTCCACTTTGTACAAGGGAGAAAGAATATAAAACATTTATGATGACAATCTAGAGGCTTGTATTACCAATTGAGTTAAAGAAGAATCATTTGAAGCGGCAGCATCAAGGACATCACATATATAGTTACGAATAGCCAAATCAGTTGAAATAAGAAGTGGGGAAAGTGAATTCAAAATCTTTTTACTGCTTCCACTGCCAAGGACCGGTACCACTCGGCCAACAATTTGTAATACATGGACACAGGTATCTGCAAGAACAAAATATATCAATTGGTTGTATATTCAAGACAAAAAAAAATCATATCTTAAAAGATCGAAATGGTCAGAGGCTAACCCAGATTAAGGCGCTTCTTTGTAAGGAATGGGAGCAATATATCAACAAATGATTCAGCAGCTGATGGTTCCTTTACGTACTTCGATAGCAAGTTGAAGATAGTGATTTCTCTCTTTTCCGGGAATTTGAGCAAAGGCCTACAGGAAATGCTAAAAGATTAATGGAGAGCCAAAATATTCGGAGAAGTTTCTCCTTTACATTTGGATAAAACCAGAATTCTGTTATGATCATCTAGCCATCAAGCAAATAAGAGCACATTTAGACAATAATGAATATTAGAAAAAACAGTGTCATGTCATAGCTTCAAGCATAAAGGCCAATCTCTAGTCAAAATCAGAATATTTTAACGCCAGCAAACACTTCCAACAAAGGATGAGAAAGAACAATCAAAAGGAATACCTCTTAATTGCATTTTCTTTGGTGAAAATACAATGAAATCCGCGCATGAGCTCATTGAGGTGAGGAAGTAGAACTCTTTTGACAGTGACATTTTCACTATCCAGTGCACTATCAAGCTTCAATAAGTTCTTAGTGAACTTCAAGATACAAGACAAAATGGATTTGGATGCAGGTGGAACACTGAGCATGGAGAAGATGTCAGGCACGAGATTCTCCTCCTTGGATAATAGTGGAACAAGTTTGTAGCTTTTACTCATCGCAAGAAAACAATAAAACAGAGAACTGGGCTTTTGGCTACTAAGACCTTCCTTCTTAAATTTAGCAACCAAAGGTTTTACTGATGTAAAGAATAGGTCCCAGAATGCACCTCCAAATTCATGATCATCATATTTATTAAGAACAAGATATATGACCTTAAGGCTTAAGGACCTTAAGTCCCTGATGTGCTTCCTCTCCTGCAAATGTATATGATTAACTCATTTTGAATCCAATTAGAGAAGACCAAATGCACACATTCAGTGCTTGCCCAGAAGAAACGTTAAAGATAACTTATATTTAGCTCAAATATTTGACAAGTGCGCAGTATGTAAAACAATATTTAAGGGGTGTCCAAGCAAACTAGAAACTAACAAGAAAATTAGAACAACTAAGATTTAACTCGTAAACATAAAAAGACGGCCCTAACCCAGCTGACTCCAGAAAACACACAGGCCTATCTATAATTGTCTTTCCTACACAAGTTATACAGGATTCCAAGCATCCCTATCTAAAGACATTTAGAGTTTTACAGGTAAAAAAGCTAGGTGGCATGACATGAGTACTCGAGCAATGGTCTTCTGATTCAGTAATATTAAAAATATTTAAAAAATGTCTTAAAAATGCTAACATTTTAGTGTCTCATTACCCTGTTGACGGAGTCACTTTCTTATAGTAGGAGAGATGCAGGTATAATAATAGATTGCATAAGCACAGAACAAGCATCACATACTGCTAATTATTTCTACAGCTTCTATCTTTCTCGCCACTAAAGCACATGCAATAATCCTTGAATCACAAAAGGCAAATGCAGAAAGAAAAAAAAAAACAGAGGGGGGGGGGGGGTTGACTTTAAGCATGTTAGTAGAGAATTATCAGCATCAATCTGCAAATGCAGGAACGGATGATGTCACTGCAAATTAATACCTTGATCTTATTCTCTACTTCATCATTGCCGCGAACCTCTGAATCTTGAATGCCAAGAGCTGATGTGCAGCTTGATGTGGTCAGCACCACACAGTTCATCAGTAGATTAAGGAAAGGCTTCAGGCGTGATTCATCAAAAACTGCCAAAATATCTTCAACAACATGCAGGAAACCATACTTCTTCTTCCAAGACAGGGTTTCTATAGTATTTGAGGCAAACTGCCTCAGGATATCAGATGCATCAACCTCAAACTGAGGACTTTTGGGTGATGCCCAGATACTTTTGCTGACTTCATCACCATTTTGAGAGCCAGGAAGTAAGGGCTTAACTATTAACCAGAAGAAAAGAGGAAGCTCATCAAGATCAAGCTCAGCTAAAAATCCCAGAACTGCCCTTCGATGATGTGCACTTGCATTCTAAAAAGGTGAAAGCAGCTCATTCAGATTTAGATTAGACAATAAAAAATTAAAATGAAAACCACACACGCAGAGAGTTAGGGAGCACACTGCATACTGCAGTTACAGCAGTCAAGAGTGTCCTCAGAAACATTCAATGTTTTATTTTCTTCTTTTTTTCTTGGTGGGGCAGTGTAAGAGAGAGAGAGAGAGAGAGAGAGAGAAGAACATCCAACTTTTATATACACTAATATTGTACTCCCACGTTGCCGGGAAACAATTTATAAATATTCTATATGAAAAATATCACTACAATAATTATATCCAAAAAAAAAAAAAATTAAATTTAAATGTTAAAATACATGTTGTAATTTTAATATTAAAGTTTATGCATAAGAATTTTTGAGTTGTGAATTATTCTTAAAAATTGTAAGCAAAATTAATTAATGTAAATAAGTTTTAAAGTTGTTGATAACTCCTAAGTTTTAATTAATACGGAGTAAAAAATTAATGTAAATAATATAGTTTTGGAGGGAAAACTTAAATAAGACTACTTTACTTTAGTATATACTCCCTCCGTTCCGCCTGAGTATTCGCTATTTCCCTTTCGGTCCGTTTCACCAAAATATGCACATTCCATTTTTGCACACTACTCCACTCGCATTAGTGTGGGTCCCTCTTTCCACTAAAACCACTCACCTACCATTTATTAAAGCCTGTGCCAAAAAAAAAAGCTAATACTCAACTGAAACTGAGGGAGTATAATAGATTTACCTTCTGGGTACCTAGCATCTTCAAATTTCTAACTTTTGGCATTAGCAATCTTACGACTACAGGCACAAGATAAGCTCTATGTTGCTCATCAATAGAATCCATTGAGGTCCTGGATAAGCTCCACCTTGCAAGCTCATCCCGCAGATTTTTTGAATTGATTAGATTCTTCAAATTCTCACAGTATGGAAGTAAAAAGTCGTCCTTCCAGTTCAACAAGCAATCAAGAACTTTTGTCTGTAAATCAGCATCATTTTGATCAAGAAGCCTGCAGTACCAATACAAAAAGCCCAACCAAACACAAAATAATAAGATAAAGGTAATGTGAGGAAAAAAAAACATGGGCAATGAACAAACTTGGAGATACTTGTTGTGTCCTAAAGAGATATGTGAAGTCAAAAGATATTAAAAAAGATAATAATCATTCGACTGCAGCCGCTTATATCACCAACCTATACAGAAGAACATCTCTCAAAAACTGGCCTTGATAAAAGGCCTTAGGATTCCGCAACAATCTGAATAAACTTAACCACTCTTTAAGAACTCCTTTCCATTCTTTCCCTTTATGATCTCGTGTATATGATTCAACACTGCAAATTTGAGACATAATGTTACACATCCATAACTAAAAAGCAATAATATACATTAATAATTTCTTACAAAAATATTGTACATGAAATCACCTTGTGAGTTCTTCGAAGCTGTAACCCAAAAATTTAAGAAACAGAGGTACAATTAGCCGAGAGTGAGATTCAGCTACTGAAGGGACCTTCTGTAAAGACTGAATCAAGAGGGACAGAATTGTTACACGTGGAGTACTGTCAAACACACGGATGACATCAGAGTTGAAGCATCGGGCCAAACCTACAAAATCAACACAAAGTCGAGAGTTACTTTGGTTTGGAATCACACAAGTAGCAGTTATGATGTTGCAAGCACAGAGGTCAAACAGGTATTGAAAGAAACAATATGTGGCCCAAAATGCCGCTCTATAAGAGAGAAGAGATGAGAGAGAAACACATGAATATAAGTTTAGGTACCAGAAAACAATTACCAGTGTCCTCCGTCGAATCATTATCGCCTCTATCATGTTGGTGATGAGATGCTAGAAAATCGGATTGACACTGATCAAGATAATTTATATATATGTTCCACACAATCCCGAAATATTGACCGATGAGGACACTAAGGCACTCTAATGCTGGATTCCAGAAATAGCTAAATCGGTTATGAAGTATGCCAAAAATTCCATTCAAGGCGGCAATTATGTACTGATCAGCAACTTTATGAGCACTCAAACTTGTCTGTAACTTAGAAATGAGTAGAATAACTTTCCGACTTGTCACAATTGAAAGAGCAGTTTCTTCAACAGATCTGAGTATGTTGAGAACCTAGGAGTCAAAAAAAATTGATGATATCACTTCTGAACGAGATATTGCAAAAACTGTGCAAATTATGTACAAGAATCATTACGTTATTTTGGTGGCCATCTGCTAGACTAGACTCGGAATGAATTCCTAAAGTACTTTCAACAGGATGCTTCTTATCTGAATCTTGATCGTGTACACGTTCGTAATGGCACAGTATGCGCAAAGTACAAAGCCGGATTTCTCTATTGGCATGTCTTAGATTTTCAGAGAATATGTCTAGAGCAGCCAATGAGTTTCCAGCTAAATACTCTGGAAGATAAAGTTGATGTTTCCCATTTGATGCCCTGAAAGACCAGAATCCAGCTCCATGTCAACCGAAAGTGTTATGCATTTAGGAGAAGGCAGAGATAAAATATTAATATATAATATATGAAGAATATAATAACTTACGCAGAGACTAAATCTAAAAGATCTGCAACAGCAGATAATATGTGAGGTGACAACTTATATCTTTTTGCAAGATCCAAGAATTTTCTGATAGCAGACTCTTCATGAGCAATACCCCTCCTAGAAACCAACTTGTTATAAGAACGCAATGCAGCCCCAAGCAAGCTATACCAAGTATTTTGCTGGAAGCCTGCAGGCTCTGCAAAAATATCACAAACATTCATAACAATTAAGTGAATAGCATACACAGATAAAACTGATAGACAGCAGAAGATCTTTCTAGAATCAAATTGGCAATCCATCTACAGTGTACAGACAAAACTGAACTGTGTGAGCTTTACTTTTAGCAAATAAGAGATCTGTGCATAAATAATCTTGACAGAGTTATAACTAGCAATTATTTCCACAAAAACCAGCTGAAATGGCTGCATTGCAAAGACTATAATACACAAGACTGAATAGGCATCATTAAGCATCAGTTAATCACTTACTAGATTCCACCATTAGAAGCTTGTCTGTTGCATTTATGAACTCCATTAGTAAGCATTGATTTTCTTGGGCATCTGCTAAATGAGAATAGCACCCAATGGCAGCCCATAAGACAGGCAAATTATCTTGTTGAACAAGAGAAAAAATCCCTTCTCGAGAATTACTGATTTCCTCAATCCAATAATGAAGAGTCTCTTCAAGAAAAACAAAAATCCTTGAGAACTTCTCCTTGGATTTCCCATCCCAAAAGCTGGAGCTATTAGCCCCCAGTTTCTCACAGAACTTCATCATTAAATACATAACTTCTTCATCAGATGTTTCTATTAAATTATTGAATGCACTGCAATCAAATAAGAACATTTACATAAATTATGTAAAAAGAATGAAGATTCAGATATCAATTGAAGTAATAAATATAAGAGGTGGGCCAGGTGGCTATGAAATTTACCTCATTATATTTTTTCCAAATACATGGTAAATACTGAGGTCCTTCGTTAGAAGATCTCCAATGAAAGTCAGTAGACTGTAACAAAGCATACGGGTGAGAACCCATGAAGAGAAAAGAGCAGAAAGCATAATAAGGGATTTAGAAAGATAAGTTGAAAGCAATACCTTTGACTTCTTATATCAAACACCTGCTCCCACTGTGAAGCAACACTCAGCAAACCAGGCATATTATTAGAACTGGAGAGGCCACCAATTACACAATGCATTAGTTGCAGAACTTTTTCAATAACTTCACAGTGGGGCGGGTCCACATTCTTCATGGTAAGATAGTGCACGAGCTGGCCAACAAGTTTGACCAAGAGTTCAGAATCTGTACAGAATAAAAAAACCAATAATATCGGAATTAGTAAATGGAAATCAGAAACAAGGTAAGCAACTTGAAACCCACCTGTGATTTTACCGAGATAATCATTTTTCACAGTAGATATAAGCAGGGCCAACAGGCGAGTAAGGTGTAATGAGTTCTCTTTTTTCAAAGACTCTGTTATCTTTTCCAACAAGCATTTCGATATGAAAGAAAGTTCCAGTGGATCTAGCTCCGCATGCAGTTTCTCAAACGTCAGAATAAGAACTTCAAGAATGGGTCTTGAGTCTGGACCTGAGCAATATATTTAGGAATAAATGAAGGGTTACAAAATAAGGGGAAAAGGAATTGGTAACTTCATAGGATGAGATAAAATAAGGTAATACCAAGACCACAGTAAACCAAGCTGCATCTCACAACTTCAAAGATTATACTGTCCTTTGACAGTCAGAATGTACTAAGTTATACAATGTTCTTGTTATCATTTCTTAAACAGAAAATTACAAATCTTGAAAACTAGCACGATTTACAGGATAATAATGAGAACAATGCCACTATATCTGAAACGCATGATAAAAAAGACTCAATTTGCATGTCTCTAATAAGCATTTGGTAGTCCTGCGATTCAACTTTCAAGGAACTCAAATTTAAAAAGACAACTTATTCAACTAAATAATTGACACTACAAACAGTAGCAAAATCGTGTCCTGATTGCTAGAAGAAAATTGACACAAGAATAGCCAGAAAACAAGTGATATGCATTCAATAAACGTACAGACCGTCGTTAGCCCTTTGACCATCCATTTGGAAGGAAGACTCATCAACCAGAAGTGGTAATAATGTCTCGGTCCTTGAGTGCAATCTTGACGAAGTGATTCTCATAACATGAGATAGTAGCACGCTAACACTAGATTTCCTCATTTCCGATGGTTCCTCAATAACTTCAGTCATAAGTTTCACAATTCCTGCTCAACATTTGGAGGAAAAAAAAAATGATCTCTCCAGAAGAATGAGAAAATAGCCAACTCATAGAAGTTCTAAAGAGCACACATAATCGGTCACACTTTTAATTTAAGTATTAACATATCGACAAAATTGGTTAAAAATACCTCCTTCTCAGTAGTGGTTAATGCATACTCAATTATGAAAACGAAATGCACTTGCGTACATAGCATATAGCATGTATAAAATACTTAAAATGCTCTAACATGAGGGGAGGCAATCAGATGAATACAGGCTTTTATGAAGGCATATGCACTGGGGACTAATCAATCACATATACAACGAAGCTCGGGGGTATTCTTCATTGAAAACATAATGACAACTTCACCTGGAAAAAATATAATACCTTTCTTTAGCTGTTGAATCGATGCTTTTCTTAGCAAAAATGACACTGACTCGGCCATAAATTCTCGAACATAATCTTTAGGGTAGTATCTCAATTTTGCCGTGATTCTGTCGAAGAGCACAACAGAAAGGGGGACAAAGGAAAGAAACTTAAAAGTTAAGCAAGTATGAGATCCAACAATGTCCAACAATGTTAACCATTTCAGAGAATGTGTAGTTAGTGTTTGATGGAATTATGGAAATAGCCAAAAACAATAAAATATCATGTGTATGACATCTATGGGCAACCATATAAACATAGACGTCTATGGCCATAACAGAGTTATATCAGCCTTCTCTAAAATTGATTGATATGTTCAACTCCGACATAAATATCATGACTTCAGAGTTGAATGAATAATCAAATAAAATCAACTTTTAACGCCATAAATAAAAATAATGCTACCTTAAAATATGGTTAACATCTTTTGTAAGATACTTCTGCAGGTGCATCATTACATATGACCATGACGTGAATATCTGCAGCAACAACATCAACTTCATATCAAAAAAACACAAGGAAAATAAATGAAGGATAGAAATAAATGGAAAGACTAAGACCTGCTCAATTATCTCTGGGTCCTTATCAGCACCACTTTGAAGAAGCAATTCCAAAGAATCAAGTGTTCTTGAGAGAAATCTGCATAAGCAAGCAACAATTAAAGTGCACGTATTAGAAGACCGTAAATGGAGGAGAGAAGAAAAAAGTCAAACAATCAATATACAGTTGGAGTACTCGATCTACAATCGCAACCACTTAGGCTGTCGAGAGTCATAGATAGACCAGGAACATGACTTGCTTCTCGGTCTCCACTTAAAACCCAATCCACACTTTTTGGAGTTTCAACAAATACAATTCCGCATAGAAGATTTAGGCATATCAAAAAATTAGACAGTGTGTTTTATCTCGTGGTGTAAATCATGCTTTCTTGTTGCAAAACATAGAAGCATGTTTTCAAGTTGTGTAAAGTACATAAAAAAAATTAAAAAAATCCATCTAGATCAATAGATTTTGAATGATTTAAAAGCATATAAAAGTATAAAAGGGAACTTACGATGTAAAATCCCCAAGGAGATCCCTAGATAAAGCAGAAAGCAGCCTTGCACACAAAAATAAGAAATGTCACCAAGAAGAAAGTAAGATCCTCAGACATAACAAAAAAACAGGGAACACAAATTAACATAAGTAATGTTGCATCAGAATTATAATGATGGGAGCATGATCAAGATACTTGGAAATTCATAAGCCACGAGAGTTTAGACCAATTACTAAGATTAAATTATGCCTAAAAAGGTTAGCAGCAATCCATTGATATTAAGTAAAGTAATTGCAGAAAGGAAGGTGCATACATGCATTGACAGTTAAAATATGCTCAAAAGTTGATTAGTGAAAACAATTAAGCCTCACTAACCATCCTCATCTCATCCAAGAAAAAGAAAATCAGTATATATCGTGTAATAATAAGTATACCTCAGTATGGGCTCAAGCGATAGCCTCCCTTCCATTTTCAATTCAGACAGAAGTCTTGAAACAATCAAATCCTTATGCAATATAATTTGAGGAAGAGTTTGTACCAACGGAAAAATCTCCTCGTAAAATGATATAAAATGTTCAGCAGTGTTGAGCTCCTGTATGTCAAACAATAAAGGCATAAGATGTTACAACCAATTAGAAAGGCATCAGGAATAAAAGGACTTCCAGGTCATTCACTTAGAAAATCATTTCATAATATTAGAAACGTAAATCATACTAACAGAGAGAAGGACAGACATAGGCACGCCCCTTAAATGAATAGAACTGACTTTAAAGCAGGTTAGTATAATTCCATTCAAGAAGGATTTCAAGCAGGAGCACAAAAAGGTAAGTTTGCAATTCTCAACCAAAAGATTCTCCAGGCTTCGGTATCATCCTCTAGTGAATTTATATATTTTTTTTAACATAGGTAATTATATTCCAAAAACCAAAAGAATAGGGGAGAAAAAAATATGAAAAGGACCAGTAAATAGTATGAAAATAAAATGTACAAGAAAAAAATAAAGGACGAGCTTACTCTGTATTCTATCATGCAATCGCGGAAAAAGGAGGAGCCTCCTGAGGGCTCAGCTTTCAGTGTGTCCAGGCTTCGGTACACATCTATGTCGACTTCCTCAATTCTTTGTGAAAACGTCTTGAACTGTGCCAGAAAATCATCAATCAAGTCGCATAGAATATACAAATGAAACAACCAGAAATTTCGAGCAGTGAAAATTTCAATTCCTCGACATCTTCATTCCGCCCAACAACACCAATATTTGGGCTCAAATCATTGCCCCAAATTTAAATTTAAATCTGAAAAACGTATCAAAGGGATTTTAACTCGTACAATAGTCTAACCCAATCCTTAAATATCCAATTTTTCGTACCCCGTTCCAAATTACAGTCCCAGGAAAAATCCAAGTTCTCTACTCAGAATTAGTAACCCAATTATCAATAGATTTCCTATCATTTCACTCACTTCGTGACAAGCCACGATGCAAACACATAGTTTTACTGAAAATCATATCATCTCCATTCTTCTCCTCACTCAATTGCAACTACCACACAAACTCATAACAAAAACATCAAACTATAATCAAATAATTCCCCCTTCTGCATCATATGTAATCACAAATCAAACACAATAAATATTTCTGGCATATTGCATCACTGTATGAATTAAAAAGGGAGAAGAAACAAAAATCTAGAATTTGTTAAATGTAAACTTACGACGAAGCGGCGGCGGCGGCCGGTGGATTTATTGAGAGACTTTACTGCTCGAGCGTCGGAAGGAGTCGCCATGATAGTATTCTTTTGCCGCCCGCTGTGTTTTCCGGCAATACCCTCCAAGGCTCAGGGTTTTAGGTTCTGAAAGGAGGTTTAACCTTTTCTTTTATGTAAGGGTTTAGAGTGAAATGGTTATTTCAACGGATAATATTTTACTATTTTATCATTAACGGCGCTAAAAGGACTGTGAATACTGTATATATATATATATATATATATATCTACGTGGCATAAAATAAATACACATATGCTCAAATATTAATAATAAAAAAAAAGCTTTTTATGACGTCATTAACAACGCTAAAAATTTGTATGTAATAAAAAAATGGCAAAATACATCTTTAGATCCTTATACAGTTATACTTTAAAGTTTTGTTTCGATAAATCCCTATACAATTTTCTTACATTAATAGGTCCTTATACTTTGATATTTTATTTTATCAAATCCTTATTTAACAAAAACTGATCCTTCTAAAATGTAAAGTGCTCTAAAATGTACCAAAAAATAAGATATGATGCCTGAACTATTAAAAAAAATCACAGCAAGTAGGCATCAAACTTTAAACTGAATAAGTAATAAATACTACTATATTGGATAAATAAGTAATAAATATAAGATTAAATAGTCTATTAATATTTATTAGCTAAATAAATACCAAAAAATAAATAGAAATATGAATTACTCATCCAACAGGGAAAGTGAATTAAGCAATGTAGAAATCTCATAAATTGAAATGAACTCCATGAAACAATGCTTATTTTTGTGCTTGGGCTGGGGTTGGCTGAAGCCCATCCCAAACTGTTTTATGGGGGATTTTAAACATAGCCCCCTTTTCTCTTACTATAGCCCCCAAACAAAATAAATATAAAAGTAATTTTGAATATACTTTTATACCCTTATATAACCCTCAACATAAAATTAAATTTTTAATAGAATTAGAATTTTTGTAGCCTCCGCAATAGGTTTCATAGCCTCCCCTCCGAAATCTAATCCACGGTATAGCCCCCTTGCAGATTTTGATAAAGAAAAAAACTGAAGCTGAAGAAGCCTTACAAGTCAACAGCAGAAAACACTTCAAATGGCTCAAAACACTGAAAATGTCATGGAGCACTATTCTTTCTCTTGTAAAAAACAAGAATCATGAAATAGTTGAGGACTCGCTTATTAAGAAATAAATATTCACAAAAGTTTCAAACTACAGACTTGCATCACAGCCAATTTCACACAATCGTTAAAAATTGAAATAAACTGAAACTCCAAAATGCAGACTATATATAACTACAACATGTTGTGCCAATGATGATAGATTCATACCATACGTATTTGCTATAAATGTTTTCCGGGGACTGACTATTCATTCTCGAAAGACGATTTTCTCTATGAGATTTCCTCTTTCTTGTTTGAGTCTTCTTCAAATATATCATTGTTCTCCGACGAAGGAAAATTAATTCGACGTTCCACTTGTAAGCAATCTTAGGTTTTGCGATTGCTATACACCAGCCGCAGAGGCTATGAAGTTGTAATATGAGAGGATGCTGTAAATGTGTAATTTGATTTACTAAAAATTTAATGGGGGCTACATAAGGGTATAAGAGTACATTCAAATTTATTTTTATATTTAATATATTTTGGGGGCTATGGTGAGAGAAAAGGGGGCTATGTTTAAAATCCCCCCTGTTTTATTTGCTTTAAACTTCTATTAGTTGAATTTGTTACTCGCCTGAATTTGATAGTACTAGCCCACCCTTCGTCGTCGTTGCTGCTGGAGTGCCGCCGCCTCCACCGCTGCTGGAGTTTGGGTGAGCGTGGAATAGGTTAAAGGGGGTTGGGTTGGGGAGAGACAACTTTTTCTCTTTTTTCCTTCCTTTTCTTTGGCAAATTCATTAGGAGTATTTATTAAATTTATTATCCTATACGAAATTTTATATCAAAATTTGAGCATTAACATTATTTAATTAAAAAGGTATAAATTTTAATTAAAAATGTAATGATAACGTTTTTTTTTTCCTTTTTTGAGCATATAAATTAATGAGAAATGTACAATAATGAAAAATTGATAAGTTTTACATTTTTGAATAGTTAATTTTTTTTTTCAAAAATTAAAACAAAATGTTTTTTAATAAGACAACTCAATTGGAAAAACATATCGTTATATATGGGTTGAGAAAAGTATAAAATAAGCAATTTACTCACATAATGTCTCTGTTATAATTGAGGTACATTTGTAATTTTAAATTATTTTCAAATTATTTACTGTCTTGATGTTTCTTTTTTTTTTGTTTAAAATTTTTAGATATTTTTTATATTTTTATTAGATTTGATGTTTTATATTTTTTATATATTATTTTTTTTTGTGTAGTAAATTGCAAGTTTTGGAGAAAGATGAGTAAGATGAGCTTGGAGAAAATATTGGGATATTTTTTGCAAATATTAGAAGAATTGGGGAGTCAAGAATCAAGCAAAGACTTATTATTATTATTAGGAGAATAGATATTTTTCTTTTGACGGTTTTTATTGGCTCGGAGTTGGAAATTATTAGAGAAGTTAGGCTTTCTTACTGGAGGAAAACAATCGCATCTTTGGATTTTTGGGATAGCTCATCTAATCATCTATGTTTTGACTTTAAGTAAAATTTGAAGGAGTCAATTGCTATTTTGATTCTTCTTATGGAAAGTTTCCTTAAGTTTGTGCATAGTAATCAATTTCTTTTATTTCATTTCTTTTGTTCTTTGTTTTTAAACGCTTTTGTATTTTAATTTCTTTTTGTTTATTTTAGTTATTATGGGTGGTTAGATCTTTAATTCGGCAAGAATAATAAATCAATAGGCTATATTTTTAAATTATAAAAGTTAGATAATATAAATAAAATATGAAATAATCAATTAAAATTTAATGGTATGTGCAAATATAGTGAATTTATGGTATATATATTGGAACTTCGGTATGGAACGGTATACCTCGGTATGTGAAAAATGATACATTTACCTTACCGTAGTTTTACGGTACGGTATAATACCTTACCGAAATTTTCGGTATACCTTAATCACGGTATTTTTCGATAATTTTTCGATACAGTATAAGCGGTATATCGGTATTTCGGTATATTTCCCCAGCCCTAGTCTTGACGAATGCATAATTTGCATGCATGTTATTTTGTTTTCTCACATTTTATTTGATTGATTATTTTAGGTGTTGATGATATTGAACATATGCCCCGCAATATCACAAACGGTATGGATATAACTTTTAATTTTTACTGCGAACTAATTACTTAAAAATTACATCCTTAACTATGAATAATAGTTTAAATCAAATGTTGCTTTTTTTTTTAATAGTTTGTCTACTCTATATGAATGACTATATTAGAGGAATTTATTTCATGAATAACTATATCAGGGCAATTTATTGAAGAATATTGGGATATAGGTGATCCAATACATACATGTGAATTTTGTGGAGCTTTATTTTGGTATGAAGAAAGATTGGGAAAACATTTTAATACACCAAATCCAAAGTATTCTATTTGTTGCTCGAGTGGAAAGATCCAACTTCCAAAAATGAAAGCACCTCCTAAACTGTTGAATGACCTTATTTTCGGGAATGATGCAAGGAGTAAACACTTTCTTGAAAATATTCAGTCATACAACAATATGTTTTGTTTCACATCGATGGGAGGACAGATTGTTACAAGTTTAAACAATGGAAAATCTCAGCCGGTGTTTCGAATGCATGGCCAAAATTATCATTTAATTAGAAGTTTGATACCAACAGTTGGAGAGCCACCCAAATTTGCCCAACTATATATCTACGATACAGACAATGAAGTTACAAATAGACTACTTTCTGTGCGGTTAGTCAAATTATTATAATTTAAAATTTTATTATCTAATTTGAGTACTTTCCCTTGCTGTGAACAATACGGCAAGATTGAGTTACTTCGAAAGAATTTGACAGTCCTTACTCCAAGTAACTTGGTCTCGAATGATCAAGCGGTATCATGGTTGGAGTTGAACAACTCATAGAAAATGCTAACATAAATTATGGTTTAGAGGATTCAATCAGTGGTTATGGCCAGTTGAAATAAACATAATAGTTGTGAAAAGAAATCGAAAGAATCTATGGGTTTAGAAATGATCTTAGTAAGAAGAGGTTTATCATAAAAATTTGCAAAGGATTCGGTTACTAAGAATCTCGATTTTGGACACCTGACATAATCAATTAATAGGGATACTGGTGGAAGGGTTGCTTCAATGAAAGCTGCGTACGTTTTTTGCCTCAATTGAGGTCTTAGATCCAATGTGGGTTATAAACCCGTTGAAATCATCTTCTTCGTCTCCTTCAGGTGAAGTACGTACGTAACTAGAAGTAAGTTTGGAAACCCATCCCTATATGAGGAATCACATTCATTAACCAACACGTATGTACACAAGTACATATGTCATATATTCGTCCATACATGTACATTATCAGTCTTCTATCTGTAACTTAATATAAATGGGTTTACTCTCATGCTTTTTAGAATTCTGCTAGCGCGACTAAAATTTTCTCGGTAGGCGTCATCTACCTTAGCTCCACCAATCACTCTCCTGGCTGGTTGGAATTCTATTAGCATGGTTTGTGAAGCTATAACTTGGCAATTCTCTTAGCACAATTGCATGAGAACCGGCTCTCATATTTTGGCCAACTAAGGAAAATATATATTATTTCCTTATTTTGATTTCTTAATGTGTTTTTATAAAATAAAAAAAATTTATGGATTATCATATTATAGTAATATATATATATATATATATATATATATATGAAATTCTTAAAACTAATACACCCTAGCTTTATATTTGTTAGTCCTATTTTAGTTAATAAAAATGTTAAAAATAATTATAAATCCTAATTGAATGAGTGAGCCCTTGAAAATAATATTAAACTAAATCATTATAAATTAAAATTATTGGAAAAAAATGCATAAAATTAATCCAATTAGTTCTGAAAAACAGAATTTGAGACAGGGGATCACATGTGGCGCCAGTACTACTGATGCGTCAATATCACATATTGAGAAAGCTATTATAAATATGTACTAAAAAATTGAAATTTTACTTAAAAAATTCCGAACCCTCTTAAAAAAAGAAACCTACAAGGTAACATTAGGGCTGAGCATAAGAAACCGAAAAACCAAACCGACCGACTATCTAGACCGAACCCGGTCCGAAAATATGGGTAACCGAACCGTTACCAATTAAATAAATATATGATTATATATATATACATATTATATTATATATATATAGGTGACATATCATATGAAAACTAATTATTACGTGAAAACTGCAATCCATGCATTTTATGCATAAAATGATGCATTTTTGTGCATAAAATGCAACATTTTATGATGGGTTGCAGTTTTCACGTAATAATTAATTTCTACCATAACGCATCCATATATATATATATTATTAGATATTACTAACAAAGTTTGAGAGAAGATCAACCGATTATGAGTATTGATGGAGCCAAAAATTAATAAGCAATTGAAGGTAGCTCGATTGTTAGTTTAAGTTATTGCAAAGCTTATTCTATTAGAATTATGGAATTTAATATCATTATTTTTTAATTTTTGTAAATTATTTATTTTGCATGTATATTCTAAGATATGAATTCTTTCGAATTTTCCTATTATGAACTATAGAAAATAGAATATTTCTTTTATTTATGGTTAACCGTTAGATAATCGATTAATCGGTCCGATATTTAGGTTAACCGCTTTCATGGTTTCTGGTCTTTATTCTTTAATTTATAACGGTTAACCGACCCGATAAAAAACCACATGGTCGGTTTTTTTAGGTGTAAATGGTCGGTTAACTGACCCGTGCTCACCCCTAGGTAACATCATTAGCGATGGACGCAATAAGTGCGGTTATTAGGATTAGATCAAACATGCAATTATCTCTAAATAATTGATTAGATGAACTCTTTAAAACATTATTGAAATATACTATACACAGTGAAGATATGTCACAACAATAATTGGCAGCTGCCACTTAGATTAAGCAGATAAGAAATTGCAAAAAGTGCATGGATTGAAGCTCCAATAGGAAGAGCATCTTCATCAATGGTGTAGTAAGGACTGTGAGGAGGGTGAAGAGATCCAGCCTTTTCATTTCCCACCCCCAACAGCAAGAACGATCCAGCTATTTTTTCTAAGTAAACTGCAAAATCTTCACTCCCCATAAATGTTGGAGCTAGAATTGTGTTCTCCTCTCCGACGATCATCTTCGAAACTAGCTTTACGTGCTCGTATACCGTGTCATCATTGATGGTGGGCGGCAGCGTCGGGTGCTGTTTCCCATCGAATTCGACCACGGCCGAGCACCCGTAGACTGCAGCCTGCCCTTTTATAACCTGAGAAACATAGAAAGGCAAGTATTTATTTTTCTCGCTATTACAATGATAAAAAGGGTATTAATGCAATAAAAATCCTCGTGCGTATAAAATTCTTCTAAATCAAGGAAATATTATCAAAAATATACTTTTTCCGTTCCCGATAAGTATGACACTTTTTTTTCTTTTTTTTTTTTTGGGATGTCGACGAGAAGTTAATTTGTGTGTTTGCTTAGTAAGATTTTGAGTCTATTTTAACCACTTAAAGTGGCACACTTCATCCACTAAAATTCACTTTATTCAATTTTTTATTATGTCAAACCAAAAATGACATTATGGAAGGAGTATTATTTTACTCTCAGTCTCGTTACAAATGTCTTGTTTCATTATATATACTTCATATATATTTAAAAAAATATGATATGTGTAATGGGACGGAGAGAGTAGATTCGTAGCTTCTATGCGCACCCACGTATCATTTATATTATTAAATTATTACAAAAATTTTGAAGATTTTTAAGAAAAAAAATAATATTATTCATAATACTACTTCCATCAACTATGTTCATATACAGTTGACTATCTAGCTCATTTTGGAGCATTGTAATGTTAGATTTTTGAAGTTTAGTTTTTTTATAGGGTACTATGAGTGTCGTGTTACCTTATAAAAAAAATTAAACTCCAAAAAATCATCATTACAAAGTGTCAATACTAGTTAAAAAGTCAATTATGTCTAAAAATCGTGAGCACTATATAAGAAAGATATGTATGTTGAATCTATATAAGAAAGATATGTACATTGAATCACTAAACCATTCTCTAGAGAAAGAATATCATAAAATAGAAAGACTTTTTTTTTTCATCGGCCTTTACCTTCTTGTTCATATGTCGTCTCTGCCACCTACATTAGGTTGCACGGATCAAAATCGAACCGCTCAACCCAACCACTTCAATTTAGAATGTCATAATCAACAAATTAAAGCACTTATTTCTCTCAGCTACAAATATGGGTATATACTATATATATAGAAAGTTAAATGAGCTAAAAAGTAGAAATACTTCTAATTCACTGCAGTTGTCATTAATGTGATAGATAATCTTAAATATATATAAACTTATAGAGGCATGTTCCTCTATCCACATTATGAACATATTTAATGTGTCTACGCCGAACATGACGATAATATATTTAAGGAAAACAATTATAAACATATACTCTAAAAATAAATCTTAAAAACAAAAACAAAAAAAAAAATTAAAACCCCTATTAAAAAATTAAGCCGTAAACTCTCTCATCAAATGTGCCTACGATGGGTAGAGAAGAGTTTTGGTAAAGGTATGTAGTGGTATAGATCAATTACCTCTTCAATTCTTTTTCTAAGTGCATAAATGCTTCCAAATGCCCTAAACGTTCCCGCCATCGTGGCTGATTCCGGTATTATATTCACTGCTCCTCCGCCACTCATCATAGTCACAGAAACCACCTTAAAAAAGCAAAAAATAAATACATATATATATATATATATATGTATATAAAAATAAAAATAAAAATTGTTGTACCAAAACCCTAAATTAATCCTCTTCAATCTTGCCAAAAAAAGTTTGAATTAAGTGTAGTTTCTAGAAAGTACCTGAGAATCCAAAGGATCGGTCTCTCTGGATACGATGTTCTGTAAGCTGATAACGGAGGTCGAAGCGGCTAAAATTGGGTCTCCTCCTCCTCTTACTCCTCCGATCACCGCCTTGAAGCTCCCGCAGCCGGCGAGGAACTTTCCGGCGCGCGACGCGACGGTGCCACGTGGATACTTGTGGACGGTGTGGAGCCCGAAAATGGCGGTTACGTTCTCCACCGCGCCCTCTTTTATCATCTCCTTCGCTCCCTCGCCGCTTTCCTCCGCCGGTTGGAATATTAGGACCACCGTTCCCTATATATATATATATATATATTGCATGAAAGAATGATTGATTCTTCTTACTATAAGAACTTAAGTGTACGATCGAAACGGTGCGTTTTGGTCCGAGTTCTTACCGTCAGACGGCGGCGGAGGTGTTGCAGGATTCTCGCGGCGCCGAGAAGCATTGCCACGTGTGCGTCGTGCCCGCACGCGTGCATTTTTCCCTCCACCCGGCTCTTGTGCTCCCATTCTCGCAATTCCTACATTGCTTTTTTTTGGAAAATTACTGATTGGGTCTCGTTTCATTTGACTCGACTCGTTTGTTGAATATATATTAAATATAAAATAATAAAATAAATCATGTAAAATGGGCTGCCAATAATGAAAGGAAATGTCTTATTAACCCTCCAGGTATGCTAGGGCCACCTGAAGATTGTAATAATAATTGCAAATATAAATATTTCCAAAAAAAAAAAAAAACCTGAATTGGAAGGGCATCCATGTCAGCTCTGAGAGCTACAAAAGGAGGAGAGCCGGAACCCACGGCGGCGACGACACCGGTACGCGCCACCGGCCAACGATACCGTATCCCCATATTGTCCAGCTCAGCCCTAATCAGAGAGCTAGTCTCAAATTCTTCAAAAGCAAGTTCTGGATTCTTGTGAATCTCTCTCCTCACCTCCACCATCATCTTCTTCGTCTCCTCGGAATTAGCCATACCTTTCACCTCATCAACTAAAGGAGATTTCTGCTCGTGCAGAAAAGGGTTCGAGCAAAGATCAGTGGCGGAAATTTTCATGAACAAGTGGAGTAATGCAATGATCAAGATTTTGAAATCTTGATGAAACACTTCCATTATGTATTGTAGTGGAAGCAAAAGGAATGTTGATCTTCAAAGAGAGGCAGTGTTATGTATTTATGTGAGTGTTTTTTGCTTGGTTTAATTGGGATTTTTAATTTTTTTTCAAGATATTGGGTATGGTTATATAATGGAGTTTGTACGATTTAAGAACAAAAAAAACAAGAAAATGGTGGACAGTGAATGCTACTTGCCAGCAACTGAAACATCAAATCTCTGTGGAGGAAAGTGAGACAGCAAGGTAAAGGACGTTTATTTATTTATTTATTTTCTTTATTATTATATTTTTTTATTTTGTTGGTACATTAGAAAGAGATATAAAGGGATAATATAATTCAGTGTATAAAACGTGCATAAATCTTGTGAAAATAACAGGTGCGTCGATAAAAAAAAGTCGCCCACTAATGTCGAGAGTTCTCAAGGTGTATTTAATAATCACATGTAGCATGACACGATCGATGTTGATTCCACATGATGCCAATCGCTTTACTTTAGACGACGAAGCGCAGCTTAGTTGGTAAGACGTTTTTTCTCTAATTAAAAGATCGGGAGTTCGAATCACTTCAGATGCGTGCATATGTATAAGTTTGTTGTGTTGCCTAAAAAAATTTGCTTCACTTTAGCCTATAATATGTTATGTATAGAGTGAGAGAGTAATTATTTAAAGAGAATTCACTTTAAAAAAATTACTTATATTTTTTATTTTTTATTAGTTACTGTTTGTTGTTTATTATATTATTGAATTTTAATAGGATATATAGATTTTATTTTATTTCATTTTATTTTTTAAAAAACCTACCTTTTAAAAATAATTTAAATTAGCCAAAATACTCCTGAAATCCCATTCTATCTTGTTATTAAGAGATAAATAAATCAAAGAATTATTAAGAGAAAAAAAAAAGGCAAGAGAAGAAAAATTGGATTGCCAATTGTCCATTTGGATCATTTATTCTTATTTTCGTGTTCCAGCCATATACTATTAATTTTATGCAATTTTCTTTAATAATTTAAATATAGTGTGATTTAATTTAATTTTATAATTATTTTTTAGGATTCACCAATCGCTTTTAATAGGGTAGATAAAATTAAAACTATGGAATGTGATTATTTAAAATTTTAATTTTAATTTATAAATATTTATTATGATTTATTATAAAAATTAAGATTGATGACACAATTGGTATATCGAATTTGGGACCGGGGATCTGAATCAGCCAATTGTTACATGTTTTCAAAATAACATGTTTTTTACTGGTAATAAAATGTTTTGAAATTTTATCAAGAATCACGTAATTTTGGTGTTCATATATTGAAATAATAATTTATATATATAAAAATAATTATTATTAAAAAAAAAAAAACTTGAGAAAAACATTGATTTGTGAGTGAAAATAGAGGTGAAAGAAAGAGAGGGAAAAGCGGAATACCGATGGCAGTTGATTGGAATTTGCATGCAAAGGAATAACAGTTTTGTTAGTTTTTCCCTTTAATCCCTCACTTCCATTCTTTCTCATCTCATTCTTCTTAAAAGGAACCACCATTCTCCCCCGCTCTCTCTTTCCTCGTCCTCCACCACCACCGCCCATCTCCGCCGTCGCAACACAACAATGCCGTCGCATTCTTCCGCCCTCCTCCCTCTCCTCCTCCTCCTCCTCTCCACCGCCGCCGCCCAACAGCTCTCCGCCGACTACTACGCCAAGACCTGCCCCAACTTCGCCAAGATCGTGCAAGAGACCGTCACCGACAAGCAGCTCGCCGTCCCCACCACCGCCGCCGGCGCCATCCGCGTCTTCTTCCACGACTGCGTGGTCGGCGGCTGCGACGCCTCCCTCCTCATCGCCACCACCCAGCTCTCCAACGCCTCCGAGCGCGACCACGACATCAACCACTCCCTCCCCGGCGACGCCTTCGACGTCGTCATCCGCGCCAAGACCCGCCTCGAGCTCGACTGCCCGGGCGTCGTCTCCTGCGCCGACATCCTCGCCGAGGCCACCCGCGACCTCGTCACCATCGTCGGCGGGCCCTTCTACACCGTCCTCCTCGGCCGCCGCGACTCCCGTGAGTCACGCGCCGCCGACGTCGAGGGCCACATCGCACGCGCCAACATGTCCCTCACCCAAATCATCGACATCTTCGCCCAGAAAGGCTTCTCCGTACAGGAGATGGTCGCCCTCACCGGCGCCCACACCGTCGGCTTCTCCCACTGCTCCGAATTCGCGTACCGGATCTTCAACTTCACCAAAACCGAGGACCACGACCCGACCATGAACCCGGAATACGTGGCGGGGCTCCGAAAGCTCTGCGCCAACTACCTCAAGGACCCGACCATGGCCGCCTTCAACGACCCGATGTCGCCGGGAAAATTCGACAACAGCTATTACTCGAACCTCAAGAACGGATTGGGTTTGCTCGCGAGCGATCAAATCATGGCGTCGGATCCGAGGACGAAGGAGTTCGTAGATCTGTACGCGTCGAACCAGAACAAGTTCTTCGAGGATTTCGCACGTGCGATGGAGAAGGTGAGCGTGCTAAATGTTCTCACTGGGGATAAGGGGGAGGTGCGGAAGAGGTGCGACGCTCCAAATGCAATCTCTACTACTTGAAAATTAAAAAAATATTAAAACAAAAATTAATTAGGGCAAAACTATATTTGTTTGCTTACGTGGAACACAAAAAGAAAAATTATAGAAAATATAAATGTGGTTGTGTTGATGTAAATCAGAATAATGTTTGTTCACTTCGTTGTTTCTGATTTCTTGTCATCATTGGGGAATTCTTTTTTTTTTCTTTTTTGTTTCTAGTAGTTGTGATTTGGTTCTTGAGATGTGTAACGTGGTGGGACGTTATATTAGCTAGGTGATTTATTATTATATATATGAGTATTATACACGCACAAATTTATATATATTCAAGAAATTATTCATGTCTGTTTTTTTTCCTTTTTATTTTTACTAAACAAACGTCTTATCAATTGAGTTGCAATTTAATGTTTTCGTATTTTCTTTTTATTAAGAGTAAAGAATCGGCATAATTCATGTATGTTTTCTTATTTTGAATAAAATAAATACTTCATTCGTCAATGAAATGTTTGTCTCTGAAGCCCGGCACGAGTTTTAAGATATTATTTGATTTTAGTGCGAGTGAAATAAGGTCATATATGTATAATTTTAAATTCTTTAAGAGATGATTGTATTGCGAGTGAAATAAAAATCCCACTGAAAATGAAATTAGACTAGGTCTACAATGGCAAAATATGTAAATATAGAAGTATTGTCACGTTAATTATGAAGTAAATTTATGTAGAGTATATGCCAAAAAAAATTACACAAACATTTGATGGACAGACGAAACTAGTAAAATAGACAAATTTATATATATTTTCAATAAATTATCGATGTCTTTTTCTTCCCCCCCCCCCCCCCCCCTATATTGACTAAAACAAATGTCTTATCGATTGAGCTGCAATTTGCTATTTTCATATTATTTTTCACTAAGTAAAAAAAATAACGTAATTTATGTCTGATTTCTTATTTTGACTATAACAAATACCCTCTAAAAAATAGCGTAATTTATGTCTGATTTCTTATTTTGACTATAACAAATACCCTCTTCGTCCAAAAGACGTTTGCCTGTGAATGGCCGGCACGAGTTTTAAGATATTGCTTCGTTTTATTGTGAGTGAGATAAAGATCTAAAAAATATATATTTAATTTAAATGGTTATATTGTGAATGAAATAAGAGTTTCACTTAAAATGAAATCAGGTGGGATCAGGATCAACAAAGGCAAAATATGTAAATAAAAATATATCGTAAGGTTAATTATGAAGTAAATTTATGTGGGATATATGCCAAAAAAATACTCGAACAAAATAGACAAAAGTTTTGTAGAAGGTGAGGTCAGAGTAAGTGATTATTCCATAATTTCAAATTGAAAAAGAATTTCATTGTGTTTTCCCCTTGTACCATGCCGTGTTATATATTGCATTCTGTTACACCAACCGACCACCGACGCACAAATTACACGTGCCATTATGATGTTGCACGAAACACGCACGTGCCTCTAATAAAACATGAAACACACAAATTTGTAATAAAACATGCATAAAATGTCTAAATCACATCATATATAGAATATAATGTTTTATATTTCACGTAACAAAACTTTCCAATTCTATGTTAAATGTAGCAAATACACCATTTTTACATCTCGGTTGCTGTATTAGCAAACCTTTTACAAGGGAAAAAGATAATAAAAATACATCAAATGCTACAGCAAATAATAGCTTCATGAATATGAAACGTTCAATTTATAATACAAGAAAATATGGAAGAAGATTTACCTACTCAATCCATTCCACAAGGCTTCTTTTTGTCTCCCTTTAGGTGAATATTGTACCATTTTTTCTTCTTCGATCTTTCTCTCGTCACCTTCTTCTCCTTCCCCTGGCTTTCTTCGCCTTCCTTCACCGTGCCCTTGTTCTTGCTTCGACTACTACTGCTACGCTTTATTTGTGGAGCGGTTGTGTACGAAGCGTGTATTTCGTTCCTTTGATTGAGAAGCTCGTCTATCTGCAAACCACGACCTTTTCAGATTGTTCGAAGATGTTAATTAGTAGTGAGGTTTCTTAGGCATTACTTACTGCTTGCATTTCTTGAGCATATCTACTTGTCATCTCGGTGAACTGAGCAAGAACCTGTCAATGATCATTAATCGAAGTAAGTTTTTGTGTAAATCAGCATACGGGACGGTTGTTAATATATAATATGTGACGGACCTCTCTGTATTCAGTCTCGAATTTAGAAAGCTCGACTCTTTTTGACAAAATTTGAGCTTCTACAGTTCTCAGATCCTCCTTCTCTTCTGAAAAGATTTCAGCGGAAAGAACTTCGATTGTGTAGCTTACACTCTTGAAAAAATTATCGCCTGCAAATAATTTGAATGAGTTGGGCCTCTTTGATGATAAATGCAAACAAATTACAAGGGTCTTACCGTAAACTGCAAAATAATGGTTGCCAGCTTTGAGCTCCGTTATTTCAAATGGCTGAAATGCATCAAGCTTTCTGAAGAAAGCTGTATCAGGATCTTTTACAGAAGCTGCCTGAAGTAGGTGGCAAGGAAATTTAAACGAATGATTAAATCAAGAATAGGAAGTGGAGAGAAGGGGTGATGTGTGTGATGCATGCAGTTGAGCATACCAGGTTTTACTTACAGAATTATGGGTGGGGTCCATTCGATAAACAGGGAACCCGAGAAAATACATTCCAGCAGATGTAACCTTCCCTGCTTTAGAACTATCTTCCTACAAACGAAAATGTAACGCAACATATTAGGAAATCTAAAGGTATGATATCCCGAGAGAGAGAAAGTTACAATGCTTGGAACAGAGGATAAACATATTCTATGGATTCATATTGAATATTTCTTGTGGAATGTAAGGTTCGAGTTTTGCTGACTAATAATCTTATATAAAAAGGGTCCACAACGAAATAAACCTGCAAAGCAAGGCTTAGTCCGCCATTATCTTCCTGATCGAAGTACAATAGCTGCAAAAACCAAAATGCATTGATTAAGGCAATAGGAAGCATCTCATAAGTCATAACGGCCAAAAAAAAAAGAGACTAACAATTTTTAGAGCTGGAGAAATTAAAGCACATTGACAATTGGTTAGGGTAATATAGGGAGAATAGGATTACCCAATAATAACTCCCCAGCAGGACCCTTTAGTAAGGATAGTTATCTCTCTCCCACTATTAAAACCTCTTCTTTTCTTCAAGGTGGCTAAAATAATGCTTTTTTAATATCAAAATTTCAATTAAAAGATTTTCCTAACTTAAGTTGATTTTATATTTCATCATATTTGAGATTATCGAAGGAGAAAAAAAATACAGAATATGGACAGACATAGTGTCTTTTAACAACTGAGATTATCTTATTATTTTATACAACAAAATGAGTTCTGAACCAACAAATTCAAATACTTAAGATATACAACTATAGCACTAGCCATAATGAGCAATATGCTGTCTAATGCCTGAGAAACCACATGCTAAGGTCAAACTAAAGCTAGATAAAAAGCTCATAATAAAAAGAGTTCTGTTTGTATCAACAAAAGATCAAAGAAAATATGAACCCCAAATTGAATCCTGTAACTCTATCTCCCTCAGAAAAAAGAAAAAAAATTAAACTGTAATTCAATGATAAGCCTCTTATAACTCTTTAGTTGCAACTACTCAAGAGTACATCACCTGTTCAGATAGGATAGTGGCTCTAAACTAAAGATAATCAACAAGAAGATGCAATTTCCCCGTATCAATAGCGTATTTCAAGAAATCAGGCAAAAGTGATATAGAACATTTCAGATTTCATAGGATATGCCAAATAATATATAGCCACAAAAGGATTCCCCTCATAAGGGTAATCCCATATTTCACCTGGGACAATGTTGTAAAAGCAAGTCGAACATATATACCTTAAACTTGCTCTTATCTGATGAATGAACTCTGCAAACAAGTCCTGCCTGTGCTTCCTTTTCAGTAATGGTTACTGAATAAAAGTGAGCACATTGCTTCTCTACCTGTTGGGAAAAATAATAAATATATTAGCCTAAATGGATAAACGTAAGACTATCTAATGCTTACTGGATCAAAGACAGAGGACTGTACCTTCCTGCACAAAGATTGTCCCAGTGGGAGTGGACGAATTGTTACCACACCATTTAGTGCTTCCTCTAATACAGTGGCTGAAACAGTAGTCTTGATAGGGACTCCAAGCTTACTGATTGACAAAATGAAGTTTTTAAGTAAATCGAACATATAATCCTACACTGCAAAAGCCAGATAAAGGACATGGTATAAACTCATAATAAATTCCAACCAACCTAAAAATTGCAGCGAACATAGTATTAACAGTTCCTAGACTTGAAAGGTCCAGTTCCAGTTCTTGGCTTTCTGATTCTACAGCCTGAGAAAAGAGATAGTTAACAAAAATTAACTAGACAACAGACATCCAATTTGTAGAGAGTATACAACTTGAATTGAATTCTTGAACTGGGCTGAGTTCAGAAGCACTAACATCAAAACCTGATGTGTCATACTGCCGCCTTTTGTCCGGATCAGACAAAATGTTATACGAGAATGTAACCTCTTTGAACATATCGGAGGCTGCAACATCATTTGCATTTTTGTCCGGATGGTACCTACATTTTATAACAATTTCTTTGTTTTACAAACAGAACCAACTAATAATCACAATACATTTTTATTGTTGGATGAATGGATTAGCAAAGAGAACACTAACTTTCCTATTAATTTCTCGATTCGATCTTACAGTCCATAAACGGAACATCATACATCAAGCCGAAACCGGTAAAAAAAGACAATCCTGACTCTGCCAAACCTCTAGGATAGATGTTTACTTACAGAGAAACAATTGGAGGAAAAAGGGAGGGGACAAAAAAAACCCAATGAGCATCATATCTTACCTGGTTGAGTAATATACAAAATAAAACAAATTAGTATTTTTTCTTCAACCAAAACAAATCTTTTTTCCTCAATAACTTCCGCACTTTAGGCAATGTAAGAACATGAAACTGCCATCTAATACATATCTTAAATAACTGGTATGCATTTTATAATTTACACAAAAAGGGGAAAAGAAAATACTGATTCAAGAATTTATAGTTCGACTTCAACATTAAAACGAAAAGAAAAAAAAAAAAAAAGGTAAATCAACATACTTCAAAGCCAACTTCCTGTAGGCACTCTTAATTTCCTGATCGGTAGAATTTCTGCTCACTCCCAAAACTTCATAAGGGTCTCTCCGCAGCTGCTTCTCCGCATCGCCTTTCTCAGATTTAGATTTTTGCCCCGGCATTTTCTTTATTTACAAACTTCGCCCCCACAAAGCAATGATTCAAATGAGAGGAACAAAACTCAACCAAAGGCCGAATCTTGAAACCATTACAGAGATTCCCTCATTCTGCTAAAAAAAATGTGGGGCGAATTTCAAAAGTTCAAATACAGAAATTGAACTGTAACACAAAATGTCTGAAAACCCTAATCAATGAAATTGACTTCAAAAAAAATCAAATTGACGAGCTATTTCCGGAGGAATTGAGAAAAAAATGCATGAATTTGTTTGGAGAAAAATCGGGGGAGATAGAATTTTGGAAAACCCTAAGCTAGAGAGCTACAATAGCTGGAGAAAATGGAGGGGAAATTAGGTGGCATTTTCTGTTTTTTAGTTCTTTGTTTCTGCGGTAGCTGTTTAAAAATTCAAATTTATTGCTAGCGATTGCTAACCTGCGCCGTGGGCGAGCCGAATCACGTGCGGGGCGCGTGCCCGAGACACAGACCGCAGCCCGCATGTAGGCGTAATGCGCACCCCGGCGCACACGAACCGGGCTCGCCTTTCTATTAAGCTTGTTGTTTCTTGAAGCTATTTAATTAAGGATCTTTAATTAATTTTATTTTATTGGTTTAAATTTAATTGATTATTAGGTGAAATATATAGAGATGAGTGAAGTAGATGAGATTTGTAGTGAATAATTGATGCTAGAAAGGTAAGACATTAAAATCGTTATTAATTGGTGGGTGAGAGAGCGACTCAAACTTGACCTCTTAATTACTCATATTATTATTATAATTTATAACACTAATTGTCTCATAATTATCATATATTTTACTTACCTTTTTTTCTTGTTTAAAATCTGATGGAAATAATTAAATATTGTGTGGTTCGAATCTCATCGGATCAAAACGAATTTGGTAGTCAGAAAAATAATTAGTGACTCGCCTTATTTAAAAAAATTATATAACGTTTTTAGAAGGGGAACCTCTACTTATATTAGTTTAAAATCGATTGTTACCTTTTTTTTATTCGACTCAATATCAATAATAATCAATTAAAAATCAATAATTTCGCAAATGCGTAGGGTGTACTACTATTTCCTTAGTACAAGGTGCAATTAAGTGCTTGTTTGGTAGAAAAGGGGTGATAAGAAAAAAATTAGGGGAGGAATAGTAAATCATGATATAAAACCAAGATTGAATTTTAAATGATGTTATTTGTCACTTGTTTGGTAGAAAGGATTAAAACATGATAGAAAAACAAAATTACTAAATTATCCCCATCTTCTTCCCCTTTCCTCTCTCACCATTCTTTGGCATTTTCAGAGGATGAAAAGAAAAAAAAAAAACCAACTTTCGCATTTCAATTTCAAAGGAAAAAGATGTTCATTCCTGTGAAACTCCTTTCCCCTTTCCTATCTCACCAACATATTCTGCCATTGTTCTAGATTCAAGAACGCAGAGGAAACATACAATTGCAGTGGACCTTCGCCGAACGGAGCTTTTATTTTTGATGGATGGGGCAGCGGTGACCTTCGCCTCTAAACGAACTCGTTTTAAAAGCGAGTGCCGCTAAACGAACTCGTTTCAAAGGATGGGGCAGCGGCGACCTTCGCCGACGGAGCTTCACGTTTCGATGGATGGGGTTTCAACTCGTCTTCACCCAACTGCTGCGATTGGGGCGGCACAACTTGCTTCTCTCGGGCAGCTAAAAAAATAGAAAAGGAGACAGAGCGTTCGCGCGGCTGTGGTGAGGGAGGGGCGGCGGCGGCGGAAGGGTGAGGGAGGAGGCGGCAGCGCGCAGCGGGTTTGAGGAGGTTAGAGAACAAAGGGTAAAATGGGGGTAGGCCTTCACTGTTGCAACCAGAAATCTAAAACGGGGGGAGAGGCCCGAAATTATTTCGTGGAAAAACAGATTCACTGACCGGGCCTTCCAATATATCACGGGCCCCTTTAATTTTGTAGCTGGGCTTCCAAACATATGATTAACCAAGATAAATGGTTCTATCCTGGTTCTATCCTAGGATTTCCGGCCTACCAAACACACCCTAAGTGTTTTGATCCATTTTCTATTAATTATGGGCTGGATTATAAATAGCAATAGCTGGACTAGTATATGCGATGGGCCCAATTGATTATAACAATAAAGCCCAACAACAAGCCAATCATGACTAAGCATTGGCCCAATTTATTTTGCAATGAGTATATGATTTTTGCAACACACTATGTCGTCATAGACTCATAGAAGTTGTCAAATGCGGGTTCGGGTATGTAACTGTACTTGTACTAGGCAGGTACAGTTCCACATAATTGGACTCGTATCCTAACCGCCGTATAGGCAGGTACGGGTGCGATTTCGGTTACAGTGGGTGTGGGTACGAGTACGAGTACAACTCGACGGTTCAAACGAGTTTTACGATTATTATTTTTAATATTAAAAATTCATTTAAAATTCGATTAGTTGTAACTCGAATTATTTGTAGTAAAAAATAGTATTATTTTACTACAAATTATCCAATTACCTAAATCAAAACTAGACCTCTAAATACTAAATAAGTGGAGGTCATGTTATTTAAAAATTTAATCTTGAAGGACTGAGCACCGTTAAAATATATTTGGTGAAAATTTAATAAAAAAAATGACAACGTAGGCTAAAGAGTGCACGTCTTATTAATATCCGATAATTTATTTTTTTAAAAAAACCTAAGTACTAAAAAATATACTCCGTATTTTTAGATAAAATACATATCAAAATAGCGGGTCGGCAGGCATATAAACTGGCGGGTCACGGGTCCAACTTTCAATACCCATACCCGAACCACCGCCTTCGGCGGTTACGGCTCCGAACCCGAACCGGCGAGTACAGGTACGAGTACAAACTCTAGGAGTACGTGTACGAATGCATGTACGTGTCAGAGGGTACGACTATTTTGGCCACCTCTCCGTCGTCCGTCCTTAATATATGTATAATTTTATTTTATTTTTATTTCACGGCGTCCCTTAAATATGTGTCATTCCTTAAAATATAGTAGTATTATATTTTCACTTATGTAGATAGGTCACATTTACCAATAACAACAACTTTATCGGTTTTTTTCTTAAAATTCATGCTCTGTAGAAGTATTATTAATTTAATTATTAATTAATTAATTATCATGTATGTCGTAGTCTAACTTTTTCCCATGAATAAATCCGCCAAGATAAATTTAAAGAAGTACGGATTCATAAACTATATAATTAATTTGGATGGAGAATATATACTATATAGATGAAGCCTCGCCTATTTGATGGGCGTAGTTTAACCAACACTTAAACTTTTGTTTTAAGAATCATCATTATCATTATTATTATTATTATTAAAATTAAAATTATTATTATTATTTGGCTTTCGTGACAAGATCAAAAATGTCAGCTACATCATTCAATATATAAAAATATGTATATATATATATATATATATATATATATATTTATTTATTTATTCAAAATTTCCATTCATTTTAAAAAACAAATTCAACATTTCCAGACTCTTCGCATCCATTTTTTAAGATTTAAGCACCTTTCAAAATAACAGTAATTAATTCTTTTTAATTAATCCAAAAACATCATTCGCTACAAATTCAACGTTCCAAACTGTTCATCAATAGCAGTGAATCTTCATCATCAAAATATCAAATAAGAACATCATCATATCGTCAGAATCAAGAACCACATATGTTTTGAATTTTCCAAAGCTCAAACCCTAAATTTCAAAGAAAAATGAATCACCACTATCCCTATAATTATATATATATATAGATCTTGCAATAAATGTAAAAAAAAAAAATCAAATGGTAGAATGCAAACTCAACCCTAATTGCAGATCCAAATTCTTCCTAGTACAACTCTTCTTCGAACTACCCAAAAAAGACGAAACCCTACTCGACTTCTGCGCGTGCGTGAGGCTGAACGCACGCGCGTCGGTCCGATCGGCCCCGGCCCATCTCGAGATCTCGGGCCCGGCCGAATCGGACGGACCGAAGCTGATCTGAGGCTGCTGCTCTTCGTAGATCGAATATTCTTGAATATGGCGAGAAGGATCGTAGAACCATGCAGGGTTAGAGCCATAATAATTTTTATTATCACCACTATTTTGATTAATATTGCTGTAATAAAAGGGCTGGATGTAACAATTGATGCTAGCCTTTCTTGCTTGAAGCTGCAGCCTCTTCTTCCTCAATCTTTCCTTCTTGTGTGCATTTTGATGGCCGCCTAAGGCTTGTGAGTTGGCAAAAACCTTCAAGCAATATTGGCACTCGAACTTCTTCTCCTCCGCCTCCGCCGCGGCGGCCGCCGTCACCGTCGAGGAGGCGGACGAGTTCACGCTCTCATCTCGATCCATCGATGACGACCCTTTGTTGTCTCGATCGTCGGATCGCTCGAGCTCGACTCCGAATAGCTTGAGCTTTTTATTGGAATTATTGGAGTTGGAATTGGAATTGGAATTTTCTTGAGAGGTGGAGTTCATGCTAATTTTTGCCATTTTTCTTTTTTCTTTTTTTCCTCTTGAATTGAAATAGTATTGAAGGAGAGATTTGTGTGGTTTTTTTGTAAGGGGTGTGTACAAAATAATAATGTTGTGCTCCTACTTATATAGCAAGAGGAAAATGATACTGGTGATTGACTATGCATTGTATCTCCAAAACAGGAATAGTTTTAATAATTGTGAAATAGCAAATAAAAACTTAGGAAAGGTCAACAAAAAAACAGGGATGAAAAGGAATAGTCAGTTAAGGGAAGTTTGTCTGATGCTAATTAATTAATTAATTAATTAATTAATTGATTAATTAATTAATTAAGATATTTTTTATTTAATTGTATTGATGTAGTAGATGTACTTGTAGCTTTTTTCTTCCCACCAAAGAGGATTCAGTGTGTCTAATTTAAGAAATAAATCCATAGTCTGTAACCACTTTAAAATCATTATTAAACGTGTCACTTGGTAAATTAAATATACAAAAAAACACAAATATTCCATGCTTAGAGAGGTGGAAAAAAATGGGCAACTTTTTTATATTTTTATTATTAAAAAATAATTATTTTAATGGGAAAAAGTCAAAAGAAAGATGGGGATGCAATCACCTGGAAGGATGGCGATCTAGCTTTGCAACAAATCTACCACACTCTACTTAAAAATTAATTAAAATATTATTACTTTGATTGACCAACTAATTAGTGGATTCATGGATCATTCATTATTCTCTAACCAAAGCTAATAAATTAATTAAACTGCGAAAATTCTTGATCAACCAAATTATGTTCAGGTGTCTAGTCCCATCTCCTACAGTTATATGTATACAATATTAATTGATTGATTGATTGATTAATTAGCACTGTAGTTTTTTTGATTAATCAGCGCTTAAACCGAAGGTTCGTTGTGATTATCCACACTCAAATTGTGCAATTAATTAATCAAATAATTAATTAAAGAAAAGGGCCATAATAATATACTATTTACATAGTATGTTTTAATCTTGACCATGTTTTTGGGATGCATTAAAAAAAAGAATATTAAGAAGTGGAGCGATGACGTAAGAAAATTATATAGTAATTAATGATTAAGGTCTTCAACCAAATCTTGAGCAAATCTTCATAGAGCAAGCAAAACCCTATATTTTATTCCCCAAAAGCATATGTTTAAGGTGAATCCAGTCATCATTTAGTGTTAATTAAATGGATTTGCATTGGACAATTGTTGAGATATGGGCCCACATAGGTTTGGCTTTGGGGGCATGTAAGAAAAAAACTAAATATAATTTAGATTGTGTTGTCATTCCATTGTCTATTGGTAATCTTCAATTGGTGGACTACATCTTCAACCAATAGAGTTTATCATTCCTCATAAATTCAATTCCCACTCTTTTATTTTTAATCTTCTTTTGAGTGTTTGTTTGTTCTCTTTCTAGTTTGTTCCCAATTGCTTCTTCTTCTTTTTTCTTGCTTTAGAGAAGAATTCTAAGTAGGCATGCTATTCTCAATCATTTTAACATCTCTCCGCGTCCCGTTTTATCTTGCTCGTTTTTTTAGATATTAATATTTTTAAAAACAAAATAAATTAGTTAAAGCGGTTTAAGAGATGAAAAGTAAATATATCACACCATTTTGAAAAACTATACCATTTCCTAAAAAATTACGACATTTGAAATGGACGATCCAATAAGAAAAGCAACTTAGTTAGGTTATTTAATCGATTGCATGTATAGAATTATAGAAATGTTTTATATATATTATTGGAATAAATTGAATTCATTGAATCAATTATTCTGAAAGATCTTCAATATTTTACTACTTTCTTAGTCTAATTTTTAATAATTATAAATATAGATTTATAAAGTAGGAAGAAAAAAAAAATCAATCTCATTTCAAACCAAAGAAAAAGTGATATATTGTCACAAATAATCCAAATTTGGAACTTTCAAAAGTTGCAACTTACAATTATAATATCCATAATCTTTAATCAAAACAAAAACACTAAAAATCATGATTCTTTGCCCTACAAATTTTTAATTGGTGGGATTCATGGTGTAGGGAAGTCTAAGGAAAGATAGCTAGAGTTAGGGTGGGTGAGTGTGTAATTTTCTCTTGATTGATTTCATCTCATAATTTATTTTCATCTAATCTTTTTTCTTAAAAAAATAGTAAATTATTTTCATCTAATCTTGATAGATAATAGGGTGAAAGTGGGCCACCTTGATTCTCATCACCAAGAATCAATATTCTCATATTCAGTGTATTACAAACGTTTTGGGTAAAATCAAATGAAAACGTGAATTAAATTAATTAGAAAGATTAATAAGAAGGGTCCATTTTGAAATATCTTGATTTGACATTACATAATTTTAATCTGTTTTAGTGATGTTAATTGATGGTTATCGTTAATACTTCAAACTAATCATGTTTTTGTTCACATAATTAATTACTTAAGTAATGACACGTGTAATTACCTAATCGCTTCCATAAGAAGATAGAATAATAAATTTAGAAAACTTGCACTTAAAAAATATTAATTAAAAATATACTCATAATCATAACCACGATGCTTGTATCGCTAACTCAACAAATTATAATTAATTAACAATATATTACCTCCGTCTTTTTTAAGGTTCCTATTTAGCTTTTATTTTTGTTTCTTTTTAAGTGTTTCATTTTGAATTTTGAATGATAAAATAGCTAAATTATGCTCATTTTACCCCTATAATTAATGTTATATATAAGTTGATTCTCAGAAAAAGAGAATAATGAATGAGATTAAAAAGTAAATTTATGCATTTTCTTAATATGTGTAATTTAATAAAGAACGACACTTATAGAAAACGGAAAGAGTAATTTATTTTTTGGTGTAACAAATAATTCAAATTCGATTAAGTGCATGTATGTAACATTAGTTACAGTATTTCAATGAACCCAGTCATCCACTCGTCAATCAAGCAAATTTATTGGCTAATTTGTGTACTTTATTCAAGTCAATACAAGTATTTAATTTTTAAAAAAATTCTACAAACAATATTATTTAAAATCAATGCTAATGCAACAAGGATAAATTACACTAGAAATTAAGAAAGCCAAGATTGACCCTTAACTACAAACTAATTAAAGATTAAAACCAGTGATTAAAGTTGATTCGGGATAATCTTTTTCAATAAAATAAGAAAAAATTAAAGAAAAAGGGACAATTTAGATGAGGATGACGGTTTAAAGGGAATAATATAGTGGCTAATCAACTGTTAATCTTTTTGTTATCTATGGAAATTTTCAAAATTGTGATACACATTTTGAAGAATTCCTTCTCCATTTGCCTGCCAAAACTCGAGGCTTTTTTGGCAAGCTGTGAATTTTGCTGCCCTTTTTATTAACATTCTCTCTCTATAGAAATCGGATAGATTAAATCACTGATTAGACTAATCTATACCAAAAAAAAAAAAAAAAAAAAAAAGCAAACTTATCGGCATAATTTAAAATATTAAATTCCGACAAAATTCATATTAATGCCTAAAGATTTCAGTGACTATTATGGGGCGTCAGCCTGCACTCGCCCCTGCATATACCATGTTATATTTACATTATTGTAAAAGCCTTAAAAAAATCTTAGTTCAGTATCCATTACTAAGAATAATGCTCCAATGCCTACTGTGAGCATACTTAATATGCCCACAGATGACGTTGCATTGTTTTAAATAAGGAAAATAATTTAAATATATACAAAAAAAACTAAACCCTACAAAAAAAAAACTAAATCCTACCAAAAAAATTAAACCCCAAATGAAAAGGATTAACGACGTGACACTGCCACATAAGCAGTGTATATATTAAGTATGTCTACCGTGAGTAGGAGAGCGTTTCTGCCATTACTAAATGTCAAAGATTTTATCTTTTCCAATTCCAATTAATGATCACTATTATTTAAAAAAAATCTTTTGGGATCATACGAGTGTGTGTGTGTGTGTAGAGGTGATTTGATTATGGGAAGGAATGTGCATAGAAGTTAGAACAAGTGCAAATCTATCAACTCTCCACTTGAATTATTAGTCAAAATGTTCCCATTTGCAACATATGCCATGCCCACACCAATCACTCTACAAATCACAAAAGACTTATCTACATCACATTTTTCTACATAATTAAAACACAAGAATTGTTAATATTTACTAAAATTATTTCAAGAAAATCACACCATTTTCATTTTTTTCCCCTTTTTTCCCACGTTCCATGATATTTCCCGGCAACCACTAAACAAAACAAGGCATCATTATTGAAAAATAAAATAATAATTAAAAAAAAAAAGAAAAAAAAATGGAAAACGAGTCTACAAAGGTCGACTGAGTCTAATTTGGCTAATTTCCAAAGATAAGAGAAATGCTAAATTAATATGATTTCATATCATAGTTGTGATTGACTATACCCACAACTTTTCAATGCTTAAATGAAAAAAATAAAATAAATGCATTTACTCTTTTCTCATCACAATGGGAAACCAGTACATAACTACATGGCATCAAATCGTCACCAAATTTTGCTTCTGTACAAAAAGAGCAGATAAAGTAGGAAAAAGAAAAAGAAAGAACAGATAAGTCTTTCTTTTTTAGAGATAAGATAAGAAAAAGATGTCAACCCCATAAACTCACTCTTAAGAAAGATTATTTTACTACAGTAACATCTCATTTTACAGCTAAAAGAAGCATATAAAAAAAAGGCAACTTCGTTCACTTCTATATTATTATATCCCTTTCCTCATCATCTGTTCCACACTTCCACACACAGTCCTACATCAAAGCAATTTCATCACAGTTAAACCATGCTTAATAAATGCAATTATACAGCTGTAATTATAGAACTCTCACTGCAAGAATCATTTTTCTTGAGGATTAGGAAGAAAATCATGTTCGACTCTTTGCAGGAAAAAAAAGGCAACAACGTGTTCAGTGGATTATAGTACTATTGTGTTTGGTACAAATTGCAAAACTCTAGATTAAAATTTAAATTGACTATTTTACCCTTATTAAATATCCCTACCGATTTCACTTTTTATCGTTGAGATTAAATAGTACCCTTTATTATTTATTATTATTATTATTATTATTATTATTATATTGTTGAGTTATTATTTTTATTATTCTTGTTATTATTATAATTATTTCTATTATTGTTATTATTTATTATTATTATTATTATTATTATTATTATTATATTTATTATTATTATTATTCTTGTTATTATTATTAATTATTACTATTATTATTATTAAATTATTATTATTATTTATTATTATTATTACTATTATTATAATTGTTACTATTACTATTACTATTATTAGTATTATTATTTTATTAAATTATTAATATTTATTATTATTATTATTATTACTACTATTATTGATATTATTTATTTATTATTATGGTTATTTTATTACATTATTATTATTATTTTATTACATTATTATTATTACTATTATTATAATTATTCTATTACTATTACTATTACTATTACTATTATTATTATTATTTTATTACAGTATTATTATATTATTGATTTATTATTATTATTATTACTATTTGTTATTATTTATTTATTATTATTATTATTATTTTATTACTTATTATTATTATTATTTTATTATTATTATTATTATTATTATTATTATTATTATTATTTGAAATCGTATAAATAGATAAGGGTAAAATGGTAAGAGAGAGAAAGTATTGTGTTACTGTTTTAATGAGTTCACCTCATCCGACCAAAAACGTGAGATGACTAAACAAGGCGGAACAGTGAAATATCAACGGGCCTTGTATTCATCTCGGGCCCTCCAGTTTATTTTAGTTGGTTACCAAACAGTGAGATGAACCAAGATGATCTCTCTCATCTTGGTTCATCTTGGTTCATCTTCTTACCAAACACACCCTTAGTAAATATGCAGAACGTCGGTTCTCCTTTGGCTAGCAACAACCGAACGAGGGGCCGATAATATTCGCTTTTTCATCCGCGGAGAGCCCGGACCAAGTATCATAGTACAAATTAACCAAATATATCTGTTACAAGGAGAAGGGACGCAAAATGTATCTCGATGTATGAACAATGCTAACCAAAATGAGAACCTTGGAAGCCGAATACAATAAACATGGGATTAGCTAGCTAAATTGTCCAACTATGGTTGTGGCAGAGGCGCTCGAAATAATCCCGCATTCTTCAGATGTACGTCATACTGGTTGTTTCAAACGAGGCTGCAATGCGAGTAAGATTTTCTTCCTTGGCCCCTGCAATTAGTAAGGCTCGTATAGGTGAAACTCAACGTAACTGAGAAAATGCAATGAGGTAACAGTATACTTATGACAGAGAGAGCAATTTTGATTAGTAAAGCCTCGACAATAAATTTAGGACTATTTAGAGCCTGTAGAACCAAGAAGAGGTCAAGCAGGCTGTAAACATAGAACTGCATGAAAGGACCATGTGAAAAGGTTAACAACGGACATATTTGGAAATTCTAAGATGTTAGATTTCATGTTTAAAGCATGCTCTTAGCTTGTTTCGGATTTGTAATTGCCAACAGATTATAAGATATTTCCAAAAAGATAAAAGTGGATTTTCAAGTTACATGGTAAGAAAACGCTGGTCCTTTCCCCAGAAGGAAAAAACAGAAAAAATTGAATCTCGTTGTGAACATCTCATGTTAGACACTAGAAAAACTTACTGAACAGTCAGAATCTACTATACACAAAAATCAGATACCGATGAATCAGCACGGAACTCACTTCCAAATCTCACTACAAATGAATTGTTCTACATAAGAAGTACTTTTGGTCAGAGAAGTTACCATAGGAATTCCCATCTCCTTAAGGTCTAAATCAGTCATGCGCTTCAAAGAATACATGTCCACCTGCAGAAAAGAATCAAAGATTACTTAATTTACAAGAACTTCGCACTTCCTGACTTGGTAAGAAGATGTTCCTACACAGCTATAGCTGCACACAAACATAAACCACCACCACCCCCCCCCCAAATAGGCTAGCACACACTCCCTTATGAACCCCTGTTTCTTTTTTCTACACCCCAAAGAGGAGGGAGGGGGGATTTCTTTCTTCATATCTTCTATTTTAGCTCTTATTGACATACTTCATGGTCATGATGAGGATTAGGCAACAAAGAATATCTACATTGGGAATTGAAAGTGCAGAGCAGTCAAAGAAGTCACCAAAGATTACATACTTCCTCAGCCTTGAAGATAACAGCAAATTTTTCAAGACCCAATGAGCGCAAAAGGCTGTCAACTGTAACTTCATCATCCACCTGTGAGCACAATATCCAATGAGAGGAGAAATATGAAGGACCTAGCAACTTTAACCATAAACTTCAAAAATCAATTCTGCAGTATTTTTCAGAAGTTATAAAGATTCGATATTTTCACATATTAACAGACAAATGAGGGCTGCAAAATCTCTGAAAGTTCATAGCAATTGAAGACAAAGTAGCGATATAAATTGAGTAAGATGCCTCTTGCCCATGTAAAAGTAGCATGACATTGTGGGGCCAAAAAATACAGAGCACCCTAATGACCAAGGTGCCAAGTGATCTCCTTCTATGCAAAAAAGTTATGTAAGCTGTTGGACATTGGGCGCAGTATACATACTGGAAATTATGATCAAATATTCCTCTATCAACCGCTCCTTCTCTTCTGGTTAGACTACTCTTAAGCCCGCCTTACTTGCATTCTTTATGATATCAATAGGATTTGTGATATCATTTAACATGTACTCGGCCTCTTCTATAGCAATACATCCAATACTAGATAACAGCACCTGTTCTAGATTTAGAAACTATCCCAGGCTTTCATCATCAATTGTCCCATATACTTTCTTGGTGTCTTAAAGAGTCCGATTACATCATAGCAGTTCTAAGTTCTAACCTTCCTTGGATGTAAAAAACAGACTATTCACACAACGAAACTATCATGGTAAATGTGCAGCAATGGCAAGAAGTAAAGGAAATGAAAAACATGATATTACATAGACTTACCACATACGAGCTTTTTGGCATGAAACTCCCAGGTCGAGGAAGTGAGGAGACCACAGGTGCTGTGGTCTTCATCTGCCCAACAGGTGCAGCCATTCTATTGAACTGAGATGATCTCATGGGCCTTGAAACATCAAAAGCATCTTTACCCATATGCGTGCTTGTCCTAGCATCATCATATGTTGTAGTTGTGTATCTTCTCTGCAACATTTCATCCTTCTTTGGTGCAGTGACAACTCTTGAAGTAGCTAAAGACTCATCAGGTGATCTTCGCCTTAAACGATCCAGCGTCCAAGGAGAATGAGAAGTAATCCCAGAGTCCATTCTGGTCACAGGATTCGAAGGTCTAGGATCTGGCATAGGGCGTCTAGCCTCAAAAATGCCTCTTCCACCATCCCCCATTTCCAGAAAGTGTTGTTTCCTTGGATCAGGAGCATGCCCATCTCTAAGTTCAGACATGTGAAGGCTAGAATTTCTTGGTACATGCGATAAATTTCTACTATCCGTGCTCTCCTTAAAGTGCTGCCTTCCATCTCTTGGTTCCAAATAATGCATTCCAGCATCTCTTGGCTCAGGCCTTCTGTCCCTTATGGCTACACTGTTTGTAGAAGATTGAGCAGGCCTTGACAGAATATTGCGGAGGTCGCCACCATTCTGATTCCCATTCTGGCTCTTCATTATATTTTTTTGCATGATTTTGTACCGGAGATCATCTTTTCTAAGATGCATGTCTTTTACACAAATGAAATCAGCATAATTTAAAAATTATTCCCCAACCAAAACCAAATCAAAGTTAAAAAGAATTTAGAAACTCAAAGACAAGGCTAGTTACCATCAAAAGCATTGACAGACCTACCATCTCTCCGCATTCTGCAAAACATAATTACAACAATTATAGGTACTTGCTAAATCCTAAATAACACAGTTTTAGTATTATAATAGATTTTAGAGTCGAATAATAAAGGCCTCATCTTTTCAGCTGACAATTTATGAGGTCACTCCTAACATCCAATCACCAATACAACATCACAAAGGTAGCCATGTTAAGAACACCTAGGACCCACACACATAAGCAAGTGAAACTGGTTAGCTACGAACAAGCCCTAACCAATTCTAGAATACGAACTCCAAATCTAACCAGTTAGTCACGAAAGATTAGTGGAACACAAGACACCGACCTCTTATGATTGACTTCAGCAGATGAATCAGCATTACTTCCAAGCCTCTCTCGAATGGGCCTTTTGCTTCCTACAATCCGATGCTCGTCGCTCAAAGAACCGGCCATTGAATTTCCAGCCCTTTTCACAACCTACAACGAAGGAAGCAACACAATAACACCGCATCAAGCAATAACTTCGAAAATGCATCCCAAAATCATGCATTTAATCCTTTAGCTATCTGCTATCCTTTCTCCAAAAATGCAAACTACATTACAAAACCCAGTTTATGCACAATTAAATTGCTCCAAAGCTCATAAACATCCACACGCCGAGTCGCGAGATTGCTGCCGTCTCGTAATTAATCACAAATTTCACAAAAGTTAACAAATCACCAAATCCACAAATTCAAAAACTCCAAAACAAACTATTCAAAGCATGAAATTAGAAACCTTTAATCAACAAAATTACCTGCCCGCTGCGCCCGAGTGTGATGGTTACTCGAGACCTAGAAGCCTCCGACATTTTTCAACTAATCTACGAATTCAATCGAAGATTATCAGAAATTGAATCGGCAACTGAACAAAATCCAGAACCCCAAATCAAAGAGGTGATGATTATTCAGTAATTAGGGTTCTGCGCTGCGATGGGCACGAGAGAGAGATATTTCTTGGCTGGAATTTGGAAAGTCGAAACGTGAGGGCGTATGTAGCGCGTGAGGATGCGGCGCGTGTGATTAGCTTTTGGGATTTCCAAAATCGGGTTGCGGAAATTAAACGGGCTATAAACGGGTCAAATACCCGAAATAACTCGGGTTTGGGCCTACAAAATTTGGGCCCATACTAATATTTCCAATCAATATGGGCTTCGTGTTGGGAAGATCTTTCTTTTTTTTTTTTTTACAAAATAAATTAGGAAGTTTTAATTAATCGTATTGGTTGATTAGTAAAATAAGCAAATTCTAAATGGAAACTACAATGAAAGAAGGGATACACTTGGGTCAGCCGGAGACACCGTGTGGTCGGGCTAAAACAATGGCACTTTTATTCATATAGATTAACACTTTTCTGTATAAAGATTGACACTTTTAAAAATTGTCATTTTATTCGTAAAATAATTATGTTAAAGATTGACACTTTTATTCATATAGATTGACACTTTTCTGTATAAAGATTGACACTTTGGGCCCGGCCGCACGATGCCTCCGGCTGACACAAGTTTTTGTCATGAAAGAAATTGACTCTTCAATATTTTGTATTCTATAATTATTATTTTATGAAATTGAAAATTATGTCGCCGGTTGTTTTGGTCAACTGTTTTGAGGGATAACATTTATTGAGTTGCATTTCTCAAGTCGAGTAGTTATATTCATTTTGAATATGAAGCCGTTCGTTGATTAGATTATCCATTGGAGATAAGGGTAACTGTTTTGAGAGATAACATTTTGTTGGGTTGCATATAGACATATAGTTATATTCATTTTGAACATGAAGCCATCCTTTGTTTGGATTATCCATCAGATATATAATATTTTTCGATTAGTTATGATCATTTTGAATGTCAATTTGTTCAACCATTTGACAAGCCGCACGTTGTTCATGATAATTGAAAATTTATTATGATGATACCATTTTCTCAAATAGTCAAATTTATTCAAATTTTGATTGTCAAGCCGCTCATTGTTCATAATTGAAAAATATGTTAATGAGGTTAACATTTTCTCAGGCAATATTCATTCAAATTTTGAATGTCAAGTTATCCAGGCTCAAAAATATTCATGAATTCTATTTGATTTACCGTTTAAAAAATTCCAAAATCATATAATTAGTATATTATTTTATTTGAGAAAATCCATCATGTATATCAATGAGGAAAATCAATTACATTACTGGATCTATGTCAAGACGAGCCAATAGTTAGCATAAAAGAATTCAATCCATTGAAATGAAATTTGATCAAAATTCTTTGCATACAACACACACTAAGTTTTGGTAATCCATCTTTACCTCATCATCTACCGGGATCTGGATTTGCTCTAAACAAGCTAGGAGAGACTCCCAACTATCATGGAAAAAGACTCCACCGACTCCAGCTGTTCCATCACAACCAAAGCCAATAGATACTACATCAAAATCAAAGTTAATCTTTCTACCGGTCTGAAATTCATGCAATTGATCACATAAAATAATCATGTGTAATAATTTTACTTACAAAATTGCAAGACATTTCAAGAACCAACACTTGTTTGTCTTCCATAAACTCGAAGATCCATCCTGATAAAGAGAATATGGGCCCACTGAAATTTAAGGAAAAAAAGAAGAAGAAAGATCATTAATTTGATGCCGCTAATCTCTGTCAAATGGAAGGATATATTTGCACTGTTTATGAAAGAGTGAGTATATATTTGCAACTAAACATACTTTAAGGGCATTTTTGCACCTTATCCCATTGAAATAAAACTATTCTTCATGCACTACACTCACCAGTTTTCTTCATAGCTTCAACGATTTTGCATTATACCCCGTGGCAATGGATTCGAAGGCGGTGGGAACCGGACAAGCGTCGTGTCAGCATCTATTTCGCCTGAGAAGGATCTCCGAGCATTCATAAATTCTTCAGTTACAGGATCAAACGCATACCTCACTTCTAGCGCATTGATCTTACCTTCATACTTGAACCCACAGGCCACAACCTCCACCTCTACTTCAATTTTTCCGCGAATTATTTTTCAAAAATCTTCCAAATTTCCGATTTCCTTAACTGTAAAACGACAAAAGAGTTAGCAAATTTCTAAAGTGCAAAAAAAAAAAAAATTCTAAATGATACCTTTAATCTTTGGTAGTCGCTTGTGAATTTTCTTGATTTTCTGAAAGAATTTTTCAAGGCTATAGCCACTGCGCACCCCATGCTTCTTCGACTCGTGCATCTAAAGATGCTCGAAACTCTTGAGGTTGTTCCCATACTTGCCAAATTTCAAAAAGAGTACATGTGGTGGCCCTGATCGGTTATGGAGGGAGGACAGGGGTGGATGACTTCTACGTTTGCCAAAATTCTTATGGCCCTAAGTGGGGCTATAACGGGTTATTCAGGATCCGACGTGAGGCTGTTGGGGCCTTTTGTTGGCCGGTAGATACTCACGTCACGACGAACATCACGAAGCTTATCAAATTCCTTATGTTGCAAAAAAAAAAAAAAAAAACAATGAAATACCAATATATAAAGTGTAGAATTCAAAGAAATACTTACCAAGCTCGAATCTCCCACTTGAGGGAGTCTCTTATATTCTGTACTTCAGAGATGTTCTTTAGACCTCAGACTTTGATTCAGTGCTTGAATTTGAGGATGATCATGATCTTCTAATGCATATGGGCACCACCATATTTACTATGTTTCCATTGATCTACCTCCCAAAGCAACCATTTTTTTACTTCAACCAACTGCTCGTAAGTTGGCATTTCCACATGCTTGATATCATTTGTAAAAAGATGTTCTGTAAATTTTACTCCAAACATAGCGGATACCGGATTAAAATCACGCAATTGAAAATCCATTATGTTCCATTAATAACTTGAAGCAACACTTTGTATTACAACTCTTTCCTAACTTAGTATGGAATAGACACTTCGTGCTCATCTCGTAAAATTGAAACACACATTAGTTTTAACCAAAATTGTCAACTAACAGAAACACAAACAACTCTCCATAACACTGCAAATTTCCATTTTGCATCCAAATTTCAGAGTTAGATGAAAATTTTCTGAGTGATTTTTTGTAAATTGGACTCTTGCATAAAGCCTAAAACCTAGTTTCCCACTTCAGCAGCATAATAACACAAAAAATAGCACCCTAAAAAACACACACACACACACACACAAAATGACCAAAAAAAAAAAAACAACAACAACAAATACTCAAAACACAAGCACGCACCATAAACACACAACAAACACGCACCAGAAACAAACACAAAAGAAGGAACTAGGCAAACTCTTTTACTCATTGTAACCGTGGGAGAGAGAGAGAGGGGAGAGATGGAAAGAACTCGTTGCTTTTAGGGCCGGCCCTGGGCCTAAGCAAATGGTGCAACCGCCTAGGGCCCAAGGCCGGATGGGGCCCCAAAATATTTTTAACCCTTTATATACCTTATGAGCCCCAACATATATTGAGCTTCTTTTGAGATAAAAAAGAATTAATAAACCTAAAAATAAATTGATCCAACAATCAAGCACCGATCAACATTCTCTTTCCCGGGTTCCCCTTTCTCAAAAGAAAATTGTCTCCGGTCTCTAGGGATGACAATTTGGGTTCGGATTTTTGGGTAGGGACATAAATACCCGAACCCGAACGGGTTTTTGGGTACTCGAAATCCAAAAAAATCGAGTTCGGGTAGTGAGAGTTAAAAATCTAGGGTATCGGTTATACCCGAACCCGAAAAAAATTATCCGAAATCCCGAAAACCCAAAAATTATATTTAAATTAATTAATAAAAATAATGAATAATACTGTACTAATTAATAAGTAAAATAATTAAGAAAAATAGTTGAATAAACAATTAACTTAGCAAGTTAACACTTTAGACTTTCATTTCTCATTTTTTTTTTTCATTTGATGTTTTCTTGATTATGCAATTATATATGATATTTTCATTAGCTAGCTATATGTACTATCTAAAATAGAACAAATAATAAGAAAAGAAAAAATTCCTTCTAAATTTTTGGATTTTTTCGGGTACCCGAATTCCCGAATGGGATACCCGAATGGGTATTTGGATACCCGAAAATATTTTCGGGTTCAAGTTCGGGTAACCGAAACATTCGGGACAGGTACCCGACCCGTACCGAATTCCCATCCCTACCGGTCTCTCTCATTCTCTCTTCTCTGTCTATCTCATATTCTCAGAACTCACAAGTCTCTCTCTGTCTCAATTCTTACATTCTGTGTGTGAATTTTGGGGGAAAGATAAAAAATGTATACTTCTCTTTTGTATAGTTGTACTACGAAAAGAGGAAAATGTATACTTGAAGTATTACTTCTCTTTTGTGTATATTTGTTTAATAATAATTTCAATTTCACCATGTATCCAAAGTTACCGGCAAGAAGATAATGATTTTGTCGAATGTTTATGCTATCTTTTGTGTTTTTATTTGTTATTATTCTGATGCTATACTTGTATAAATTTTTGAGTTTACGGATTTGCAGCCTTTTAAATTACTTTAGAATTCCCATGGCTAATTGAGTATTAAGTGTTTGTTGAAATGCCTAAAAGAAAGTTCTCGTGGTTTTTTTTTCTTAGATTGCAAATTAGTTTAAATTATATTTGTAGATTGTTGGTATTATATGTATCTAATACAATGTATTTTTATTATATATATATATATATATATATATATATATGCAGCTTTCTTCCTTGTAAGCGATTTGATGTTTGAGGTTGAAGACTGTGGAATGAAGAGAAGGAAAAGGACGGCCATGTGAGATGATGAAAGTGAGGTACTAATCATGAAATGCTGAGGTTGGAGACACCATTATTATTGATGTTGATGCTTATATATTTAGTACATATATAATTCATATACTATAGTTTTATAGTTTTATGGGTGTGTATGTGTGCTCTAGATTTTTTTTGTTTTTGGAAACGCTATTTATATTCTTTAATTAATGTTAAGCAATAATTTTTACGTCACACAAATTTAGTTTTGGAAAGCCGGATATAAATGTTAAGAAAAATATTTTTTATAATAAAATTAGAAGGTGAAGTTGTATTTTAAGGGTGCTTTAGTCAAATTTAAAGTAGAAAAGATGTATCGTAAATAAATTAGAATAACTTTTTGTGATCGACAGTAACATATTGTATAATTTAGTAGATTCTTGCAAACGTTTTGGTTTGGGCAATAGTTTATAGTAATATTCATACACTGTATGTGATTAAATTTGTGGAACGACGATCTAATTTAGTACGTAAGTGGAACTAAATTTGTGAGAACGAACGAATTATAAATTATATAATCAACTAGGAAGCGTACGTGTATTGTTGGTTGTTGGCGTCCCCATATGGAACATGTTCCTCTCATTCTTAACCTGCAAAGATTATTTTTCCTTATGTATTTTCTCTTGTCTCTTTTCTAAAAGCAAATTAAAAATGAGACGTGATTAAGAAAATTTTGCTTCAATTTTTGTCAAGATTAAAGCAAAATTTTCTTTGACTTCGGAGTTAATCCAAGAAAATTAATCTTCATAATTATTCTCTTTTTCCCACCTTTATATTTGACTCTCTGAAAAGCTCCATCTACGAATTGTTTGCCATCAGCACACATTCTCTCTACCTTTCCGCTTAATGTTAAAACCTTATCATGTTAATATTAATCACAATCAGCGCTAAACTATCTTCTGATTAACTCATACTACTAATTTACTATTTTTATTCCACTTGGGATCTCTGTCTCCATTTCAGTACCAAAATCGATTTATCTTGATTTTTATTCAGTTTGTTCTTTAATTTCTTGATATTATGATTCAATATAACTTTACACTAATTGACTAGGGTTCGCCGTCCAATTAGGGTTTATTATTTATTTTTATTTTTAATATTTAATTTTAATTTTATTATTAAAAAATAAAGAAAAATGCCAAAACTAAATATATACCCCTAATTGAATTAACAGAACATTGATAATTAATATAATATTAGACTAAATCATATTACATTAAAATTGAAGAATAAAATTAAATAAAAATCAAGAAAAAAATAAATAAATTTTGATACACGATCGGTACAGTAGTTGATAGAGGATCCCATCCAGTTTTATTCATTTTCCTCTAAATAATTGGGCTTTATTTACACTTATTTGGTGAAGTTAAGCTTTAAAAGTCCTCTTATTGGCCCAAATTATAAAACAACCCTTTTATTGGGCTTTTATTGGGCCTGTTTAGGGATAGGCCATACAAATAAATTACTGAACCCAGTGTTGAAGCTCAAAGTAAAAACATACGTAATTATTATAATAATAATTATAATTATTATAATAATAATTATAATTATTAATGTTTTTCCTAAAAGATATTTAAACAATGAAAGACTAATATTAGGCCAGGCCCAACTCACACGGGCTTTATTCATATGGGCCGACTCCGTAGCTATCTTCGTCTTCCTTAGCACTCCCGCTTTACTGCATTGCCACTGGCAGTTGCAGGCCAACCTCCACAGTTTTCACCGCCGCCGCCATGGTGGCCCGACTCCTTCGTGCTAGCTCGTCAACTAAAAAGACCCTCCTAACCTTCCATTCCTACTTATTCCCCAAGCTACCCTCCCCCGCGCTCTTCTCCACCGTCTGCCGGCAGAGCCACCTTCCGCCGCCGCCGGTGGCCAAGAAGGTGCCTTTCTCCGCCACCGCCCACGGGGTCACGCGGAAAGACCCGTACCATTGGATGTCCAACATCAACGATCCGGATTTCATAAGCTACATCAACCAAGAGAACTCCTACGCCGAAGCATTCATGCGAGACACCCAAAAATTGCAGAGCACACTCTACTCCGAGATGGTTTCCCGATTACCCTCCAAGATCACCACCCCTCCCGAACGCTGGGACCCATGGTTCGTAATTTCACAACTACCTACATTAAGAGCACATAAACATGTATGCAATGCAATTACACCTTTTCAATTCGGTTATCGATTCGATTGAATAGGCTGTATTACCAGTCCATTCCGGAGGGGAAGGAGTATCCCATTTTGTACAGAAAAGCAGCAGCTGAAAACAAAGGTTGGTTGAAGAAGATTTCCGCCTCTTTCACTGGTGAATTTGATAGAGAACAAGTGTTGCTCGACTGGAATGAGATCGCAGAGAAACATGGCAAGTTCTTCTAACTTCTTGCTTGCTGATTATGAATGAATGAATGAGAATAAAGTTTTGATTTTGAATCAGTTTTTTACTAGGATGCATGTGTATTTAAGTTTGAGGATTTGTTTATGTAGGATATGTTCATGTAAATACCTGCAGAGTATCACCAGATCACAGGTTTCTTGTATATACATTCGATACTAAAGGCGATGAACAGTTTCAGCTTCTCGTAAAGGATCTTGAAAATGGCACCATTCTTCCTCAACCTAGAGTTGAAGGTGTTGTTAGTTTGGCATGGGCTCAGGATAGCTCTACTCTGTATTATACATTATGTGATCAAAACCAAAGGCCTTATAAGTAAATTTTTTCTAATTACTGAGATGTTTATTTTCCTTTGCTAAATCATAAAATATTGTCTAAGATGTGTGCAATCTTGTATTAGGGTGTTGTGCACAAAACTGGGATCAGATTCTGGGGATGATGCTGTAATACTTACAGAAAACGATTCTCGATTCTGCTTGGATATTACAAGTACGAAAGATGGCAAGTTTACAACAGTGAATTCTAATTCAAGGACATCATCTCAGGAAGGAACCTATTGTTTCAGTTCTCTTTGTCTGTTTGCATTGTTGTTGATTATGAAGGTATCTTGTGTTTTTATAATGTGTTGATTCTCTGGCTGCACTGCAGGTTTGCATCATAAACGCGACGAATCCAGATTCTGGGCTGCAAAGATTTTGTCGACGTATCTCTGGAGTTCAGTACTTTCTGGAACATCATGGCGGCATCTTTTATGTTCTTACTAATGCACCTTCGAGTAAATGTGAGAAGTTTTCGGGCGATGGATATTATTTGGCCCGATGCAGAGATGAGGATGCACAGTCAGCTAATTTGAAGGTAGTGTTTTATTTACTCAACTGTTACTTGTTATGACTTTGCTCTTTATTGGAGTCTCTATATTTGAATCTTTAGATGTTTTCAGACCTATTTTTACCTATTTCTGCTTCGATTTCCCTAGAATATCGTCGTTCCTGGTGATGATATGTGTTTGGAGGATATGGATATGTTTGATGGGCACTTGGTTCTCTTCCTTAACAAAAATGGATCGCCTTTAATATGTTGTATCGACATGCCTATTGATTTCGACTGTGAGGTACGTATGAACATCTCCTTCGTCAATATACACGCCTTGTTGATATACTTCGTCTTGTTTGGGATGTATAGAATGTTAGTTGATATCACAATATTATATTGGTGGTCATATATAGTATATATTTGTGAATATTTGAAGCTATATGATCTTGGTAAATAGAAATAATTCTAGCTAAAAGCTCTTCAATCTTAATATGCACTGCAGAAAGAAATGGAGATTGATGATCTTGATCCTTGGTACTTTCCTCTGCCCTCCAACATGTGTACAATCACACCTGGTTCGAATCATGACTTCACGAACGCTGTATACCGTGCTGTGCTATCGTCACCTGTGGTACAATTTCTGATAAAATTTGACGCTTAAAGTTGATATGTTTATTATCGAATGGTGAAATCAAACTGTAACCATTTTTGTATTTCCCCCATCATTCAATTGTAGACACCTGATCTTCTTGTCGACTATGATATGTCGAGAAGAACCTTCTCCATTGTTCACCAAGAAGATGTGAGAAACATTTCAGCAGGTACTTTCGAGTATTGTTCATGGTATTATGACTACGGTACTAAGCTTCTAGATATCTCATACTGGAAACAGACGTGCAGGAAAACAAAAGTCTTGAATGGAACGATTTCTCTGAGAAGTATTCATGTGAAGAGAAGGAAGTGATTTCCCACGATGGTGTAAGAATCCCGATGACCATCCTTTACTCTCGAGCTGCATATAAAACAGGTCAATCTCGAGCTGCCATGTCATCATCATCGTCTAAGGTTACACTTTGCATCAAGTTTCTATATTGGTTGGTCCAAATTTGGAAAAGTTCATCTTACCTTTTGTTCAGGGGTGGTGCTGGTCCAGATCCTTCGTGGCATAAGCAGGGTTGTGGATCGAACAAGATGAACTCGATTCAAGATTTTGTTTCGTGTGCTGAGTTTCTGACCAACGACGGCCTAATCCATAAAGATCGATTGAGTGCTGTGGGCATCAGTGCTGGGTGTTTGCTTGTGGGAGCAGCCATCAACGCGCATCCACGACTGTTTCGTGCTGCCATTTTGAAGGTACGTAGAGTTCGACCTTCTTTACTTATCCCTTCACGAGTATTCACTCTCCCTCTATCTCTCTCTCTTAGGTCCCTTTCCTTGATGTTCTTAACACACTACTGGATTCAAACTTACCTCTTACAACATTGGATTACGAAGAATTCGGAAATCCCGAGATCAAATCCTGTTTCGAAGACATCATGAAGTACTCGCCTTACGACAATATTCCTCAAGGGGCTTGCTGTCCTTCGATGCTCGTCTCAGCCTCGTTCAACGACTCCCGGTAATCCATCCATTACACATTCATAGTTTTATGGCACTCATCAGAATCTCTTGCAGCCAAACTCATGCAAGAACATCACTTTTTCTTTTTCTTTTTCTTACCATAGATTTCTTTTACATTCTTTATCTTTAGGGTTGGTGTTTGGGAAGCTACAAAATGGGTGGCGAAGCTACGCGACACGACGGGCATTTTAGGGAAGGTGGACGTTTTGCTCATTGCTGGGAAACTGCTTATGATTATGCTTTTCTAATCAAAGCTATGGAGCTTACTGAGAATATGTAGAAATTTTGGATTATTTTTCGTATTTTTTTTCAACTTTATTAATTTTTTGCTAATATGTTGATTAGTATTTAATTCTTGAATAATACATAGTTTTAAGGGTTAAAATTCACTAACAATCCAAACCCTAATTTCACTAACAATCCAAACCCTAATTTTAAGGGTTAAAACGATAGAACCCTAATTTCACTAACAATCCAAACCCTAGGTTCACGTCAACATTCGAAACCCTAATTTCACTAAACGGCAACCATAAAATAATCAACTTCAACATAAAGAAGGTGTAAAATATTGTTGAAATGGACCTACCTGTCCGCCATTTCAGAAGCACACTCTCTGGACCACAGAGTTCCACACACCACGCTCTCGACCACACAGCCTTTTCGATGGAGAAAAAATTAAGATAGAAGCTTCTCCTTCCTCGATTGAATCGCGTCGATTGAATTTTTCATTGAGTCAGAGAGAAAGATAAACATAGACAACGACGATTGAATATTGATTGAATTGAATCGCAGTTCAGCAATTGAATTAACCCTAATGTCAGATAAAACGGCACCGTTCCATGACTTAGACTAAAACGACGTCGTTTACTGTTAAACGACGTCGTAATATCCCATAAAATTTAAGTTATTAATCGTTATTTCCACATAGGCGCCCAACTAAGCACCACGTCAGTTTCTACTTGCCGGAAAATCTCGTCGGTGGGAAAATTGAACATCATAAAGAGTTTGTGAATTTACAGAAAAAATTGAGAGTTCATGAATTAAATGGAATGTCAGAAAGAATTGGTGTATTTACATGCATTTTTACCTAAAAAATAAAGTAAACCTTAATAAGAAAAACTAAATTCTAAGTGAAAAATAATCGGTGTGTCACAACCACATCCCCCGTGTACATATAAAGTACAAATTACTAATTTAAGAGTAATAAAAATTAATTTCAATGATAATATTATTATAGAAAGTTCAATAGAATTCATTTTGGAATTTGATAAAAATAAATTTGTATTTAAATATATTATTCGGCAAAAAAAATGCATACCACACCTCCTTGTAAAAAAAGCGCACTCAATTAAAGAAAAAGAAATATATATTATATCACTTGGAAAAAAAACTCCAATCTATATTCTATTTTACAAAAAATAAAACTGCTTTTGTTTTAAAAAAATAATAAACAATTACTTTCAAAAAACAAAACAAAAATACAATCAAGCCATTAATATAATGGTTAAGATGTGTGATGCGGTTAGTTTCTATGGGCCACGTCATTATATTTCTTTTATACAAATATGTCTTTTATTATCATTTAATTACAAGATTGTCACTCTCAAATTGATTTGCAATTGATTGCCAATTTCAAACTCTCCTTTTCATATATAAATAGATTTTAATATATAGATAGATAGATAATAGATTAATTTCGCTTGTATATTCCTAAGATAGATAATTTTGCGCATCAAATAAGATTTTTATAATAAATTGAAACATTTGCAGCCGCGTAAATATAGAACTCCTAATACATCGCACCGACTATTATATAAAATATTAATATTAATGCTCTTTCTGTCAATTTAATTGGTCCATTTCATTATTTTGTATATCATGCATACTCATAGTGGGTCAAATAAAATAGGACGGAAAATAATACTCTCCGTCCTGTCATCATGGGCTTTTGGACATAGTTTTTAGAATAGGTAGATTTTATTTATTTATTTTTTTTAAAAAAAACTAAAGTATAAATCTATACCAACATATTGATGATTGATGAATTAAAGATTGTATCAAGATTCTTATTGTGACATAAATATCGGATAATAAACAAGTAAATTGCAATAATTCAAAATTTTACAAATCAAATTATATTTAAATACATACTATGAGTATATAAAGAGTTGGTAGATTTCATTAATAAATTAGTTTAATTATAATAAGCCTCTAATTGTTTTCTTATTAAAAAAAATAGCCCGTATTTTAGGCAAAACACATCTTCGTGTCCGTATATTTTTATTTTTTGTTTCAATAAGTCCTTGTACAATATTTTATTTTAATAAGTGCTTCTACTTTTAAAGTTTAATTTCAATAGATCTTTATTCAACGGAGGGTTAAGTTTTCCGTTACATCAAATTACAAATAGTGATTTATTACACCATTCAATAAAAATTCTAAGTCATGAATTGTGTTTTTCTCTCTCTCACCGATTAATGAGTTTTTTTTTTTCCTCTTCCTTCTTTGTCTTTCAGATCCATCCATCGACAAAATGTTCAATCCCCAACACAACGTCGGCAAAAATCAATATCTTTACGGTTGCTCGTAGCTCCTACCGTGATCATCGACGATTCTTTCTTGCGGTGAAATATTTGCCTCTTGTTCTATTTTCAATCCTTCCGCCACCGACTTAGTTTGACAAAATTGTATATATACTTCTCTTTTGAAATGCGTGGGTTATCTTTTCTTGTCTATATATTTTCCATTGGGTTTTGAAGTAAACACACAGAAATTAAACCATTTTTCTCTCTTTCATCAGATTCGAACTGACGTGGCGTTGATGTGGCAGCCGGAACACTGACTTGATATTTCCATCTAACAAACAGAACGACGCCGTATACATCCTTTAATTTGGGGAAATCGTCCTCAAATAATTGAGGAAAAGTGCAAACCTATCCACCATTTCATAGACAAAAAAAATTGGGATTGTCGCGATCTCCTTACGCTCAAGAAATCGATTTGTTTGATATAAAGTATTCGCTGAAGCTAGAGTTCACGAATAATTTCAATTTTGGATATAGAAGTGAACAATCTATTTCGCTCGTAAGTATTCAGAATTAAACAACGTTTATGTTTATGTTGTTTGGATTTTAACTTAAATAACAACGCAACATGAATTATTAAAGTGACACGGTTTATTGTCATGTCAGTTTCGATTGAGCCCACTAGACAATTTAAAAAATGTAATTTTAGAGAAAATTTTTTTAAAAAAATTAACTGTTAAAACGGTTCGTCAGAGTAGTTTTATATTAGAGAAATTCATTGCACGAAAGTTCAAAATGCACTATTTACCAAAATAATAATAATAATAATAATAATAATAATAATAATAATAATAAATAAACTAAAATACAATGCAGCATGAAAATACTCTTAAATCAAAATTAATTACAAGATCACCTTCATTGATCTGATTCTCTTAGACTAGTTCCATCGAAATGAGAGAAATTAGGAAACAAGATTTGCCACATACACTACTATAACTCTATGATTCTTATATTCATACAAATTCATGAGCAACAGTAAATGGAAGCAGGGTGATTCTTGTTACTTGGGTTCAAACTAGTTCTAAGAGAGACAGATGTATATTGCAACCAACATCTATTCACCTAGAAAGTAAGGCCAGTATACAGTACTTAACTGGGGTTGCTAATTCTTTCCCAGATTCTCCTACAATAGTTTCAAACTGCAATAATAAAATAGTTTCAAACCTAATAACTAAACTAGTTTTCTTGAAAAATGCTAATGAAGAATCACACCACATGAAGAATCACACCACATCACATCACAACATGCCAAGACTGCAATAAGAATTGGGCGCTTCGGTGTTTGTACCCTCTTAAAATAGGGTATTGTAAAAACTACCCTTTAAAAAAAAGGTAATGGTAAAAGTACCCTTACCTAATAAATTAATATATTTATGGATCCACAATACTTAACTGCCGGTCTTCCCCTTGTTTTTATATTAAGTGGGGCCGTGTTGTTGTAAATTGTGTGTGTCGTGTGTGTCGAACCTTCAATATAAATATATATTCCACAGTTGTATATTTGTATAGTTGTATTATTTGTTATGATTTAAATTTTATGATTTGTTACGATTTTAATTTTATTAGTTGTGAATCTAGATTTAAATTGTACGATTTGTTATGATTTGTTACCAATTGTATGAAATTGTATTTGTGGGTTGTTTAAATGTATTATTTGTTAGGATTTAATTCAAAGTTAGTATATATATGTAATGTCTAACATATTAAAATTTATATATGTGTAAAGCTAAATAAAAGAAATTTTTTGGGATAGGCAACCGGCCAATCTAGTCCCGGAAAACGGGCAACCGGATGCATATTCCGGTCGCCGGAAAATTGACATTCTGGTCACTTGATTGGCCGGTTGCCTATACCACTATTTTTTTTTTTTTTTTTTAAGTAAAGATTGCTAATCACATTTTTTTTTTAGATTATAAAATAGTTTGAATATTTTTAAAAAAATTAATTGATTTTTTTTTAAGTGATTTAATTAAAAAACATATCTATATGTTATTTTTGAAACATTAAAATAAACATATGTGATGAGAAAAATATAATAATTTTTTTGATATTGGCAACCGGCCAATACGGTGCCGGAAAACGGGCAACCGGACGCTTCTTCCGGTTGCCGGAAAGTTGACATTCCGTTCGCTGGATTGGCCGGTTGCCTATACCACTATTTTTCTTATTTTTTTCTTAGTAAATATTGTTAATCATATTTTTTTTTTAGCTTATAAAATAGTTTGTATATTTTTCTTGAAAATTAATTGATATATATTTTGTTTAAATTTATTTTTTTTAAGTGATTTAATTCAAAAACTTATATATATGTGATGTTTGAAACATTAAAATTTATATTTGAGTTGAGAAAAACAAAATAAATATTTTGGGATTGCCGACCGGCCAATCCGGTGCCGGAAAACGGGCAACCGGACGCATGTTCCGGTCGCCGGAAAATTGACATTCCGGTCGCCTGATTGGCCGGTTGCCTATACCAAAATTTTTATTATATTTTTCTAAGTAAATATTGTTAAACACATTTTATTTTAGAGCTAATAAAATAGTTTGTATATTTGTTTTGAAAATTAATTGATATATATTTTGTTTAAATTTATTTTTTAAGTGATTTGATTAAAAACGTATATATATGTGATGTTTGAAATTTAGAAATTTACATATATATTAAGAAAAATAATCAAAATTTTTGTATGTATATATATGTGATTAAATTCAAAAAGCTATGTAATGTTTTTATTTATTTATTCTAAATATAGATTGATGGATCTTATATATATATATTATTTTATATGCTCAATACTTAATATATTAAACATAACGATTATTTATTAAACATAATACTTAAATTTGTAATAGTAATGATAATACCGATTGTGTCCCTATTTTAAAAATACGAAACCAAAATACTAATCTGAGACATTGGGACAATTGGGACCGGTGTGACCATATTCGTTGCAGTGCAGACACCTACGAGGAGGACGACCTCGACGAACTCTTCTTTCCACTCTGCCTCTTATTCTTTTTTTCCTTCGGACGACCTGGTAGACGTTTTGGAATCGGTGGCTGGACGTCAATGTCCGATAAATACTGCGGCACTGTCCACTCTGCGAATAAAGCCCTGTTCATCTGCCTACCATCATGGTATAAATTGGTCTCGCCCTTAGACCTGCCTGGGCTTTTAGGCCCGTCGGGCTTAGCCCTAGCCCGGCCCTAAGTCAACGGGCTTAGCCCTAGCCCGCCGGTCAACGGGCCCGAACCGTAACCGGGACCGAAGACTAAGGGCCGGGCTCGGGTCGAGGCATGTTGAACCGAAAACCCGTCGGTTAACCGACGGGCCGGCCCGCCGGGCTTAGGCTTGAACCGTCGGGCCCTTCTAGCAGTTAGGACCGCCGGGCCGGGCCCAACGGGCAAAACATGTCCCTTATTCAATTCGGGAGAAATCCTAGTGTTTTTCGGGTGGAAACGACGTTCTGAGCAAAACTCATGACTCCGCCATGAGCTGTGATGGATTTTGGGCAAATTCCATCTTTTAGAGGGTCAAAACTGCAATTTTATAGTTTTTCGGGTTATTTCGTATTTTTGGATTTTTATTTAGGGTCCTTTTGTTATTTCTTGTTTTTCGGTGAAGCATTGTTAGACGATGATGGACGGCAGTTTTGAATATTATTGAATCTGAGATTTATCTCTCTCGCGTTTTACGAGTTTTTCTTCCTGTCAAGCATTCACGCTGCATCAAAATGTTTACGCCCTCATACCAGTTACTAGAAGCAACAACCCTCCCGAAATGTTCCAAATCTGCATGCCAATTAGTGCCTTGGTTGTGAAAATCAAATGACCCACATACGACCCGGGTTGATCGAAGGTAGAGACATATGGAGAGGATGCCCCGGCATGTGACGATGAGGGTCCGGCATGTGAAGATGATGCTCTGTCGTTCGACTTCACGAATATCGTTGGCGTCAAACCAACATTGCATAATTCAAATAATTTATCATCTCTTGTCAAGTGTGATTTGACAGTCCGTCCGCGGTTGTTCATCCTCAGATAAGAAATATCGAAATCGGAGCCCGTCAGATTGCAATAATAAGATATGAGGTATCTCAAGTTGTAAACGGTTATCCTGTCAGAAGATAATGGGATAGTTATCTCTTGGCCGCCTTCATAACTACAACCATCCCATTTACCCCCGTATTTAACGTTTACGTAGACCAAATCATCCATCTGTAATCACATAATTAAATTTTACTCCGTAATTAATAAATCATCAACTGCAAATAAATATAAAAATAACAAATTAAACACATAAATATACCAATTTATTTAAGAGAACAAATTCTTTAAATTATACTAATTTCGAATTAAATCATTTAAAATTATTAATTTAAACAAAATAATAATCAATTAATTTCAATATAAATCTATAGGAAGAATTGCTAAGCTCAAAAATTAAATGTGATGAACTATTAATACTTAGAAAAAAAAAATGAAAAATAATGGTATAGCCAACCGGCCGGTAGGCTCACCGGAAAAGTGATTTTCCGGCGACCGGAATATGCGACCGGTTGGCCTTTTTCCGGTGTCGGAATGACCGGTTGGCTATACCCAAATCTTTTTTTTCTTAACATATTTATAAATTTTGGTAGTTCAAACATTAAAAATATTTTAATATTTCGAATTAAATCATTTAAAATTATTAATTTAAACAAAATAATAATCAATTAATTTCAATATAAATCTATAGGAAGAATTGCTAAGCTCAAAAATTAAATGTGATAAACTATTAATACTTAGAAAAAAAAATGAAAAATAATGGTATAGCCAACCGGCCGGTAGGTTCACCGGAAAAGTGATTTTCCGGCTACCGGAATATGCGACCGGTTGGCCTTTTTCCGGTGTCGGAATGACCGGTTGGCTATACCCAAATTTTTCTCTTTTTTTTCTTAACATATTTATAAATTTTGGTAGTTCAAACATTAAAAATATATACTAATTTCGAATTCAATCACTTAAATAAATCAATTTAAGCAATATAATAAGCAATTCATTTCCAAAATAAATCTATAAACTAATTCCTAAACATATAAGTTCATTTTCGACATGTTAAAAAAATTCAATTTATTTTCAAAATAAATCCCTAAACTACTTACTATACTAAGCATATAAAATCGATATTAAAATTTACCTATATTATTGGATAATCCAAAAACACTATTGAAGAAGAAGATGAAGCAGCGTGGCACGATATCCTCCTTGATAAACCCTTATAATGGCTCGTCTTTTCCTCAGCTTAGCTTGGTTGTTGATAATGCCTCCTCTTCTCCCAACAATTTTTTTTTGGTGAGTCTGTTTATTTTTGAATTCTATTTGCAATTTTTATGGTTGTATATATTGAGTTTTGTGTGGGGTGGGTTGACATAGGATACCAAAATTTATTATTCCTATACAGATTGAATTATTGTAAAAAAACAGTCAAAAATTGTATGATTCAATAGCATTATTAATAGCATTATTCACGCATGCATGTATACAGTAGAGTCTCAGTAGAGTCAGATTGAATTATTGTAAAAAAACAGTAAAAATTGTATGATTCACTATCATGCATGCAGTAGAGATTCGTTGTTGGACAAAATTTATTAGTTCTGAAAAACAAAATAAAAGATAAATAATAATAAACGAAAATAGTCACTTCGTTGGGTTGGTTCGTTGGAAGATTACTAGTTTTTAAATATAAAAGTGGGACCCATTACACATTAAAATATTAAAGAGGGCATTTTTACAATTTGTTTGTTTAAAAGGGTACTTTTTACATTACCTTCTTTAAAAGGGGCAATTTCTCCTATTTGCAGATAAGAATTTGCCGATTGAAAAACTAATTTACCTGTTATAGCTATCTATCTAGGTTAGGTTCAGAATCAGATGTTCATGTATACTCAAAAGCTTACGAGTATACGTGTATTTTCTAGTTAGGAAGTCCTTAACCCTAACCTTTCAAAAGCACAAATGGGATTTGAATCTTGAACAGGCATGTAACCCTAACCTTTTAAAAGCACAAATGGGATTGAAACAGGCATCATTCGGGACCTAGTAATCCTACATTAGTTTCAATTTGATCAACATTAAAAGTTGAAACGAGAAAATAGATGCTAGGCATGCCGTGGACACTGTACTACTTCTCCTAAACAAGAATCACTACCACATCAACACATTCCAATTAACATTTTCTAAAAAAATAATGATAATAATAATAAAAAAATAACCTAAAGAAGAATCACATTGTTATCAACACATAACAAGATTTTATCAAGAAAAATCACACATAACAGCATTGTACCATATGCTACTCGTTCACAAACCTAAAAAAGCATTCAGCATATCAACGCAGTCTCATCTCCATGTAGTTATGTAGATACTAAACAGCAAGATTTAACTATTACACCTTGAGCTTCCACTCTTTCAGCTTGAATCTATTGTGATCGAACACCATTGCTCGTATAGTTTTCAAGCAGGGGGCATTAGCACAAGTTTCCTTGAACGGATCAGCAGCAGCATCGTCCTTGACGTCGTCGAGCTCCTCCGCGGTAAGCGTAAAGAGGAAGCACCGACTTGGCATGATCCAAACAGACTTATCCAGGCTTACGAGCTTGAAAATCTTCTCACTCTTCGTCTACATTCATTAATTAATCAATTATTACTGTCATTAAGCATAGCAAACAATAAACAGATTAAATAAAAAATAAGTCAATAAATTTCTACCTTGTTGATTTTGTCGATCGCGAAATTCGCCGCCAGAATCGCACGTTCTTTAAGACTCTCGTCCATGGACGTTGCATTCGGATCGAAGTATGAAAAGAAATAGAGACAGCGCTCCACGTCATAACCCTAGCAAAATCCCCAAATCAATTTCATATGGAACCCTAACCCTAGATAATTTATTAAATCCCTAACCATAAATCAATCTCATATGAACCCTAACCCTAATTTAATTCCCCAATTACTACCGTAATAATCGATGAAAACCAAAAAGGAAGGGAATTAATATAAATATACGTACCTTGCTTTCCCGGATTTGATGAAGGTGTTGGATGAGCACCTCGCGGGCATTAGGAATGACCTTGTAGGCCGTCTTCCATTCTTCATCTTCAACAAAATCGTCTTTCTCGAAAGAAAACGGGAGCAGGAAGTCACATATCAAACCGTATTCGGCATCGGTCGGCTCCGGGTACTTGTCTCGGTACGGCGCCCACATGTCCTCATACCATGGTACTAGTCGGAATGGTTCCTTCACTTTGACATTCGAGAACTCCACCATCTTCCATAACTCGCTCAAAAACTTGCTCCTCTCTGTCTCTGTCTCCATCTCCATCTCTCTCTCTCTCTCTCTATCTATCTCTTATCTCAGGCTTCTACGCTTCTACGCATATCGTGTATTTATATTATACGCGTGGCTGCGTCAACTTCAAGCTAGGAATATAATTTTTTTTAAAAAAAAATAAAAATCTATATCCATCTGTATCTATATTATTATTCTATCAATATATCTATAAAATATGTAAAAGTTTAATTGTGGCAATATTTACATCTTTAATATTTTTCCTTATAAAGTATGACTATCTATTCATAAGTATAAGTCAAAGTAATCTAACATTCTAATACACAATCAATAAGATAAATGTTAATTTTGGGATGAAGTTTAATGTTTTATTTAAACTATAATTCAAATAAGAGTGAAGTTGTATGGTTTCCCTATAAATGCAAGTATCATTAATTATTTTCACCATATTTTTCTTGGCACTTTTTTATAAAATTATCTGCCAATGTGTCTTTACTTTTCTTTTGATTTTTGAATAATCTTTTAGAACAACTATTTCACTTTTAATATTTTTTTCTAATAAAATTTATGATTTTTGCTCGAAATTTAATTTATTCATTTGAAAAAACATGTTACATATTTGTTTTCTTTGATATTGTTCTATCATCACAATTGCATTTTAAGCCGTCTTATTAATATTATACTTACATTTACAAAAGTATCTAAACTTCCTATTTGTTAACTACCATTTTAATAGTCATACCCACATATATTATATCGTTATCGACTATCTTTTTCGATAGTCGTACATATATCCTAACGTTCTCGACTATCACATTTGATAGCCGTGCATCTAGAGGGGGTTATATCTATGCATTGTGATCGCGTGGTTTTCAATTGGAATCTAAGCGTGTCATTAACTAGCTTGGTTGTTCGCTATCGTCATTCCCTCGTAAGCTCTTCTTTTAACATGCTAACTTCATTGTTGCTAACACTTTCAGACTTTACAGACTTTTAAGTGAAGAATAAAGGCGTTCTTAAGCAGCAATGAATACTTAAGAACAAAAGGATTCCAGAATCAGAAATCTTGAAAGCTTAACACTTGGGAATTCGTCTTGTTTCGAGTGTTAAGTTGAACTTTGATCGATAGAGATTTCTGTAGAGTTTTGGCTTTTATATTGAATTTCCCGTAAAAATTCTGGAATAAGGCTTGAAGTATTTATAGGGTTCGAATTTGAATTCTAGCCGTTGGAAAAAGTCAGTGATGGCAGAGAGGCCGTACTGCTGACTCACTTCTAGCCGTTTGTATCCCGTCGAAATTCGACGGGGTATTATTTTATCGTATACTTCGTATTTATTAAAATAGTAGTATTATGATAATTTGTTAAAAAAAAGTGTTACAAAGTCAGATTAAATTGTTATTAGAAAAAATATTTTAATATGTTGCACTTGAATATTTATCGAGTAGTTGTACTCTACTTATACCTATCAAAATCGAAAATAGCATGAAGGGTCTGCTCAATCAACGGAAAATTTTGAAACGATTCTCATTTTATTTTTAATTTATTGTGAAGTGTCTTAAATTGAAAATATATATTTTTGTTACAAAAAATTGACAATTATAGTTATTGATACATACTAAAAGTATTCCAAAAATTTATTAGAAAATGGGCTACCTCAAAGTTGATTTTGCGTCTAATATATTCTCAGGTGTTTTAAATTCAAAATATATTTTTTGTTAATTTTTTTTTTTGACAATTATAGCTATCGATACATACTAAAAGAATTTCAAAAATATATTGGCCAACGTGCCACCTCAAAATCGAATATGAGTCGCTCGTGGCTAGGCGCACCTGCTGCATCCGCCGATTTAGGCAAAAATACATTGGCCAACGGGCCACCTCAAAATTGAATATGAGTCGTCTGTGGCTTGGCGCTGCATCGCCGATTTAAGGGTATAACAAACCTCCCCCATCAAAGCTTGACGACGTCCTCATCGTGTGGGATAAGCCTCTTGTCTTCGATCCATTTTCAGCAACAACTCGCTCACCACAAGTGAGTTATCCTGGCACACCACTGCCGTTGTTTGACGCAGCTCCCGCTAAGACTTTTGCATACATGAGAATACCACGGCCCACACTTGGCTGTTTCATCACCATGTCCTTCTCTGGCTCCCCACGGCCACTTTCGGTACGTCCTGACCCTCATCCAACATTTGCATACACGAAATGTACTACATCGTGTTGACCCGAGTCTCATCCTCCACGGATTCAGTGATCACAGCATTCAACTTCTCCCCACGTTGGCCTTCCCGCTTCGGACAGTCACGTATTCGGTGGTCTCCATCACATATGAAGCACCCGTCCCGAAGCGTGACTCGCCGCACCACCAACGTTGGGTCGTTGAAATGCCTTCTATTCCAACTTTTTCCCTTGTCCTTAGCACGTCTCGCATCCCCACGATCGGGCTCGGAAGAGCCACCTGCCTTCAAGGCCACCAACTCCTCGGCAGCGGCTAGCTTGGACGGGCCACCTCAACTCATACGTGCCTCAACTCAGTTTGGGCCCAAAGCTGCAATGTATAAGAGCATTTTTAAACCCTTTTAGCTAACGGCCACTTCAAAATCGAAATAGTATAGAGCCAAAAAAATTCAAAAATTTCTTAGCCAACGGACCACCTCAATACTGAAATAGTGTTAGGGCAAAAATATTTTTACTAAAAATCAGTTTAGCCTGATCAACCCGAACTAAAAATAGTATTATGATAGTTTGTTTGAGAATATATGTTACAAAGTTGGATCAAATTTTATTAGAAAAATAGTTTAATGCGGTGTAATATTTATCGAGTAGTTGTCCTCTATACATATTAATAAAAAAATTCAAATCAACAAAGGAAATCTCCATCATGAAATTTTTCATGGCCAATGGGCTGCCTCAAAATCAATATAGTATTAGGGCCAAAATATTTTAACACAAAAAAGGTTTAGCCAATCCGAATTGAAAATAGCACACGATGCTCATTTTATGTCTAATTATTGTCAATTATTTTAAATTAAAAATATACTTTTTGTTACAAAAATTCGACTGTTATAGGCTTACTATACATATTAAACGATACTACCTCTGTCATTTTCAAGTTGTTACACTTTTTGTTACAATCTCTCCCCACGTTAGCCTTCCGCTTTGGATAGTCCCGTATCTGGTGGTCTACATCACATATGAAGCACCTGCGAAGCTTGTCCCCGTCTGCAAAGCATGACTCGCCTCACCACCAGCGTTGGGTCATTAAAAGAAAAAATTCCTTATATTGTTATTTTGAAACTCATCATCAAGACGCTCGAAAACGCTTGAAATTATTGCTGAAAAAAGTGTAACAACTTGAAAAAGACGGAGGTAGTATTAGAAAATTTATTGGCCAATGGATCATCTTAAAATCGATTTTGTATTTAAAAATTAAAATATTTTTCGTTACAAAATTTTATCAATTGTGACTATGGATACAAACTAAAAAAAATATCAAACACTTTTGGGCGGACCACCTCAAAATCGAAATGGTGTTAGAGCCAAAATATTGTCAAAAACAGTTTAGCTTGATCAACTGAAATTGAAAATAGCCCAACTTAAAATATTTTACTTTCTTTTTTCTTTTTTCCCTTTTTTTGAAAAAGTAGCAAAAACACCCTGGACACTGTCACTTCGGAGCAAAAAATACACGAAATGTTTTTCGGGTCATGGTTCGATCGGTTGAACCATTTAATAAATAAATTAATAAAAATAATAAAAATATCTATTGTATATATAAATATAAAAAAATCATGATTTATATAGTATAGTTTCATAAAAATTTAAGAAACACATGTTAAAATCAATAAAAAAAATGGTATACATATTCATATTATATATAATTATACTCAAAAATTATATTTATAATTTTATAAATGAACATAATGTAGTTGATAATGATTCAAAACTGATTGAATAATGAATATATATATATATATTGTAAGCCTTAAATAAGTATTATTTAGTGATGTGGTGTACTGGTATAAAATATAGTCTATTATGTGGGAGATCATGAGTTCAAATCCTCCAATCCTCATAATTAAATTTTTAAATTTTATGTATAATATAAATAGATTATAATAATCAATATATTAATATATATATAAATAATAATTAATATATATAAATATATAGATTTTAGATAAATAAGAATGGAGGGCGTAGGAGACGCCACATAGGCGTGTAGATCGTTGTGGTGCTTGAATGCGCAACGGAACGTATAATATATTGATTGAAATTAAGAATAAGATAGTACAGTATTTAAATTCGATGGCGCTACAACCAAACTTTTCATAATACAAGGCAAAAATTTATTGATAAGAAATGCAATGTTTGATTTAATTTCTACACTATTTTAACGAGTAAGCCACGTATAAAATTTTATTACCAAATATTTTATTACTAAAGTGAAATGTGTAGGTAAACATATATCCTGGGGCCTCAGCAGAAGAGGTAGAGAAGTTGCGATCGGAAGGAAAGGATGCCGGATGTGTGCATGCCATTACTTTGATTGGCTTTGGAGGGAGAACAGGAGTCAATGACTATTATATTTGTCAGAATTCGTATGGGGTTAAGTGGGGTTATAAGGGATTATTTAGAATCAGACGCGACTCTGTTTCCGCCTTTTCCTATCCGGTAGATACTCATCTTGCAACTAAGTATGAGAAACTCAAATTCAACTTCCATGCTATGCGCATTTGATGAATTCTGCGATGACTTGAGGACAGGATTATTTTAGGATTGTAATAGAATTGTAGGAGCAAAGACTTATTTTACATTGACTAAGAAAATAATTAGGTGGGTGTGTATGTCATTTTGCTAGGAAATATAATTCGTCACAAGCCTCGTAGGCAGTTGCATACTGAAATTATATTGATTCTCCTACTTTTAACTTATTTTTTTAATTATTTTTTTATTAATTGTATTCAAAATTATAGTTTAGGGACTCTTAATAACATTAGGATATATAGGATATAATTAACATATACTCTCTTCGTCTCAAAAATACAGTTTTGTTTCTTTCGACAATAATTTTATGCTCTCTTCGTCCTATGAATTTGGACACGGAATTAAGGGAATGTACAATCTTTCCTAATTATGAATAATATTATACTTATACTTTTATAACTAGGAAAGATTACACACTTCTTTAATTCTCATATTCATGGGACGAATGAAGTATAAAATTATTGTCAAAAGAAACATATAGGACGCCATCTTTGCTTATAAATAAAAATAAGTTTATAGAATCAACTAGTTTCTTCTTTTTTTTTCTTTTTTTTTTATGAGGGATGTAGAGTATTAATTCATACTCTCAGTCACTAGACTTTTATGGACTATTCCACTACATATGCGTCAGTCATATAATGATAATACCAAAATTTAATAATTTTATAAGTTTAGGAAATACAGACTATGATTTTTTTTTAATAGGTCAAATCAGTTCGATAAGCCTATTACTTCTAACCATAATTTCAAATCTTAAATTGAAAAAACTAGACATACAACTTGATCAATAATTGGTCATGCCCAACTGTTCCGACAATGAAAGTATGGATGCGAATCTAGAGTTATTTTCTTAATCGATTTTGAAAAACAATAATTTTAGAAAATTGGGTGATTATCTATCAACAAATATCGAGATATTATTAATGTGTCAAAAGCGAAAAATATGTATAAAATGAAAAGTAAACCTTGTATAAATCGTGAAATTGTCGCAATCAAGCACGAAAATATGGGAAGCACGTTTCCACAGAAAAACAAATTAAGATAAAAAGGTTATGCTCCCCACTTATGTGCGGATGGGTACGGAAATTACAAAATCTTAAACATTGATAAATAAAAAAAATAAAAATAAATAAATAAATAAATATAAACCAAGAAGAAGAAGAAAAAACCATTTAAAAAAAAACAAAATACATCACGTTAAATCACACACTCTAGTTTCTATTTTCTTCTGCTAGATTAAAAATTCAATAAAGGTAATGATATTAAAGCAAGGATGATAAAAAAGGTATGGGCAGCTTTATTTGACTTTTTTTCTTCTAATATAATTTATATTTATATTTACATAGGGCTCCTTTACAGTTAAGCTTGTAATTAGTCCTTTTTCAAACTGAATAAAACGCTCAAGTGTTATGAAATAAATTACTATTATCATGTTAAAATGATGTTATTCTTTCCCATTGTAGCTTTAGATGATAGTATTTGTGGTCACATATTTTTCTTATATGTGAAAACATGTAAACTAAAAATGCTTTTATCGTAATATCAAATCATTTAATTTTGAGATGTCTCATTGATGGTAAGTCATTTACGGAGTACTAAAATGATAAAAGAAATATATATATGTTCACTTATCTGCACGTAATTTAATTTAATATAATTTGAATTACAATATTTTAATCATCATAACTTGTTATGTTTTCTGACTTTTACGATTTTATATTAAATTAAAAGTTTTTATACAATATTTCATTTAAAATATAATATCAATACGTTTTTATGAATCTGTGATACTTTAGTTTAAAAAATAAAATATACACTAAGATATTAAACCTTAAATTCTATCCTCATTTTAAATTACATTGCCAATAAAATATCATGTACCTATGTAAAAAAAAAAGTGATTACGATTTTAATTAACGAAAAACAATTAGCTATAATCATCAATTCGTTATTATAAGTGAGAGGGAGTGAGGGATTACTAGTGAGGGATTACTAGTCAAGTTTGGTGAAATAAACATCCCAAGGAGTATTTAGTGAACTTTAATTAGATTTAAAATTTAATGCATTATTACTCTTCGGAATGAAACATTCATAACGAAGCAAAGTTTCGAGGAAGAGAGTCCAAATACTTTAGGCCCATACTTGTGAAGAAATTCTCTTAAAGCGATTGTGCAACTTGCACCGTGTGGGCCCACCTCATCTATACTATCCACATTCTTTCTTTCCTTTTTTCTCTTTTCCAAGTAATTATTTTCTTGATTTGAAATATCATACAAAATTTGGATAATTTTCTGACATTTTCCACATCAAGATTAGTTTTTCCACCCTAGGACGATAATTGTCTATTAGTTTTTCATGAAACGAACTTATTTGGGAAAAGTTAAATAATAATACATCACCACACATTTATGTATGTGGCTATGTTAATATTCAATTTAGTGGAAAAAAAGATTTCAAAGAAAAATTGGAGTGAAAATGAAATCTTGAAATTGGGACAAAGTTGAGGGTCCTCCCACTCTACGCGCAAATTGGAGTGGAAATAGTTGGCATTTCATATACATAATTTATTTATTTATTTATTTGTTTGTTTATTTTAGATGTAAAATACACTATAGTTACTAAATGGTCCAACCACAAGTGCCCTAACATCATTGCTCACTTGATCTATTGATTAAATTAAATATATTAATTTGAAAGAACCATATCATGACCCACACTCACATGCATAATTCATATTCTTGATTAATTAACACATGATCTATTGATTTATTTTATTTTGACAATGAAATTGGAAAGATGGCATTGTAGTTAATGAAAGTGTCCCTTGTGTGCAAATTATAAAGTATAAAAAAATTTATGCATATCCCATTCGATGTGAAATATGACTTACCACTTAATTAGAAATGACGGCTTTTAATATATTTTGCAACAATTGGGATCCAGCGAATTTATTGAACTCCATCGATTTCTTTCCCAAGTGGTCCATCAAAATAATCTTAAAATATCAAAAAATAAATAAATAAATTTAAATATATGTTCAAATTTTAAGTTTTGAAGATAAAAGTGTGGGCAAGCCAAAGTTTGAAATCATGCTCAAGCCAAACTGGTGCACCCTTTCAATCCGACGTGGCTCCGCTAACGTGCGCAGCTTTCATTGGTACCCAATTCTGATTATTTGTTGCACTTTCGTGTTGTATTTCTATTGCACTGACGGTTTTAACACAACATGTTAAGAACAATTATATAAACGACATTTTTGATTATAAAAATTATTAATTATTATTGATTATGGTAATATTCTTAACACATCACGATTATTTATTGATTTCGATAGAAGATACAATACGAAAACGCATTAAATAGTCCGTATCGGATGATTAGTACTATAAGCACGACATGTTCATTTAGATAGTCCGTATCGGATGATTAGTAAAAAAAAACAAATGAATTAGGCAAATTTATTTCACTTGTGCAGTTATCAACATGTTTAAAATGAAAATTACTGTTGCCGGCAATGGGCCATTAAATATTTAATAATCTGAACTTTGTCTACAAAAATTAATTTTAATTAAACCGACTGGATTGCGATTAGCGATTTGAGGGGGACAATTTCTCTTATAATGAATATAAGTAGATCGTATTCACTATCAAATATTTTGTTTTTATTTATTTATTTATTATATAAATAACGTGGTAAGATGCGCCGCTACACTAAAATGCGCAGTCCTACTCCGAAGTCCAACCTACGCCGAAACTACTCGATCTCGAGTGTTTGTTTCTATATAAGCAAGTTGAGTCCCATATTCCACTGCAGAAATTCTTATTCAAAAATAAAATATTATTCTCTATTTTCTTATCAAAAAAGAAAAAATAAAATAAAATAAAAAATGGGAAGGTTTACTCAACGCCATTCGCCTTCCCGTTCCGACGAACTCCAAGATTCCGATCACTCAAACTCATCGTCGCTCTCTTCGCAGCCGAGCCTCCCTTCAATCCCTTCCCTAACGCCGCCTTTCGACCTCTTCGCCGGCGCCGCCGCCTCTCAACACTGCTTGGCCACCCTCAAGGGCCACTCTTCCTACGTATTCTCGCTCGCCCTCGCCGGGAAAAACCTCTACACCGGCGCCTCCGACGGCGAAATCCGCGTCTGGGACCGGAGCCCCTCCTCCGACAACCGCGCCGTCACGGAGGGCGGAAGCGCCGTCAAGTCCGTCGTTGTGTTAGGGGACAAGCTCTTCACGGCGCACAACGATTACAAGATCCGCGTGTGGAGGATCGGGAACTCCGGCGGCAGCGAGAATAAGTACGCGGCGGTGGCGGTCCTCCCGACGCTGAGCGACCGCTGCATGAGCCTCCTCTCGGCGAAGAACTACGTCAAGGTGCGGCGGAACAAGCGGTGCACGTGGGTCCACCACGTGGACGCGGTGGCGGCGCTGGCCGCCACCGCCGACGGCGCCCTACTCTTCTCCGCCTCCTGGGACCGGACCTTCAAGGTATGGCGGACGTCGGACTTCAAGTGCGTGGAGTCGGTGCAGAACGCCCACGACGACGCCATCAACGCCGTCGCCTTGTCCGCCGACGGCCACGTCTACACCGGCTCCGCCGATAGGAAGATCAAGGTGTGGAGAATCAACGGCGGCGATCAGAAGCACTCGCTCGTAGCCACGCTCGAGAATCACAAGTCCGCCGTCAATGCCCTCGCGCTGAGCAGCGACGGCGGCGTCCTCTACTCCGGCGCATGCGATAGGTCGATAATCGTGTGGGAGAGGGACGGCGGCGCGGCACATATGGCGGTGGCGGGGGCGCTGAGGGGGCACAGGAAGGCAATCCTGTGCCTGGCGGTGGCGGCGGAGGTGGTGTGCAGTGGATCGGCGGATAAAACGGTGAGGGTGTGGAGGAGAGGGAGTGGAAATAGCTATTCTTGCCTGGCAGTATTGGAAGGGCACAGAAATCCGGTCAAGTGCTTGACGGCGGCGGTAGATTCCGACAATGATTCTTATCTCATTTACAGTGGCAGTTTGGATTCTGAGGTTAAGGTTTGGAAGATTAAGCTTCCATTAATTAATTAATTAATTACGTAGCTATACAGTTGATTAGCCTTGATTTTTTTAGGGAATAATTAGGCTTGATTTTATGTAGAAAGATTTGGAGGGAAACCATTTATAGGATATATACTTTCATTTTTTTACTACTTCTAATTAAGGTTTTTGGGTATATGTAACTTTGATATATACTGTGTTTCCGTGTGTTGATCCAATTTGGAAAGAAAAAAATACTTTGGTTAAATTTATTTCATCACAATGAGAATGATAGTATTGCATTATTTACGGATAATTGTCCCAAATTATACAACTTTTGTCAAATTCTTGAATTGCATACGAATTTACTGATATACACAATCTTTTAATTGTTTCTAATTTTGTACACATGATCGATTTTTTCCTAATTTCATCATCTTTCGTGCTGATATGAAAGTCGAGAGTAGGATCCGTTGAACGACGACTAGTCAGATTCTAATTTCCTTATGTATGAGTTACATAATTTCCAACAAATTCAATTTTTGACTTCCTTATCAGCACAACATATTACTCCGTATGAAATTAGGAAAATAAAAAAATAAAAAAAATCGACCTCATGTGTAAAATCAGAAACAATTGAAAGGTTGTGTTGTGTATTTATAGACGATTTTCAAACTCTTGTACTAAATGTCGTGTATTTTGAGATAATTTTTCCTATCATGTATGATTAATGTAGAATATTTTGGGCCAAAATTAATAATACCCACATTTAATATTCATATACAAAATCTACCCACTTTCAAATTGCACATTCAAAAAATACCCATTTTCCATTTAAACTCTATTTCCAAGCCAATTTTTACTTTGTTTAAATCTTCATGTAAATAATAACAGGCCCATCACACTTCCGTAAATAAATTAATGTATACCAACTTCATACCTTAAATGCTGCGGATCTTCTTCGCCAGAAGTTTTACGAACTTCGTCCAACCACCAGGAGCACCTTATGGTTTTTTGTCGAATTCCTTAGCAGTGATCCGCCTCGCCTTCGTCGATTGTCAATCCGAGCAACGCTCCAGGAAACGTGACAACTGTTCAGAGCACTGAACAAAGACTCACTGCGGGCTAAACTTTGTTGGTAAACAAAAATTTAAAATTACGAAGGTAATGAGCAAAAGCCCGTACTTTTATTGGGAAATTATATAAATATTTATTGCATAAGTTTATCTCCTTTTGGGAGGAGACAGACTCGCTTAGCTACCTATGGTAGCGGAATGGAAAACTCGCATACACTCGAAAAATTAAAACTATTACAATGCTAATGTTGAAGAAAGCTAAGAAAATGATCGATGATCTTTGCTTCCTTCGCTCGTCTTTATTTATAGGGGTTTGAAGACATTCCCCCTTTGCTTGAATTATTGCCTCGGCTGCTTTCCTACCGACGCCAGCTTGTGTCCCATGTGAAACATGGGTCCTCTTATCTTCAATCATCCCCGAAAGTAGAAATAATTGAAGGTTGATGGTGGAGTTTGGGGTCCTCCACTTTGAATTCCACCGAAAAATTGGTGGAATGTCCTTTTCTTGAGTAACAGCTCTCAAGATTCTTTTTCCTTCACGGTTTAATATATTTTTGAACCGTGAGACTTTTCTTTTTCACGGTTTTATCATGACCGTGTAGACTTTTCTTTTTTCACGGTTCTAGTATGGTTTTGAACCGTGAAACCTTTTTCTCATTCACCCTTGTCGTTTTCTTTTTGGGTGAGATTCTTCTATTATAGAGTCACATGACTCTATCCTCTTGTGTTGGCCAACTATTTTTTTGGCGGGGCCCTAGGCATCCTCCCTTTCGGTGGCTCCCTTGATTCTTTCTGGTCTTGAGCTCGAGCTCGTCCTGCTCTAGGCATGAACTTCTTGCCAAACTCCAGCTCTTTCTGGCTTGGGCATGCTGGACAAATATGATTAATCCAGTTCCCATAGTGGGCCATATTACAATACTTACGGTGAGTTTCTTTGCTCGTCACAAGCTTGTTTTCCCAGAGCAGATTCCTCTTTCTTTCGAAAGCCTCTTCTGCAAATCTCATAGTTTTTCCTGTCATCATGTTCAACAGGAAAGATCCGTTCACGGAGTTCTGAAAGAACTTGAACTGATACTTGACTTTGTCCATCTCAGTGAGACAGACCCATAAACCCCAAGCCCTGCGGGTTGAGATTTCATCCTCGGTTATCATGGAGACAAGTGGTACTTCTCCACTTGGAACCTTGATGTTACAACGGCTCCTCTCATCGGTTCGCCTCAGCCTTATGTAATGAAAGGCTTCATGGTTCCCCTTGCCAATTGGTTCCGGTGCTGCACTTATGAAGTAGAGCTCCAAAACATCTCCTCGACTCAACTGGTCATTGTTAGACCATGAGTCATACACAGCTTCTTGAATCCACTTGGGCAGACTCTTGATTTCTGTGAATGTGGGAGAAACCGTATAAACTGAGGCTAATGCCCCAAATTCATACCATTCCTTAACATCTTGTGGATGAACACCTGTCATCATCCAAACTCGTGGGTACTTTCCGGAGACATCAACCAATGTTTTGTTTGGGTTGATACCTCGTCTTGTCATCAACTTCTCCCAGCTCGCCTGATAAGCCTGCCAAAACGGAGAAACTTGAATAATATTGTCAGTATTAACCTTAGAAGTGCTTTTCAAGGGCCTAAGACTAATCTCTCCCTCCTTAACCCCGGAGGTGCTGGGTTGAACTGATGCATCAGAATTTGACTTCTGAAGATCATCTTCTCCTTGGGCCGATGGTTCAACAACCACCAGCTTAGGACTTGTGCAAGAGGTATTGGAATCCTCTGCTACCGTTGTAGGGGCCGGCCACCGAATCGCTTCTTTTTCTTGGATAACCGAAGTCATCCGAGAAGCCCGAAGGAGTGGCTCTTGTAATGCATTCCAGCACTTTGTATGTGCCAGCCTGCAATCTCGTATTCTGTTGGAGACTTTTGTCTTGTCAACAGCTTGTATCTTTCCAGCCTGATCAGCTCTTAAGACACACTCGTCCCATTCCCTAAGAAGCATCTCAAGATCTTCCCTGAGATGTCTCATGGAATTCTGAATGGAGCTAACTTCAATTAGCTCCATCTCTTGTTAAGAAATCTGCAAGAATATTTTCGTGAGATTTCACAATGACAATATCAAATATAAAATATTGACATTCAGCTTGCCATCTAAGTAATCTATCCTTTTCAGGTTTTGATTCTATCTTGTTTTTTAAGAAAGCTTTAACTTGGGTGTTATCAACTTTCAAAACAAATTTCTTTGCTAAAAGAAAGAGAGGCCATTTTTTAAAAGCCTTTCGAACTGTAAAGAATTCCTTCTCGTTAATGTGCCATCTGATGGCCTCATTATCTTGGAACAAACCACTACAGTATCTGCATGGTTCTTCTCCATTTGGAGTGATCTTTGTGAGTACTGCTGCCCACCAATGATCACTAGCATCCGTGTACAAGACTAAGTCGTCCTCGTCTTGTGGTATAGAGAGCTTTGGGAGGTTCTCGCAAACCACCTTTAAATCTCTCATTCCCTTACAATGTTCATCCGTCCATATAACGGAACATCCTTTTTCAGCAATGGGCTGAAGACCTTTCTGTATTTTGCAAGATTCTTGATGAATGCTCCTGCAAAATTAACAACTCCTAGAAAACTCTGAAGTTGTTTTTTCTCTTTTAGATCCTCCGAGAAATTCTTGACCTTTTGAACAATATGGTCCTGTAGAATTATTCCCGATTCATCAATCTCAATTCCCAGAAATTCCATTTTCTGAGTTGCAATGACTGCCTTCTTTTCTGACAGTACTAATCATTCCTTGTAACAAACATCTGCAAAAATCTCAAGATGTTTGACATGTTCATTTATATCCTTCGATGTTATAAGAATATCATCAATATAAACAAACATGAACGAGAAATAATCTTTGAAAAGATTATCCATTTTTCTCTGGAAAATCTGAGGTGCATTAGCTAACCCCATTGACATTACATTCCAAACATAATGCCCTTGTGGAGTAGAGAAGGCTGTAAACTTCTTACTCTTTTCATTCATGCGAATCTGGTAAAACCCTGACTTGCAATCAAACTTGGAGAAAACCTTAGCATTTCTAATGCAGTTAATGAGGTGTTCTCTACTCGAATGAAATAACCATCAAACTCAAGAATGTCATTAATACCTTTATAATTAATAACGAGTCTGGGTTTATTTCTTTTTATCTCACCATGGTTTCTTACCAAGAAGCCTGGGCTACTATATGACGAGTTACCTGGTTCGATTAACTTCATATCAAGGTGTTCCTTGATAATCTCCTTCATATCCTGCTGATCTTTGATATTCATCAGGATTGGTCTGAATCTAACAAACTCATTAACCTTGTCTGCCTTTGCCTTTAAGGTTGCTCTGAGTTGGTTTTTCTCCCACCATGCCAAAGGATTCTCATTGTAACACCTTACAATCTTCCTTTTGACATCTTCCAGTGAAACCTGTGAATCACTCTCAATATCTTTAGAAATTAAAGATACCTTTAGGATATGGATCTCAGCTTCGTTATCCTCAATTTCGCTGTCGATCAGTTCTCCTTTTCTCCTGTAGTTCAATAAAGCTTCATTGAACTTCCTCCGATCTTGCATTTTTGGGTGTCGAAGTTGTCCTTCATCACCACGCTTGCTGCGAAAAGCTAATGGCATTTGTCGGTTAAATGCCCCTTTTAACCTTTGGACAATGATCTTGTGATCACATTGTGTTGTGAACACCAGTCTTTGTTGCTCATTATCCTGCATATATCTTTTGAACATCTGCAAGAAATTGTTTCCTAACAGGATATCCGCTCATGTATCATGAAAATAAATTGGTGGAGTTTTAACCTTATACCAAGGTGTCTAGCGTGCTCCTCCAATTAGAATCTCCACCATCTTAACCCCTTTTGTTAGGATTAAAATTTTCTTGGAGAAATCTCTTCCTGCAATGCGAGGTAGATCCTCTTCTACTTCTGCTGGGAAGATTCCTCGTTTTGCTGTGCATATTCCTGCCCCTGAATCAATATAAGCAGCAAAATATTCTGCCTTATATTTTTCATATAACACTCCGATAGGAATGTATATCGAGAAGGGGCTAGTCATTAGATCAAAATCTTTCTTTCATTGATCGTGACCTCCATTCCTTCTTCTCTTTGTCTCCATGGTTTGAATTTTTCAAGGAAATCCAAACCCAGGATGAGAATGTCATCTTCTCTTCATGCTCGTCCTTTGAATTCAACCGTCAGTCCTCCAATTTCGATCATTCCTTTGTAATGATGGACTTCCGGTTGCTCGAGATAATACAAGACGTTGCAAGGGAAATTGGTTTCCCATCTTGTAGTATCGAATCTTACGGTTACTCCTCTCCATCCTTCTGGACATTTGATGGTAATAACCGTTTTAATGGTACTCGGAGCTTGTAAAAAACCCCGCGTCTCACTGCTCTGCTGCATAAGACTTCTTCCCATTGATTGAGAAGTAATCCTATCCCCTTGGAATGACAATCGGCCTGATTGTATTCTAAGGCTTTGATCATGCCTTATAACCGTTTTGTCCTGAATTTGTATATCCACGTGTCTGGATCGTGGAATCTCAACTCTATCAGGACAAATCGCCGTGGTCACCTTCTTGAAGATATCTGGTATCTCGATGAACTGCTTTCCTAAGAATAACTCAGTATGATGTGAGTTTGAAAGCGCATAGGATACCTGATACGTGATGGAATAAGGTCTATTCCCTTCTTCCACCAGTTCCTTTCTCTTAAAGTCCTGATAAAGTGTCAGGGCTCTGCTGAAATTGGTGTCGTTAAGATTGTAAGCAATCTTAGGATAAATAATTCCGACCACCTGTCCAGCACATAAGTTTCCCGCAATAGTTCCCATTACGGAATCTTTAAGAATTTTGACTCGCCTATCGCAAATTGCGATGTCGATCGGTGAATCCACGCCTGTATAAAGAGCTGATTTGATTACAATTTGGATTGCTCCAATATGTATCCAATTCATCTTTTCTGCGACCTCCGGTTTCATCTTTCCTAGATCTTCCCGGATATCGTTTGCTGGAATCAACTGCATCTCCACTTGATTTCCAGTAAGCTCGATTGGAAGTGCCATCTCTCGTCTCGTAATACCATAGACAATATGGTGTGTCCGAGTCTTAAGACTGAAATTCCTTAGAGCATAATCAATGCTCCCTGCTGTAAAGCCTTGATACTTCTGTATATTTAGGCTTTTCTTCATGATCTTATCGATCTGGCTTCGTGAAATCATCGTTCGGCTTGAATAACCAGTTCGATCTTCACGTTCTTGATGATGAACTTCATGTTCAGTCGGATTCTGAATAGGTTGATCCATCTTCTTCACTACTAAGGACTTCTTCCTGTTCGTAAATGCTTTCGTCTGAGGCAATATCCGCAAACGAATATACTTGTATGAGATCTTGGTAATAGATCGCGTCTTCGATGTCTGGAGTGGACTCGAACCTCCTCATTTCCTTGTTTTCAGGGCAATTTGTGGAAATGTGCCCTGCTGCACCGCACGTCCAGCAGTTGCAATCCTTGAAACTTTTGTTAGCTCTAGTATGAGTTTTTCGGAAAGTTTTCTTTGTTGGGGTTCTCTCCTGAGGTCTACTTGAACTAGTACCTCTGGATTGAAACCTGCTTCTTGACGGACCGCTTCTTTGTCCGTATTTGTATGATCTAGCCTTCTGTCTAGACCACATCGTTCTTGGTTTCCAAGATCCTTTCTTGGATCTTCTATCTTTAGAATAAGGTTGATACCTATTCTTCCTGCTCCTTTTATAGCTAGCAGGATCTTCTCCAATGACCGTTGGGAGATCATTATCTTCACAATTAAGGAGAGTCGTCTTGTTGATCCTCCTTAATTTCTTGATGTTCTTTTGTGCTGTGGCTTGCTGGCACCATTCTGCAAGCTTGTGATGCATAAAAGACATTCTCTTTCCCGTGCCATCGTGATTTCCCAGAACGTAATCACGAATGAACATCTCTCTCCATGGGTTAGGAAATTTTAAGAAGAAAATTTCCTTGGCAAAATTGTCATCAGTCTTGGATTGATGCTGATAGACTGTGAAGAGCTGAAGAAACCTGTTGAGTGACTCTTGATCCAAGACTGCGAGTCTTAGATTAAGGAGAGCCATTCTGTATTTCTTCCTTTTCTCTTCATCATAAGTTCCAAAATAACCAACTCCCAAAAAATGATTCTTTAGGAGGTTAGCCATATTTTGAACTTTCTCTAAAAAGTGCTCACATTCGAAGCACTTATTTCTGACCTCTGCAGTTAGGCCATCTTCCCACGCAAGTTTGACAGCTTCTGCGAGACTCATTTCGAGGAATTTTTCAAATCCCTCTTTCTCCATATCGAGAGTAGATCCAGCTACTCTCATTGCTGAAGCCCATTCCTCGAAGATTTTCTCTCTATCTTTGAAATTGATTTCATCGATATTAAGAGTAACTCCATAGGGATGGATAGGCTCCAGTGTTGATTTTGCAGACGAGGTATCCTTCTTGACCCTGGTCCTTCGTCTGTAATTGACTCGGAATTGATCTTCAGCAGATCCTCCAGTCCTTTGATAAAAAGATCCCGCATCAAAATCATGCGGATTCCTTGTAGGTAGTATGGTGCCTCATGATGTTCCTTCTTCTTTGGCCATCTTGAGGTCCACCACCTTCATGTTAGCAAAAGATTCTGCTAACTCCTGTAGATCTTCTAATCCGATCCTTTCGAGGTCATTCATATTTTTTCACCTCGGATCGTAATCAGATCTAGTCGTGGGTCGCGTTTATCGACCTTTTCAACTGGTAACGGGTATCTTTTTGGTTCGTCTGAAAAGAAACCCTTCTTGGCTCGGCTGGAACATGGTCGTTCTTCTAGCTTCTCCACTCATTTTTGAATATCCTTTAGAATGTCGAGAATGACATCCTGTTTGTTGGATATTTCGTCCACCTTTTGAGGTACTCCATATAGGCCGTTGCCGTAATTTTGTACCGTCTTCTGGATTTCCCTTAAATCCATAGAGATTTTAGATGGGTCTGGAAAAATCTCTACGAACTCAGGGCCAATCGTCTGTCCCGAGAGATTCATCAATGATCTCGATGGGCCATTCTTCTAAGACGTCTCAGTTTCCCCTCAAGATAAGCGTTTACCATGAGGCAGTCTAAGAAGTGCTTGAACTCCCTGGTTCGTTCATGGATTTCTCCTGGACTCAGGTTATCTCGAACCGCCTGTTCGAGACGCTCTCGTCTATCTCGCATTCTAGCGAGATCTCTTTCTTTATTTCCCTCCAAAATTAGGAGGTAAAAACTGTAACACTCGCAACTCAGACAAAAGTCTGGTTCCATTTTAACTTGAAGTCTCCTCCGTTAGGTGAATAAACATTATATAATAAATAAATATAATTCCCAAATAAACCTAGGGCTCTGATACCATTTTAGAAGCGCGGGATCATAACACCAAAATATGGGTTTTTAATCCACTTTTAAACAAAATAAAGCAAAAGCATTGGAAATTAAAGAAATACTTGTCAATAGCAATTCTTTGGTGTGCTCATAGTAAATGAGTATTTTGTGTAGATGTATTTTCAAAATGGGTAGTATAAAGTATTAAAAATGGGTAGAAATAATTATTAGCACGAATATTTTTGTGAATTATTCAAAAGAATAATAGTAATAATGTAATGATTGTATTTCCAACTTGCAATAGAAACCCATATCGCATGTTCATACATCATAGTCTGAAAATGAGAGAATCTTTTTCGTTGAGTTTATGCAAGAGTTGACTAGAAATCAACTACCTCCTTTCTTTTGTTTAATTTTTGAAATTTCAAGATTTGAACATTGAATTGTATAGTAAGGATCGAAATCTAATTTCTTTCTTATGTTTTTACCTTGGAAATAATCGGTTGAACCTACCTTTTGTTCCTCGCAAACTCTTAGGCACCGACGAAATCTTGATAATTAGCTTTTATTTAGCTCAAAACGTACATAACTAATTAGAGATATACATAATTCGTTAAGGTTTTGTTTAGTAGTTTCGATAAGTCAAGATACGATATTTTTTTAGGCTTATTTTATCTTGAGTTATTGGGTCTACCGTCTACTTAACAAGCTCTAACAATTTTAGTAAAGTTATGATATTTTCTTCATTACACATTCAATATTTATATAGAATATTATGTTTTGATCGGAGAAAAGAAATTTTATGAACGAAGTACCATACAATACAAAACTAACACCATAACATATTCATACCAACATATCCTGAGCTTACTCATCCAGACTCTAAATAATTCAATAATTTGATAGAATTGGCTTCATGTAATATTTCTAAACTATTCTCTTCATCCACAAGAAGATGCAGACGTTCTCTTCCGGAATGCATTTTTATGTGTCGAAAAGTTGATCTTAATAAGATAAAATTTATTATACACTACATAGCGTATAATAACATATATACATTTGATGCGGTAACGAGTGACGTTGTAATGATGTAAATATTATTAAAAAAATTAAACGTTATTAAAAAGGATTAAATCCTAATTCAAAAATTGTTAACATGACAATGTTATATCAACATTGGACACTTAACTATATATATTTGTGGTAGGTGATGGAGCGTTTCTGTTCTCATCGAATAACTTTGCTTGATTATGTTAAGAATTAATTAGTCTGTATGAACCACTAATTTGTCGATAAGATCATAAGATATAGAAGGCCACGATAATTCACATGATAAAATCAAATTAAGGAACAAATGAAAATATCTTATAAAAAGGTCATAGCTTTATGTCCTTGAATAATAAATAATAATAATAATAATAATGGCTAGCTTGATCCAACAATTAATTGTGCATAAGAGTTAAAAAGAAAAGGCCCATAAAACAAACGCACTCGATCGTGTGAATATTCTGAAGACAAAAGAGGAAAAAATATCTACAAAAAGCAACAAGTTTAGATAAGTTTTAAACTGCTCAGTAATAAGACGCTTCCCCTCCATCCAAGAGGTCGGGGATTCGAGACACCTCGGGTGCGTGTGTGTGAGTATGTGTATGTTGTGTTTGTTTGATCAAAAAATATATATATATATATATATATGGAAAATGATGGTATACCACTAGCTCGTATAAAACACTATGTATGTTTTCAGTCTTAAATACTTTCAATATATGTATAAGTTCTTTCTTATTGATATACTACGTAAAACAAGAAGAAAAAATTATATATAATGCAAGCAAGATTACTTTTTATCGATACAAAATTATACTAAAAATATGCATGCAATCTTGCTTATTTAATATTATATACTTCAAACATACTTATATTAATATCAACCGTTGCTAGGAAAATCGATGTTTATATTTATTTCTTCTCGATTTATTTTTATACGAACTAAACTATATATATATATATATATATAGGAATTGGATCATATGAGAACTTTTTTTATTCTTGAGAACGTGAGAACCATGTTTATTTAGATATATTTTCATGCTTTTTTATATGTACAATTATGTCTTTTAGCAATAGCATAATTTTATATCTACAAAATAAGCGGGATTCTCATGTTCTCACGAATTAAAGTGTTCTCATATGATCCGATTCTTATATCGGGGAAGGTTCTTATAAAAAATTATTATTTTATAAAATGTGTAATAGCACAAATAAAAAAGCATGAAAACATATCTAAATAAGCATGGTTGATCTTATGAGAACCCTTTCATTCGTGAGAACGTGAGAACCATGCTTATTTAGATATGTTTTCATGCTTTTTTATATGTATTATTACGCATTTTACAAATAATAATTATATATATATATATATATATATATATATATATATATATATATATATATCCATTCATCCCCCTCTAAAAAGAATTACCAAATTGTTGTCATAGTTCATACTTCGTATAATTTACTATTGTAGTTATGCTAGTTATAAAACTCCAAAAATTCTTATCCACTAAACTAGTTCGAGGGGGTTGGAGTTAGGCTAAATACCCAACTTTTTCTTTTCATCGTCCAATTTTTATTAGCAAAAAAATAAATAATCCAAAAGTGGATGCATCCCAAACTCAAATTCGATTAAAATTAATAAAGTACGTATACCGATGGCGAAATTTGGTTTTGTTGTATTAAGACACTGCATGTTATATTATATTATCATCTCTCATTTTTAATTTCCACTAAAAATTTGTATCTGAATATATTGCTAAAATATATGATGTAATTAATTAAAAAGCGAAAGTCAGTCTTACTACATTGTCAACCTGATAAGGGTTTTGATTAATTAGTATGAATACAAGATTAAGATGTGGCTAATCTAGTCGTCTATTAATTAATCTCTTTAATTAATGGCTAATTGCGTCATCAATTTTGACCTAATTGGGTATTTTACATCCACAGTGCATGGATGTGACTTTAATTATTAATTACAAAACCCATATACTTAGTTACTTACTCACCTTCATAGTATTGGACAAGGTAATGCAAAATCATCTATAATCACGTCACCAATCTTAGTAATTAATTAATTAAGTAAGTATACATTAATGAACTATATGTAGGAATTAACGTGTCGAGGTGCTATTTATCAGTCCGCTTCTCATGCCAACTTCTGATAAAGGATATATGAGGGAAAAAAAAAAAAAAACAAACTTAATCCCTACATTATGCATGTTTTGAATTATGCATTCTTTTAAAAACCATAACATTGTGGGGTTTTGGACTTGATATTTGACTTTGAAATAAAAATATAATTCTGGATTATTATACAAATTGTATACTAAATTTTTTGATTATTTATGACCATGTGTCAAAAAACAGGCTTTAGAAAAAAATACGGAGAAAATCCGTCTCAGTTGAGAGACAGAAATTCCATCGTTATTCGTTGCTGAAATCTTATTTGACTGGTTGACTGGCCACCGTTTTGCATCAGAATATTCCGCCGCCGATTCTATTGTCATTTTTCAGCCATCAAAATTCCACCGCCGTTTGAAACTGATATACGATGTACTGCTATGGTGCTATTTCATCGCCGTTCTATCGCCGTTTATAAACAGCTACAGATATGACTAGTTCTACTATGGAAATTTTTGTAGCTATTTCCCTCTTTTTTTTAGTGTTTACTCCCTCTGCCCCACTTAAATAGAGTCCATATTTTCTTATTGGTTTGTCCCATATAATAATCTACTTCCATAAAATGGTAAAAACTTTATCTCACAACTAATACTATTTTAAAATTTCATATCTCTACGTGCATTGGTCTCTGTGTCAAAAGCAATGTGGACTATTTAGGTGGGACAGAGGGAGTATATAATAATATTATATATATATATGCATGCATGATTTTATTTTTCTCAATGAAATGAAAGCCTTTCTAAAAAAAAAGAATTAATTTACTAACAAATTCATGTACAAAGGCTTGAATATTAATTTGCACTGGATAAATTAATTGACCATCCACAAAAAAATTGATTTGATTGAATGATGCAGAACATAATGTGAACTCTGAATTAGCATGCACTTCAATTTCTCATAATAACGAGTTTATTTAGTTCGTCTTTTTCTTTTTCTTTTTTATTTTTTATTTTTGTTTTTTGTTCTTTTGTACCGACATAATTCAATCATGGTTAAGGAAGCGACATTAGGAAAAAAATCGAAGTATGTGATGGTAATTTAGTAAGTGGGATGTAACATTATTAATATTAAAGATATTTATGTGAAAGCTGTAAAGAGTATTAACAAAAAATATAGTGGTTCACAAATAACATAAATAATAAAACTGAGATATGCCAGAGAGCAGAGCACCAGCATTCACGCTTGGTCGACAAATAAGAGCTTCCACAGCGCGCCTGAGTCGGGGGCTCGAGCCCGGTCGCGAGCCCGTGGCGCGAGTCCGGGCCGCGCTGGAGAGCCCCTCCGCCGGCGAGCCGGGAGCGCGAATGCGAGGCGGGCTCGAGGAGTCTTCATCCGCCTGGGCTGACGTCATTATGACGTCAGCCAGGCAATTTTTTTTTTTTTAAATTCAATTTTCTGCGGAAAAAAAAAATATTAACGTTGGAGAGCAACGGCTCTTCAACGGCTATGAAGTCATTCCCCCTATAAATTTCCACACACACATACACAATTTCTACACCATTCATTCACATTTTTACACAATTTACACACAAATCCATCCAAAAAAAAATCTATTTCCTATTTTTGCAATTCATCAATATGTCGAGCTCCTCCGAAATTGTATCTGATTCCTCGTCATTCTCCGGCGAACTCGAAGAGATGTACCAGCAAATTCAGAAGACTGCCGAAATAGCTCGGAAATTAAAAGAAGCCAAGAAGAAGAAGAAGGAAAAAGCCAGTGAGGCTCCAAAACGCCGAAGGTTTCCCGTTCGGCGAATGATCGAACGAGATCGAGCCACAGGAGCGGCCCAACTTTTCTCTGACTATTTTGCTGAGAGGCCAACTTACCCCGACAATTTGTTCCGTCGACATTTCCGAATGTCGAAGCATATGTTCTTGCGCATCGTGCAAGTATTGGAGAATCGCGTCGCGTATTTCCAACAACGAGATGATGCAATAGGCAGGCCGGGTTTCACAACGATCCAAAAGTGCACCGCCGCTATACGTCAACTCGCTTACGGAGGTCCCGGCGACCTATTTGACGAGTACTTGCGGATGTCGGAGACTACCGCTTTAGAATCATTGAAGAACTTTGCAGCGGCGATTCGAACCATCTTCGGTGGTCACTACCTGAGGAAGCCAACCGGAGATGATTGTCAACGAATTCTGGCAATGCACGAGGCTCGCCACAGTTTTTCAGGGATGCTCGGTTCGATCGATTGCATGCACTGGGCATGGAAGAACTGTCCAGTGGCGTGGAGGGCCCAGTACACACGTGGAGATAAGGGCCACCCTACCATCATCCTTGAGGCTGTTGCATCTCACGATCTGTGGATATGGCACGCCTTTTTCGGGGTAGCTGGAGCGCTCAACGACATCAACGTTCTCAATCAATCGCCGGTGTTCGCGACGTCGTCAAAGGAATAGCACCTCCGGTTCATTTCCTCGCCAACGGAAGGCAATACAACATGGGCTACTACCTTGCCGATGGGATTTATCCGAAGTGGCCCGTTTTTGTTGCAGCCCCACCACACGCCACTGATGAAAAAGTGGAACGTTTCAAAGTTCTGCAAGAGGCGGCGCGCAAAGATGTGGAACGCGCTTTTGGCGTTTTACAAATCCGTTGGGGCATGGTTAGTGGCCCATCTCGACTCTGGTATCGTGATAATATTCAAGATATCATGTATGCTTGTATTATTTTGCATAACATGATAATCGAGGATGAAGGAGCAAACGCTACAAATTGGGCTCCACCAGACGAGGAAGCCTCTACTTCTGCTAATGGTGGAGTGTATCGAGGAGCTACCGGTTCATTTCAGGAGTACTTGGAGAGGAACGCGTCGCTACGCGATATGACCAAACACAACGATCTTTACAAGGATTTGGTCGAAGAGATGTGGGCGCGTAGATGCCCAAATTAGCTATGCGTATTTTTTAAATTATTTCTCTTTATGTTGTATTTTATTTGTTTAAATCAATAATCGTTTCCATTTTAATAAAAAAAAAATTCAAAAAATACATTGTTACGATTTTAATTTGAACTTAAATTAAATAAATAAATAAAATTGAAAATAAAACAAATCAAAAATTAAATAATTAATTAATTAAAAATAAGTGAGAGCCCGGGGGAGGGGCTTGCGGCTGTGAACGAAAATGGGAGAGAGCCCCTCCCTGCCGGAATAGTGCCGAGAGCCCCGAAAAGGGGCTCTCGGCTATGGATGCTCTAATGAATTTTTTTGGATTATATATCGAATTATTCTGTGTTTGTCGTTGGTGTTTAAGGGGTGTTTGGTGGTTATGCGTAATGCGCCTAGACATAAGTTGCATTTGTATTTATCATGCATGAAATTAAATTTGTATCAATGAAGAATGAGTCTAGCAATTATATAGTAATATGTGTTGTTTTTTAATTGAAATGTAAATAGCCTAGGTACTTAGAATGGCAATTAACACGGAGATGTGTATTTAGTAATAAAATCAATATATATTATACATTCCGTTGCGAATTCGGAGCACCACGTTCATTCACATGCCTACGTGACGTCTCCTATGGCCTCCATTCTTATTTATCTAAAAAAAATCTACGTAGTATATATTTATACATATTAATTATTATTATAATCTGTTTATATTATACATAAAATTTAAAATTTTAATTATGAAGATTGGAAGATTCGAACTCAAGATCTTCCACATGATAGCCTTATCTTTTATACCACTACACCACATCACTAAATAATACTTATTTAAGGCTTACAATATATATATCCATTATTCAATCAGTTTTGAATCGTTATCAACTACATTATGTTCATTTATAAAATTATAAATATATTTTTTGAGAATAAATGTATATAATATGAATATGTATATTATTTTTTATTGATTTTGACATGTGTTTCTTAAATTTTTATGAACCTGTACTATATAAATCATGAAAATTTTGATATATATATAGATACTTTTTTATTATTTTTATTAATTTATTTATTAAACGGTTCAACCGATCGAACCATGACCCGAAAAATGTTTCAATGTTGAGGGTGTTTTTGCTACTCTTCCCAAAATAGAAAAAAGAAAGGAAAGAAAAAGAAAGTAAAATATTTTGGCTAGGGCTATTTTCAGTTTCAGTTGATCAAGGTAAACTATTTTTGATTTATAATATTTTGGTTCTGACACCATTTTGATTTTGAGGTAGCCCGCACAAAAGATGTTAATATTCTTTTAGTTTGTATCGATAACTACAATTGACAAATTTTTATAACAAAAAATATATTTTTAATTTTTAAACACAAAATCGATTTTGAGGTGGCTCATTGGCCAATAAATTTTCTAAATTCTTTTAGTACGTATAGATAGCTATAATTGTCAAATTTTTATAACAAACGTATCTTTTTAATTTAAAACAATTGATAATAATTAGACACAAAATGAGCTTCGTGGGCTATTTTTTAATTCGGATTGGCTAAAGTTTTTTTGTGTTAAAATATTTTGGCCATAATACTCTATTAATTTTGAGGTGGCTCATTAGCCATGAAAAATTCCATAATGGAGATCTCCTTCATTAATTTGATTTTTTTTTATTAATACGTATAAATAAAGTACAACTACTTGATAATGGAGTACACCATTAAACTATTTTTCTAATAAAATTTAACGCGACTTTGTAATACATATTATGTAACAAATTATCATAATACTATTTTTCAGATTTTTAGTAAAAAATATTTTTGCCACAACACTATTTCGTATTGAGGTGGCCCGTTGCCCAAGAAGTTTTTAAATTTTTTAGCTCTGATACTATTTCGATTTTGAGATGGCCCGTTGGCCAAAAAGGTTTTAAAATGCTCTTATGTATTACAGCATTGAGCCCAAACTGAGTTGAGGCGCTTACAGGTCAAGGATCTGCCGTCCGCGCTAGCCGCTACCGAGGAGTTGGTGGACTTGAAGGCGGGTGGCTCTTGCGAGTCCGGACATGGGGATGCGGGACATGCTAAGGACAAGGAGAAAAGTTGGAAGAAGAAGGTTTTCAACGACCCAGCGCTGGTGGTGCGGGAACAAGCTTCGCGGGTGCTTCATATGTGATGGAGACCACTGGATACGGGACTGTCCGAAGCGGAAGGCTAATGTGGGGAGAAGTTGAATGCTGTGGTCGCTGAATCTGTGGAGGGGGAGGCTCGGGTCAATACGATGCAGTATATTTTGGGTATGCAAGTGTTGGATGAGGGTCGGGACATGCTGAAAGCGGGCCGTGGGGAGCCTTGGAAGGACATGACGATGAAACAGCCAAGTGTGGGCCGTGGTGTGCCGCGAGAACTCTCTTATGGTGAGCGAGTTGTTGCTGAAAATGGATCGAAGACAAGAGGCTTATCCCACATGACGAGGTTTATTAGACTCCTAAATCGGCGGATGCTGCAGGTGCGCCTAGCCACAGATGACTATATCTGATTTTGAGGTGGCCCGTTGGCCAATATATTTTTGCCTAAATCGGCAGATACAACAGGTGTGTCTAGCCACGGACGACTCATATTCGATTTTGAGGTGGCCCGTTGGCCAATATATTTTTAAAATTCTTTTAGTATGTATCGATAGCTATAACTGCTAATTTTTTGTAACAAAAAGTATATTTTGAATTTAAAACACCTGAGAATATATTAGACACTAAATTAATTTTGAGGTGACCCATTTGCCAATAAATTTTTGAAATTCTTTTAGTATATATCGATAGCTATAATTGTTAAATTTTTGTAACAAAAATGTATATTTTCAATTTAAGACACTTCACAATAAATTAGAAATAAAATAAGAATCGTTTCAACAAATTATCATAATACTACTATTTTAATAAATATACAATAAAATGATACCCGTCGAATTTCGACGGGATACAAACTAGTATTTAGTAATAAAATTTTATACGTGGCTTACTCGTTAAAATAGTGTAGAAATTAAATCAAACATTGCATTTCTTATCAATAAATTTTTGCCTTGTATTTGTACTGTGATTATGAAAAGTTTGGTTGTAGCGCCATCAAATTTAAATACTGTACTATCTTATTCTTAATTTCAATTCATATATAAAAGATTATATATCTCTCAATCTTAATTTGGCATCATGTTTATATTTGATTCATATTGTTTGCTAATATTTTCTCATTATTTAAATAAAAAAAACTACTTTTCCCACTTCAATCTCTATTTAAAAGAAAAAAAAAATCACGAACTAACTACTGTACATATTTTTTTAATTAAATCTTGTGCCACCAAAAGCACACCGTACTCTTGATGGACAGAGGTAGCATGTGTTCTTTATCAAAATAGAAAATATTTTTATTCACAAGAATATGACTCATCCTTTACTTATATTACATTTATCAGTGACTTATCCAAATTAAATATATATCAGAGACGAACGGAGTATTTTATGAAGCAACAAATCAAGAAAATTCCTAATCTATGCCATAATATTTAAAAATTAGTGTAGGGAGAGGAGAGGGAGAGAAGAGACACTACAAGAATACTGTTCATAGCCGGCGGATTCGCGACGGAAAAAAAAAAACAGAAACGTCACAGACAGATCTCCGGCGGATCCTATATTAGGTGGCGCGTCTCGAGAATCTGTAGCAGATCCCCGACGGATTTGTGGTGCATTCCCGACGGATTCCGTCGGCATTCCGCATACAAAATTCGCTGGCAGACAAATCCGCCGGCATTTGCATTTTCCGACGCTCATTTTGCCGACGGACTTGCCGTCGGCATTCCACAACGAATAACAATACCAGCAGATTGGTGGCGTAATATTCCGTCGGGAATGCTACAGTTTTTTTTATAGTGAGAGAAGGTGGTTAAGAAAACACTGAATAATAGAGGCTATAGAGCCAATCAGCAAAACAATATTTATATACGATCGGAATAGCATTGACTTGACATTTTCTCGTAATGATAATGAAAAAAACCAATAGGAAGAATTGAATTGCTAAACAACGCAAAGCAACGCAAGACCACGCTTATAGAAAGGAAATTGTGCCATTATATTTATCGCAGCTTGTCACTTTGTAAATCAAATTAAATATTTAAACACAATATACTTAAAACTAAACACTCTCGTCTCAATTTCACATGCAGAAAAGAAAGTGATTAGAAATTTGAGAGGCTAGATTTTCGATCGAGGACTGAAAAGTGAAAGTTCTCCTTTACTATGGAAAATTCTCCAAAACTGTCAATTGATTGGGCCCATGCAGGGGAGGTTCGACTACACAACCGGTGCTATTGTATGAGTGAATCGTGGCCCTCCACATGGAAAGTAATTTCATTTACAATTATTTAAAGTAATTTAAATTTTGAGTGGTATTTGTTATCTCCTAGGTGGTTTTGTAATAGTTATAAAGCTATTTTTGTAATTTTATTTGTGTATTTGTATGTATAATTGTTTTTGTATTGTACTTGTATTTTATGGTCTATGTACACTAATTTTGGATTTATTGAAAATGAATGAAATGCTGATTTGAATATTTGTGCGCAAGTTCCATTAAAATTGAAAACCCAAATATGTAAGCATATTTTATAAAAAAAAATCGGATTATTTTACAATGATTTAAATAATACGTGTAATCCAACTATGTGTGATTAATAAAATTACTCAAGAAAACAAAATTTGGTTAAAAGGTATAATCGTATTTACCTTGATTAATGAAAATAAAATTTAAGTAGGTTAAAAATATTTATATAATTCATTAATATAAAAAAATGAAAAAATAATGTAAATAAGCTAATTACGCTAGGTAAGACAAATAAGCTAGTTAGTAGAACAACAAGGAAGTAATGGTAATTAGAGAACTAATTTCCGATTATAAAAAAAACCCCAAGGATTTTCGAACGGCGAAAAGTACAACCTTGAACACTTATTCCTACTTTTCGAGCGGCGAACTTCAGAAACTGGGCGAGAGAAAGAAGAGTTCTGCAGAAGGTGAGTTGAGAAGGAGAGCAACCGGATTTATCCATTTCTCCTCAATTTTGTCCGTTGATTTTTTTGGATTTAGTCTCTTATCGCACATAATTCATTTGTAGTTGAAGCGGCGGTCGAAAGTTAGCTCGAGCAGAGAAGTATGAAACGAAAAATGGCAGACGTTGAAGGTAACTATATTTGGTTTCTTGTTCCAGAAATGCCTTTTTTTTTGTGGTCATAACTTAGTTGGATCTATCTTTTTCTTCCATATGTAGTTGTAATAAATTCAATTCAAGAGTAGGGACCTTCGTTTAATTTGAAATATTTCCTGATTCATCGGCCATCTGTTTATTAGTCAATTACATTTTACTACATACTTATTCATTGTCACGTATATTGATCGTCGTGTTTTACACTAATCGTTTTAGCCCAAAAATGACGCGACTCGCCGGACATATTTGCGTTGGCAGGGCAGGGCAACGCAACGACGAAGAGAAAGGGGACATGTTTCAAACGAAGAGCAACAACCCAACTTTCTTTTGATTTCCAATAATATTTCAAAAAAAAATCCTTATTAAATTATTCGAATGAAATACAACATTCAATATTTAACTCTAAACATTTATATTATCATTCATGTGCATGCTTATTCCATTGTATGAACTGTAAAAAAATTGCTCTGAAGGAAGAACAAATGCAGCTCATTAAACTCCGTATTTGTCGATTGCATTTGTTTGATATCAATGATGTACGCAACAAATACCAAATCTAACAATAAGACAATTTTTTTTTTCTTTTTTTTAATATAATTAACTAAAACTTAAAAATCGTGCCATAAAATGACTTGAACTTGGAACCTTTAGTCCCAATACTCGCACACAAAAAGTTTGAGGACGTATAGTGAACACTTGTTGTGAGGTGAAAATATATAAATCGTAGGAACTTATAGTTTGCATTTGAATAAGTTATTGAGTCATACTTTAATTAGTTATGGAAACAAAGAATTTGTCAAAACAAATAGTGGGCAACATTTTATACAAATTCGATTATATTATAGAATTACTTATGGTAATTTGTTTCGAAATTTGTTTCGATTATATTATAAGAATTACTTATGGTAATTTGTTTAACATCTCATAAATTATACATCTATAATTTTATGGTGTAATTAATTTTGAAAACTGATTAATTTTATGCTGTAATTAAAAAAGAATAATTAGAATATTTAAATTGAAGGTACGCATTACATAGATTATGAAAATTACATTGCGATATTTTGACTCAAGAAATTGCTACATTTCATCTCTAAGGGTCTGAAATTCTAATGTATCAAAATTCCCATCTAATAGCATTCCGCTAAAAATTATTTAGCACTGCTCAATTCAAGATCTCAAAACAAGGGAAAAAAACAGAAAATGAAAAACATCTGCTCTTCAAAGCAGGAGTGGGTAGCCGTCGAGGAACCACAATGATACAGCATGACAATAAAAAAAATCCCAAATTATGATGAAGATTGAATGAAGAAGAAATCATAATCATCCAACAATTCGACAATAAACCAACAATCACACAATCCACTGTAATTCAACAATTCTAAAAAAAAACCCAAAAATTGAATAACAGACATCACACTATCACAAAATCTTCAATAATCCAGAAATTACATAATCACACAGTCATCACTAAAACAGCAATTCAATACTTCAATAACACAATCGTGAATAAACCAGACAAGATCACCACCGATCGCATAATCATTATCCGAAAATGAAACTCGAGTGGTCTGAATCTCGAAAAGGCCTACAAAACCATCTCAAAACCGATCAAGCAAAATACATTTCACCAACAAAATTATAATGATACCGTAATCTGAAACAAAGGTAAGGTATTAGAGCATTTATACCAACACCAATTAAGGTTGACGTCGGAGAATCTGAGGCTTCTCCCTTCTCTCTCATCTCTTCTTTTTCCTCATCCTCCGCCGCCGCCGCGTCCTCCGGTTCGAACAGGGGAGGAACCTGTCTCAGATCCGGGATGGAATCTGCCTCGGCCGGCTCGCACTCCGTGTTCTCGTCCGACGGCTCATCCGTCTTTTCATCGACCGTCGTTCAGCCTAAGTTGGCTGCGTCACCGAGGTTACAGACGTACTCTTCGAGGAGGGTAGTGGGAACGGGTCGGTGGCTTCGAAACATTTTAGGAGAGTTAGGGTTTGTGTTTGGGGAAGCGTAGACCCCGCCGCTCCGTTCGACCAGCATATTGGCAGGGGGCGGCGAAGACACCCCCACCTTCCTGGTGGGTAGGCGGCCGGCGGCGAGACTCGTCCAGAAGGCCAGCAGAGGTCCTCATAATCTGCCGCCGCCGCGTCCGTATGTTTATAACTCACTTTTCCCGTTGTAGAGACAGAGGAACTATGCCAAATGAAGAAGGGCGGCGACGGGGACGACGAAAGGGCAAAGGGTTTCAAAGGGGCTGAGAGAGAGAGAGAGAGACGGGGAGCTAATTATAGTTTGCGCCTTTGCGGGTGAGAATGGAATTAGAGAGAGAGTAATGAGAGAAAACGCGGTTTGTTTTCCCCAAGAAAATAAAATTGAAACTGAATTGTAATCAAATTTTTTGCTCGTGGCGGGATATAGGAATGCAAAAGGAGGGTTTCTCTAATTCGATTTTGGGAAGGGCGGGTTTTTTTAATCGTGTGGCGCGATTTTGGGAATGGAGATTTTTTTGTACTTCAATTAAAGTTTTAAAAACAAAGACTTGTATCAACCCGGCCTTATACGGCCTTAGAGTGCGGCTAAGGCCTTGAAATTAAAAAAAATAAAATTATTTGGCTCAATTAATCAATTTGGCCCAAATGAAGGCTTCGTAAATCAATTCAGTGAACCTCAATATAAGTCCAGACTGATGCAAGTGTTTACCAATTTCAAAATATGTTCTAGAATGATGTATATCCGGGCTGGTTGAGGTACCCGAACCGAATTTTTGGGTACCCGAATTAAAAATAGGATAAAATTGGGATTTTTTGGATGTTGAATTTTTTGGGTGTCCATAAGAACTGAATTAGGTGTTTTTTTTTTTTTTTTTTTTTTTTTTTTAAATAAAAATCTGTAATCGAACTCCAAAATGAATATATCCTATTTGAAAATTATTGAATTATTTAAGAAGCACAAAATTTAAATTTGAAATATTTAATTATTAAAACTCAAGAGAAATAATAATATATTTTACTCTAAAATAAATAAAAATAAAAAATTATATATAAATAAAATCGGGTTTTTGGGTATTCGGTTCCAGCCTTCCAGGTAACCTGAAACCATAAAATATTTAGAATTTAAGAAGCACAACTTTTAAACAGTAATGATATTTGACCATAATGTGGCCATCCACATAGTGACGTTTTTCTTTGATATTTGGCCAAAAAAAAATCTCCCTAATAATTACATATTTTTTCTCTTGAATAAAAAAGCAAAATAGTCATGATCATCAAATAAATTAAATGGTTAATTTGTTATAATACATAAATTATACCACTTTTTTAATTTTCTTATGAAATCTAAAAAATTAGCATAAATACATAAACTATACATATTAATATAAAATTAATTATGGTCAGCCATATTATGACCGAATAGCACTACCCAAATTTAAATATTTAATTATTAAAACTCGAGAGAATTGATAATATATATTACTCCGGATTAAATAAAAACAAAAAAAATACTACGTATTATATATATAGAAATCGGATTTTCGGGTATTCGGTTCCAGGTAACCCAAAACCTGAAAAAAGCTAGTATTTGTTACCCGGAACCGACCCAATAATCAAATTTTAGGTTTTGGGTACCGGAACCGGTTCCGGTTCGGTTTTGGGTTACCTAAAGACTCGGAACAAATGTTTAAAAACCGGACCGGAGGTCAAATCGGCGAGGCCTCCGGTTTCTGGTTTTTCCGGTTCAACCGCGGTTGAATCGGCCAAAACCGGGAAAACCAAGGAAAACCGGGAACCGGTACCACTCCAGTTCCCGGTTAAGCCATCCGATCCAGTCCGGTTTTTAAAACACTGCTCGGAACCGTTTAGACAAGCCTATATTTATATAAAGTTGATATCGAAGTCCATATTTATTACAGACTTTCTTATTATAATATAAATAGTTAAAATAAAATCAATATTTTCACTAATTATCCGAATATTTCAATCGATTATACTCGATTAGAGACTAATCAGGTGATATTCCTCTTTATTATCACTAACATGCTAATCGGGAACCAGTCATTCGAAAAGTTCACTTCTCATTTCACTCAATATTCGAGGATTTTCAACTGATTAAACTCAATTAGGGAGTAGTCAAGTGATATTCCACTTTATTATCGCTAACCAACTAATACGGGATCAACCCTCCGAATAGTTTAATAATAATAATAATAATTATTATTATTATTATAATAATTATTATTATAATAATAATAATTCTTATTATTATTATTATAATAATAATAATAACTTCTTTATGTGAATACGTAGTACCATAGATTTAAGAATAATAATTTTATTAACTTGATCTATAGTAAGGCCAATATTTTTTTTGTTCATGATTATTATTATTATTTTAATGAATAATCAAGTGATATTCCATTTTATTATCACTAACCCACTAATTTGGGATCGCCTCTTCGACTAGTTTGCTTCCCATGTCACAAATTGTCCAAGAATTCCAACTGATTAAACTCGATTAGTTGTTGATCGGCTGAAATTCAACTTTATTATCACTAATCCACTAATCCGGAACCGGTCCTTCGAATAGTTCACTTCTCGTTTAACTAAATATCCGAGGATCTCAACCGATTAAACTCAATTAAGGAGTAGTCAAGTGACATTCCACTATATTATCACTAACCCACTGATCCGGGATCAACCCTTCGAATAGTTTACTTCCGTTACATTAATTATCACATGATTTCAACCAATTACACTCAATTAGTCGCTAATCAAGTGATATTCCACTTTATTATCACTAACTCACTAATACGGATTCGACCCTCATAGTAGTTTAACAATAATAATAACAACAACTACAACCACCACCACCACAACAACTTTATGTGAATATCATATATTTAATGAACAATACTTTCATTAACTTGATCTACTGCAAGGCCAATATTCTTTTTCGTAATTATTATTATTTTAATGAATAATCAAGTGATATTCCACTTTATGATCACTAACCCATTAATTTGGGATCGACCCTTCGACTAGTTTACTTCTCATTTCACAAATTGTTCTAGAATTTCATTTGATTAAACTCGATTAGTCACTATTCAGGTGAAATTTCACTTTATTATCACTAATCCACTAATACGGGGGTCGGTTCCTCGAGTACTTTCCTTCACATGTAACAAATTGTCGGCCGAATTGTTACTAATGAAGTGGATTACTAAGTAATTGAGCAAAATTTATTGTCTTTATAACTAATTTCAAAACCAGGCCTCGGTTCCTTGAACAATTAATTTCCCGTTTCACTAATTATCCAAGGTTTCAACCAATTAAACTCGATTGTGAACTATAATAAAGTCATATTCCACTTTATTATCACTAACTTAACACCCCGTGATTGCCCCTTGGATTAAGGACTAGTAAGGTGCTTTTATACTTTATTATCATTTATTAATAACTCAATAATCCGGAATCGGCTCTACAACTGCGTTAAACTGGAATCGACTCTACAACTGTTTCGTTGTACGTGAATTTTAACCAACTACACTTTTATTAAGCTCCGATTTATGTGTGTTTTTCATATTTCATAATTATTTATATTATAATTATTTTCCAAACACACATCAGACTATAATTAATAATTAATCTATAATAATACAATACCTGCAATAATAATAATAATGCCACTAATTAACTAAATTATTTATTTTCCTTCGACTCAATACCCATTAACTAAGATAAGATTCTTTTAATGAAGCCGCCACATAATTATCAATAATAACATATAATTAACGAAATATTATTCTCAATCAAGCATGAACTTTTTTATTGCTAATATGTGAACCACTCTGACAAAAAAAAATCAAGAAAAAAAAAGTTGCGTATACCAGTTTACAAAGTAAGTAAGAAATTGCGTATTAAAAATAAAGGGGCCTCAATAACCCATAATACAAGTGTAGTATACCAGTACAGTATTTTTTGTACATTCCAATACATCGGGCCCCACAAAACGTGTTCATAAAACCAAAAACCACCTCAACAAAACTACTTCTACGAATAAGGATTTAAATTTAATTCACTCCAAAGTGGACCCCTAGCCTCCTCCACATGGAGGGCTGCGATTAATCGGCTACAATAGGATTAATGGAAGGTCCCAATGCGATTGAGTATATAAATCACCTTGACTTTGACTAATCGATGATTTATAAAATGTACTTGCACTTGGTCGGTTAGTATATATTGTACTACCTCCATCCCATATAAAATGTCCACCTTTCCTCTTTAAGTCATCTCAAAATTTAGTCTACTTTCCTAATGTGGTATGGATTAAAATCACTTCAACCCATCCCATCACACTTTAATTAGTCTAAAAGTAATTTTATTAGCCCAAAAGTATATTTATTATCCCAAAAATAACTTTATTACCCCAAATTAATATCACTTCAACCCATCACATTACATTATTATATAAATATATTGGTTTGTGATCCAATTTCAAAGTGGACATTTTATATGGGATGGAGGTAGTACCATTCAATATCAGCTGAAATGAAGTCAATATAGCGTATACTATTATAAAGAAAAGTCAAGACATGCAAAAATCAGTTATAAATAATTAAATATACTACTGTCTGAATTATGATGGTGAATATGGAACAGAAGCAAACCTAGCTCGTTAATGGCGGACGAGAAAGAAAGCGCGGGCGGAGGCGGCACTCAGCCTTCACCGATCAGATCATGGCTGCTCCTAACAAATATCGTCTCCATGGCCGGCATCATACTTTCAAAACTACATCCGCCGCCGCCGCCGCCGCCGATGAGCACCGTATTACGCAAAACCTGCAAACGCTTGAACTGGGTAAGTTCGCATTCGTACTAGCCACCACGGCAACCCTGGGCCTGGTCTTCTCCCAGAAATTTCTGGCGGCGGAAGCTCATTATTTCGTGATTCTGGGTTTCACGGCGGCGTGCGCCGCCGTGTGGAATGGGATTCTATTCGGGAAAATATCTCTGCAACTACTGGGATCACTCTCATCTTGCTTTGCTTCTTTGGGCTTGTGGGGTCGTTTCTCCCCTCCGGCTTTTCATGGGCATGCTGGATCTTCGGCGCTTTCTCTCTCTTCTCATCAAACCTCTTCCTCTCCCATAATAACCAGAGCTTCTTCCCATTCATTGTTAATTTGTTATACTGTATGTATTTATATACTGTATTCTGTATACGTACAGTTTTTTTTTTTTTGTATATGTCGGGGCGTTATTTTATTTGAATTTTATAACGTCGCTTACTCGTTAAAATAGTGTTGAAATTAAATCGGGTAAATTGCAAGATACTACCCTGTGTTTTGAGAAACCTACACGAAATTCCCTTGTGTCTTCTAATTTGCATAAAATACCCACGTGTTTTAAAACCCTGCACGATTAACCCAAACCGTGAGCACTTATCGCCGTTTGCTCACTTTAGCATTATTTTGTTCGATTTTTTCGATTGTTTTATATTCTAATACCTTAAACATTAATATTTCAATAATTAAACTTTCAAAATTTATAAAAATCGACATTCGATTTGCAATTTTTCCATTAAACTTTAAAAAATGAATAATATGACAAATCGAGTGTCGATTTTTTAAAATTTTGAAGTTTAATGATTGCAATATTAATTTTTAAAGTATTAGAATATAAAACAATCGAAAAAATAGAACAAAATAATGCTAAAGTGAGCAAACGGCGATAGGTGCTCACGGTTTGGGTTAATCGTGTAGGGTTTTTTAAAACACGTGGGTGTTTTATACAAATTAGAAAAATACAAGGAGATTTCGTGTAAGTTTTCCAAAACACAGGTAGTATCTTGCAGTGTACCCAAATTAAATCAGAGATTGCATTTTTTTATTCTATAATTCTTTGTCTTGTATTTGTCTGAGTCGACACCCTGCATGCGATGATTATGGAAAGTTTGGTTGTAGAGCCGCCATCGAATTTTAAATACTTTACTGTCTTAATTTCAATTCATATACTGTAAAATATTCTAAATCGCCGATTAGGGGTGTATTCAGTTCGAAATTTAAACCATTTCGAGAGATTTTATATAATTTTTGGATTATGTTAATTTTATAGATTATTTTAATTCTATGTAGAATTTAACAGATTATATTAAATTGATTTATTTCTATTTTGATAAACTTTATAAGTTTATAGATTTTTAAAAACAAACAAGTCATGATAATTTTTAACACACAGTACAAGGAATCTACGTGAAAATAAAGCACTGAAAAATCTACAACAATCTTCTTCTTTCTCTCTACCTTCTCTCTCTACATTTCTCTATCTTTCTACTATTTTTCAGATGCATGCCATTGTTTTCTTATTAAAAATACAAATATACATATATATATATATATCAATCGAAATTGGTAGAGCCTCATTCCTGCGACATGGCTGAAGGTACACGTCTGAAGGAGATACACGAAGCACATACACGTTTCGATCAAAGACAATAGAATGAAAGCAGAGATCAAGATTTTTGTCCTTGTTATTAGGCATTAAAAATCCTGTAAAACCCATAATATATTAGAATCATAAGAAATCTTATGGATTTTCAATATCATCATATTTACATAAATATTTAAAAGTCATAATTCAATATCAACAGATTTATAAAGATTTTTTAAAATCTGAATTGAGTAGCTATGAACTTTTAAAATACAAAAAAATCTTTTAAATTATGGATTGAATACACCCAATTAGGCATCATTTTTATATTTGATTCATATTGTTTGCTAAGTAAACAAATTTTAATTAATATTTTACAATTTTCAACCGAATCCATCAACGAAATGTTCTTGTAGCACATTTATCGGACTACAAATTTGTAACTTATCTAAATACAAAGATAATCAATCATTTATAGTATATTAAAATAAATAAAAAAAGTCCTTACAAATTTGTAAAATTTATCAATGTTAAAAATAGTACTAATATTTTAAAACACAGTTTTGACTAATGTAAATAGTTTTCATTTAATTTTATAATTAATCTAGAAAAAGTATTGAAAATATTTGGACAAGCTTAAAATATTGGTGAAGTATTTTACAGATGTAAATTGGTGGGGCCTGAAACGAATAATTGTAATGAGTAATGTGGGCTTCATGAGATGGCCCAATGATGCAAGAGTTTTGGGCCTTGAATTTTTATTCTATCTTTTAGGCCTTTTTTTGTTTAATTAAAAAAAATTATTTATAAATATTTATTATGATTTTATATATTATACTCCGTATTTTTTTATTTTTATAAAAAATAATTTAAAATTAATAAAAATTAAAATTTAATACACGGTTGGAACACGAAAAAAATGGATATAGAGAATCTCATCCGCAATTGCATATTGCATGTGGTAAGTAATCCGGAGTAATAATCTCATTCAATTGATTAGGAAAATGACGCAATGCCATCTTGCATTATGAGTATCATTGTAAAATTCAGCTGTATATATTAGGCGAGATGCTATTATGAAAATTGAATTCATCTAACGTTAAATTATATTAGGGTGATTTTTCTTTAATGAGAGTAGTTACCAAAATACGCAGATTTCACATGCTATATATATATGTACATGACAGCACGTAAGTTGCATGCAAAATTCTCAAGACACTCAAATATTCCTTCTAATATTTCAAATATTAAGAAAAATGGCTTTCCCAAAGGTGATGTTCTTGGCCACCCTTTTGCTCATTGCCCTAGGTACGTCCCCCTCCAACTCAACTCAAAATAGTCATAAACACTTGTAAATAAATAAAAATTAAAAATTAAAAAAACTTGTGATTTATTAGTTTTAATTCATTAATTGTGATTATATAATTAGTCTTGAAGTAATAATTAATTAATGATTTTGATGCAGTTGGGAGGTCATCGGCGAGAGGGTGCCGGAAGAGCAGTGAATGCACCGACTTGTGCTGGAACGGCAGAGTAGCGGGCTGCAATACGAACACGGGGAGGTGCGACGTTTGTGAAGGGGGGGCTGACGTGGCACAGGAAAACAAGATTATGTGCAAAAGCGACGACGATTGCGCCGGCGTTATTAACGATTGTCTTCCTTCTTGCAAGATCCATTGTGCCGCCGGTGGCATTTGCGCTTGTGCTTGTAAATCACAAAATTAATTCATTTACCGTATTAATTAATAATTAGGGTTAAACCTTTGCCCTTTATTATGTTTCTGCACATTTATTGAAATAAAGAATAAATTAATTTTTTATTCTTGCTAATATATATCTTTGGTTTTGTAAGCCCTTTATTATGTTTTTGCAGATCTAATAAAAGAAATAGGGGCACACTTGGGTGAGCCCGAGTGTACTATGTGGCCGTTCAAAAGATTGACACTTTTATTTGTATAGATTAGCACTTTTCTGCATAAAGATTGACACTTTTATTCGTTAAATAATTATGTTAAAGATTGACACTTTTATTCATGTAGATTAGCATTTTTTTGCATAAAGATTGACACTTTGACTCGGCCACACTATGTGACCGGCCTCACCCAAGTTTTTGCCAAAGAAATAATAGAAATTCAATTTTGAATAATAAAAAGCTAAATAAAAGTGGCAATCAACGAAGAACATTGAATTCTCATTCTCTCTCTCTCTCATTTTTATTTCCACGAACTAAACGCCTCTTATCAACAATACAAAAAAAATTAGGTTAAAAAAATATATCATTTCTCAAGTAGTTTACTTTAATTGCAAAGAAGTAGAACTTAATTTTTTTTTTCAAAGTTGTACTCGATTAAAATGTTATGTCGCCCGTTGATTATCGAAATACAAAAATAGGTCAAGAGTGATTTTTGAAGTCACCCGTTGTTTACATAAGCAAAAAAAATTAGGTTAGGAAAATATGTCATTTCTCGAGTAGTTTAATTCAATTTAAATGTTAAGCGGTATAAAATAACTAGTTTGTATCCCGTTGAAATTCGATGGGGTGTCATTTTATTGTATATATTTATTAAGATGGTTGTATTATGATAATTTGTTAAAAAAAAGTGTTACAAAGTCAAATTAAATTTTATTAGAAAAATATTTTAATATGTTGTACTCTGCCTAGAAAATAGCATGAAGGTCTGCCCGATCAACGGAAAATTTTGAAACTGATCGGCATATTTTTTTCATCCGCCGTTGTGCCTTTTCCAAGTAACTCCGGGCAAGATCAATGTTTTGTTCCCACTCGAGCGAAAAACTCCGTGCTGAGGATCTTGCACCTGGAGCGTCAATGGAGTGGGGTAAGATCGGTTGTTGTCCGGTACAAATCTCAAAAGGGCTCCGATTTGTGGTGGAACACTTTTGAGCGTTGAAGCACAATTGGGCAGCATCCAGGAGCTTAACCCAATCCTTCTGATTGGCGCTGACGAAGTGGCGAAGATACTCTTCAAGCATAGAATTAAAGCGCTCTGTTTGACTGTCGGATTGTGGGTGGAAACTAGAGCTCATGTTAAGCTTCGACCCAAGGAGTTTGAAGAGTTCAGTCCAAAAGTTGCATGTGAATCGGGAGTCCTGATCGCTGACGATGTCCTTCAGGAGTCCCCAAAGCTTGACAACATTCTTGAAGAACACCTGCGCTGTCATCTCTGCAGTTGCCACCCTGGGGATCGGGACAAAGGTGACATATTTAGAGAAACGGTCTACCACCACGAGTATGGCATCGAGATCTCCCACTTTGGGTAGACCGTTGATGAAGTCCATCGATACGCTTTCCCAAGGCCGTGCGGGGATAGGCAGAGGTTACAAGAGGCCTGCCTTCTTCTGCCGATCAGGCTTGTCTTGCTGGCAAACAAGGTAAGTGCGGACAAATGTTGCAATGTCATCCCGCATCTGAGGCCAGTAGTAAGTGTGTTGGACGAGGGCCAATGTACGCTCTTCGCCGGGGTGACCCACCCAAAGAGTGTCGTGGCATTCACGGATGATGGATTTTCGTAAGTCACCGCCTACAGGAACGTAGAGATGGTCTCCTTTTGTCTTGAGCACTCCATCTTTAATCCATAATTGTCGGATTTTGCCTTGCCCAACAAGGTTGACCAGACACTGGGCCACCGGATCAGTATGGGTGAGCTCATGTATCTGGTCGTTGAGGTCGGTGGTAATCTTGCTGGCGGCAAGGACCGCTACCACCTGCGTGTCATCGAAATCTGCCCTGCGGCTGAGGGCATCTGCTACCTGGTTGCTGGCTCCAGCGCGGTATTCTAGCATAAAGTTGAATTCCGCGAGGAGTTCTTGCCAGCGAGCTTGCTTTGCGGTGAGTTTCGGCTTCGTTAGGAAGTGGCTCACCGCGGTGTAGTCGGTCTTTACAATGAATGGAAGACCTAGTAAATAGTGTCCCCACTGCCGCAGGCAATGAACAACCGCGAGTAATTCTTTCACATGGGCGGGGTAAGCGCCTCTCAACGTCCTTTAGCTTCCTACTCTCAAAGGCTACCGGGTGCCCCTCCTGAATTAGGAATCCTCCTAATGCAAAGTCGGAAGCACAGTTTTCACCACGAACGGTTTCTTCATGTCGGGCAATGCGAGCACAGGGTCGGTCGTGATGGCCCTCTTCAAGTGGTCAAATGCGGCTTGACAATGTGGTGTCCATTGCCACGCCCCAGTCTTCTTCGTCAGATCCGTAAGGGGCCGTGCAATTTCAGAATACCCCTTCAAAAAGTGGCGGTAGTAATTCACCAAGCCTAGGAATGATCTCACCTCGTGTACATTCTTTGGCTCCACCCACTCCTTGATTGCCTGAATCTTCTGAGGATCCATTCGGATCCTCCCTCTTTCTACAATATGCCCCAAGAAATCTATCCGATCTTGGGCGAATGAGCATTTGAAGGGTTTGGCATACAACTCGTGCTCGCGCAGACGGGTTAGTACCTTTCAGAGGTGCTTCAAGTGGTCTCCGAGGGTCTCGCTGTAGATCACGATGTCGTCCAGGTATACAACTACAAATTCATCAAGAAACCCGTGGAGTACTTGATTCATCAGGGTGCTGAAGGTGGCCGGGGTGTTAGTCAGGCCGAAGGACATCACCAAGTACTCGTAGACTCCATACCTCATCACCACAGTCGTCTTTGCTTCATCTCCCTCCTTGATGCGAACTTGCCAGTAACCTGATCTCAAGTCGATCTTCGAAAAGAATTTGGTCTGGCTTAGTCGATCAAAGCATTCAGACACTAAAGGTATCGGGTATCGATTCTTAACTGTTAGCTTATTGAGAGCTCGATAGTCACAACACATCCGTAGGGAACCGTCCGATTTCTTCTAGAACAGAACCGGTGCTCCAAATGGGGATTTAGCAGGACGGATGAGGCCACTCTCAAGCAACTCCTTCAATTGTTTCATGAGCTCCTTAAGCTCAGGATATGACATTCTGTAAGGTGCCCGTGTTGGCGGCTTCGTCCCCGGCACGAGCTCAATCTCGTGGTCGACGACTCTTCTCGGTGGGAGCTTTCTTGGTAACTCGTCTGGCATCACATCCTCATACTCAAGGAGGAGCCTTTTTACTGGTTCCGGTATATGACCAGTTTTCTCTTCAATTTCCTCAAGGAGGAGGGCGCAGAGGAAAGACGGTTCACTCCGTTTACACCCATTTCCAAACTACATGGCAAACAACTGCTTCGAACTTGAAGTTAGGGAGATTGTAGGGGTGATACACGGCTTGTCACCCATCATCATCAGGACATCAGCATGTGGCATCACTGCTGTCTTCGTGTCCCGCAGGAAATTCAGCCCCAGAATGAGTCGAAAGTCATCCATTTCGACAACGGAGAGATTGGTCCTCCCTTCGTATGGGCCAACCTTGATAAGTGTTGATTTGGCAATCCCAGCAATAGGTTTTGCCGCCGAGTTGATGACTTTCACTCGTCCAACTCCCTTTTACAGTACAATCCCAGCTTTTCTACCTCAGTAGTAGCTAGATAGTTGTCGGTGGCACCTGTGTCGATCATAGCTCGTATTGGCCTCCCATTGATCTTCACATCGACAAACATCAACCCTTTTCTCCGAGTTAATTTTGTCGATCTTCCCTTTTCTGTTGCGCTTGTCAAGGCCGAAGTCATTTTCATCCGCTTCGGAGGCCCTTTGTTTTCAGCGATGCGACTCCCGCCATCGCGCTAAGCCAATACGAGAAGGCACCTAGGTTCTCTTCCTCTTCTTCCTCAGCGCCTTCATCATCATCTTTGTGTTCTGCTTCGGCATCTCGGGTTCTAGGAACCTTTTGCGATGAACTCGGGAGAAGGCCATGTTTTCTCAGGCTATTTAAGGCCTTGTAGTCGGGGCAATCCTTCATGCGGGCACCCACCTGGCTTCGCAAGCGTCCCTTGTTTGTTGTCAGCTTGATTCTTGCCCCACACAGCACTCGATTGAGAGCTTCCTTGTGAATATGTGGGCCTCTCTCCCCCACTTTTAGAGAAATTGGGTTTGAAGTTCTTCGGTGCTCCCTTAGATGGCCCACTCGTGGTGCCGGACTTCGGCCGTAGTTCAGGACGGTAGTCATTTAACCGTTCCGCCACCGCCAAGGCATCTGCCATCGTTCGGATGGGTTGTCGGTGAAGTTCTGCTTGAGCCCACGGTTTGAGACCGGCAATGAACATTTGGACCTTGGTATTCTCAGGGAGTTCTCGAAGCTCCGGCATGAGGTCCAAATAACTCTTTACATAGTCGCATATGTATCATGTGTGCTTGAGGTCCTTCAACGCTACCACCGAGTTGAAGCCGACGTTGGTCGGGTAGAAGTGTGTTTTGAAGGCCTGTCGTCATTCCTCCTAGGTCTCAACCCGAGTATTCCCATCCTCCATGTCCTCATACACTCCACGCCACCACGTCTTAGCTTTACCCGTTAAGTACGTGGCTGCGGTGAAGATTTTCTCCGTCTCGTCCCTCACTTTCGCCGCCTAAAAGTGTTGTTCCATGTCGAAGAGAAAATTACTAATGTCCGCTCCATTGCGGGCACTGTCATACTCTCGTGGTTCTTTAATTCTCTTTGTAGACCCCCCTCAGGCAAGGGCAGGCCCGTTGTTGGCCAGCGCACGATTAATGAGGATAATGGAATTTTTCAAGTCCTCAACATCTTGGTGGTTGTCTCTTGCACGGCGAAGCACCATAACTTCATCTCGCAACGCGTCTACAACCCGACGTAACTCCGCGGTATTCGCCCCTCCGTCACCATTTCCTCTGGTTTCGGACAAATCCGCCCATGCCTTACGGCAATCTTCTATCGTGATATTGAGGCCCCTATTCTCGTCCTCCAATCTCTCGATAGTATCTCTTTGTTCGCGGAAGCATGCCTCAAGGTCCTCAACCTTTTCCTCGAGGGTCTTCATGACAAATTTTTGTCGGCCTGTCTCGTCCTCGAGCCATTCCAAACATTGTTTGGTGTTCCCAGGTCGTTTGGGTTCCTCTACCCCCACATTTCCTGATGTTGTCCCCTCCATAGCCTTGCCTCGGCCCAGTGGATCAAGAGCCGAGGCTCTGATACCACCTATCACGGGGCGCTCGTAGTGGACTCGAAAAGAAGCGCACCATGCGGCTAGCAGTCGTCTCGACGACTACTTTCGCCTCACAATCGACTCGTCGAAAGCTGGTGTTGAGATGACGCAATCACACTCGAGGGTGCTTTAGTGGTCCAGCGGAACAAAACACGGTGATGCGAAATACTCTTTTCATTAATACCAAAAGGATATACATTGTGGCACCAACGTGCATGTACAATATGAATGCTAGGAGAGGGGGGCCTCTTGTGCTAGCTCGCTACTTGATCAACCTTCAATTATCCTTTCCCCCCTATATATGTTCTTACAATAAAAACCCTAATTCTAGCGGTAGGCGCTGAAATGCTGGAAAGCCTACAAGACGGCCGTCCCGGGCCGTTGTACAAAATAAAACTAAAATACATAGTAAGGCCAAAATCCTAGCACCTAGTGGCATGGTGCTGCGGCAACCCGCAGGGCGGGCTTTCAAAAAGTTACGGGTGCTAAGGCGTTCCCAGCTAGGCGGGCAAGACGGGGTAAATGAGGGCTTTCCCCCGGCTTACCCGTGTAGCCAAGGATATATTGGGGAGCGACCCGTAACACCCGGCCTCCTTTTATATGGCTGCAACTGGTGATTGTTATCTCCATATTTCTTCTTCTTGGTAATTAGAGAGCTCCGTTTTGTTGATGTTCTTTCCTTATCTAATAGTGTTTGTTACTTTGCAGCAGGTATCTGAGTTTGATTTGTTTACCCTGGATGATATTGATTCTGCATTCCAAAACATCATCCGATTGACATACTCCCAGAATCATCATATATCTGGTGAGTTATTTTATGTTCTCAACTTTTGGTGGTAAAAAATGTTGTATAGGTTATACGTCTTTTTTCCCTTTATGTTATGCCCATATTTGTCTTAGTTTCTCAGCATACAAGCCTTTGTAAATGGCTCTCTTTCTCTGTGCATATCTATCTTGCATTCTATGTCTGCCTGTCTTGCGGGGAGAAAAAGAGGATGAGATCATGTCATATTGTCTTGATTATACTTATGTGCTACGGATGTACGAGTAGCACCTCAAGCTGCAGATTCCAACAGTCATAGACAGTGATATGGTGTTGGTCTTATCTTATGCATTTATGTGTGATTAGTTTTATTTGTGAAGATTTGATGCTAAAAATAGATAACTACTGTATATGGTTTGTTGCAGGGGAGATGGTGGAGTATGGTGAGCCTTCAAGCTAATGGAGATTATTCATCATTTGCAAAACTAGTGGCATAAACAATCCCCCCCCCCCTGCGTACGCAATGTGGTATTATTATCATGAATAAGATTGTAGCGATTGTAGCGTTAGGGCTCTCGAATTTCTGAAAAAGAACATGCAACGATGATCTATAATCATATAGGAAAAATTGTTACATTCGTCTTGTTATATCAGTCATATTTCTTTTCGGTACGAAAATTAACAAGAATATGTAAATTGTGAAAAAGTGGTAAGTTCAACTTTTTTACGAGTGAATTGTTTTCAAATAGAAACTCAAAACACGTCATTTATATTGAGACGACATAAATGAAAAACAAGATGAATTTGGCGAGACGGAGTGAATATATAATAATGAAAAGGTAAACTATAGAAACTATAATTACCCATTTCAACAACTTTTTTTACGAGTGAATTGTTTTCAAATAGAAACTCAAAACACGTCATTTATATTGAGACGACATAAAATGAAAAACAAGATGAATTTGGCGAGACGGAGTGAATATATAATAATGAAAAGGTAAACTATAGAAACTATAATTACCCATTTCAACAACTTTTTTTACGAGTGAATTGTTTTCAAATAGAAACTCAAAACACGTCATTTATATTGAGACGACATAAAATGAAAAACAAGATGAATTTGGCGAGACGGGAGTGAGTATATAATAATGAAAAGGTAACTATAGAAACTATAATTACCCATTTCAACAAATTGGGTGGGATTCTCAAAATGACTTTAAAATTATGTTAGGGCTCTCAAGTCCACTATGTTTCATTTATTTGCTAATATTAGGCCCATTATAATAAAGGTGAAGCCATATAATAAAGGTGAAGCCCATTACTCTAAACCTTCAAATTCTATACATAGCCCTCTTATTAAAAAAAATTAATAAAGCATAGCAATAATTATGATTGTAGCCCTTAATTTTAAAATCAATTGAGTGGATCGCAAATGATTTGTATAGCCCAAAAATAAAATCTCAAGAAAGAACATGATTAAATCCAAATCAAGGTGGATATGATTAAATGATTATTTCTACACAATTGTTGGAGATTTAAATTAGGGTTCTTTGGGAATCCATAGAAATTCACAATCTCAAATGAGAGAGAGACTTCATGACATACACGAGAACGAGATGTTAAGAAATTTCATTTTTTTCCATTATCCATTTTCACCATGTTTGAAAAATCAAATTGCACTTGTACATGTTAGATGCATACACAAACTCGAGATATCTTCTTGTTTTCTATTATCATTTGGGCTCTCGCGAACAAAATAAATTTATAATTTCTTATGCTCATCACGTAAATTCGTAAAACAACCGTTTAATCATAAAAATGGCTAATATTTATTCGAGGGAACCTCACAATAAATGGTCTATACACAAAACAAAATACGCAGTATCCTCAAAAAAAAATATATATATATATACAACTCAAACAAAGCAAAAACTCCGGAGTGAATAATATATTTACATCCGATATAAGAAATAATAATAATAAAAGAAAGAATAATCTAAAATAATAGGAGTAGTGAGCACCAACAACCAATACGAGTCCACGTCCCCACAAACGGTCAACCGTCGGAGCCCCGTTCATATCTCGCTCTCCTCTCGGAGTCAACGGGCTCAAAGCCTGACCCGACCCATCATAATTCGGGTTAGACCCGTATAGCTCTTGGATACCCATGATGTCATCGTTTGCCAGCTCAACTTTCCGGGTACCCGAAGAGATAGTCGGGTACATAATCGCGTCGCCCACCGAACTATGGCCCAACCCGAGTAAATGCCCGATTTCATGAACCGCAACCGACTCCAGATCCACCGCCGACATCGGCGACCCGTTGATAAAGTCACCGTCCGTCACCCAGTTCTCGTCGCCGTCCAGGTGCAGCCTCCCCACCGGCGGCGAGAACGCGTGCGCCAGCGTCCCCAGCACGCCGTCGAACGGCTCGCCGTCGCCGTGGTCGCCGCTGAAGAAGCCGATCCGCAGATCCGCGCCGTTGAAGTTCGTCGCCTCTACGAAGGTCAGCGGCGTCACCTCCGACCACCGCTCGAACGCGCGCGCGAAGATCGTCTTCACCGCGGCGGTCAGCTGGTTCTCCGGCGCGAACGCGTAGGTGAGCTGGCTCTTCCCCGGCGGCCACCGCGGCCGGTTCGGGAAGAACGTGTAGTGCTGCACCGTGTGGATCGTGGAGTTGGCGCTGTACGGCGGCGATCTGCCGGAACGCATGGTGGAGGTGCCGTTGACGACGTCCGGGTTGCCGCACCGCGGCAGCACGATGTGCTTCAGCGTCGGCGCGTCGATCTCACCGGTCTGGTTCAAATTGAAGTTGAGCTGGTAATCCTTCACGGCGGATTCCAGAAAATCGTCGAAATCGTCGGAGAAATCATTGTACGAAGAGTTGAGGTAGCCGAAAAGCTGGAAATACTTCTTCAATTTGGCTAAGCCTTGAGTTTTAACGCCTTTCCGGCAGCCATGGAAGGCGTTGAAAGCGTCCCAAATTGAAGCGTTTGGGATAATCGAAGACGGAATTGAAGATATATTCGGGAAGAAATGAGCGGAAACCGGAATTGAATCGATTGAAATGAGGGAAATCAGAAGAACTACGGCGAGTGTGCGAATTGGGAATTTCATTTTTAGCTAAACCTTCAAATAGATGAAGAAGCAATGGCGAGGGAAGTTATATACGTTGGATTGAAAGAGAAAGGGGGGGAATTCGTCACAGCTGAAGTCTGAGTCGTCTTCAATTTAAAAAAAATAAATAATAATAATTAATTAAAATATTAAGAATAATTGAAGCGGCATTCATCGTTTCTGGGCAAGTTCTTCAACACGTTTGTGTAGGTAATCTTCTTTCCCGACTTATCACCTTTTTCATTTAATCATTACTGTCACTATCACTCCCCAATTCACTAATTTATCAGTATAAAAAAAGGGTACTTTTTTAAAAAAATAATTATAATTACTACGTTTGGCACTTTGGTGTTTTGTTTTGTTTTTTTTATTTTTGTTTTTGTTTTTTTTTATTTTTTATTTATTTATTATATATATATATATTTTTAAAGAAGATTAATAATGGTTTCTCATTTCTCCCTTAATGTGACTCGAACTCCCGACTTATTAGTTGGAGGGGAATCGTCTAACTAACTGAGTTGCGCTTCATTGTCTTGGCTCTTTGGTGTTGGTTTATGTTGCTAATTTTCTTTGATTTTGCATCTAAATAATGTGAACACTAATATAATAGCGTCAGTTTTTAAGTCTATTTCTTAATTTAATTTTAAAAGACATAGTAGTGGTAGACATATTCAAAATGGAATAAAAGTCAGCGCTCGTTAACCAAATTTCATTATGTTCCCACTTTTAATTAATTATTTATTTATTTATTTATTATTGTTATAGAGACAACGGCCGGTATTTTCAAATCTTCGTCTCCGCGTTTAAACTTCAAATTATCTTAAACCTAATTACTTCTTTAACTCAAATTGCATATTTTGTTATTGATTTTTGCATTAAAGTCCGAACCTAATTGCTCATAATGTAATGCTAATATAACTAAAGTTTTACATATTTACATGCTGTTTTCTTTCCCATGCTTGTTTTACGAATCGCGCAATTGGTATTGAAAGAATAAGTTCATATTTATTTATTTTTGGTTAAAAGTAATTTTTTTTTATTATGATTAGGCCGATGATTCGGCCCACTAAAATGATTTTAAAATTAGCCTTGACTTTTAAAGACCAGGACCGACATGAATTGGACACCAAATTGCTGTTCCGATTAAAACAAATAAAAACATACGATTAAAAAATATAAAAAATAAAAACTTTTGCACAACATACGCGAATACGCGACATAAAAAACATACATGCCATCTCGAGAAGAAAAAAAAAAAAAAAAAAAAGACCCCTATATATACAAATGACGAGATTTGACCAAGACTGATAGTATTTTAATATTGGTCTATGACATTAATAAAAATTCTTAAAAGTAATAATAATTATTATTATTAAAATAACAAATACAAAACGAAATTAATTACAGCTCACCGTATGTGAAGGGAAATTGTTAGGTTGCCTTCACACCCTGATGAAGATTCTGGACTGTTTTTTTTAGTAGCAATTAAACATTATGTACTATTCTGTCTAAGGGAAGTTTCTATTTTGTTCTTTGAGACTATTACATACAACCGATGTAATAAGATTGTGCCTAATTTAATATTTTAGACTGACACGTATTTGAATACCCTCTCAATATAATCGACCCTAAAGCATGGTTTAAATGGCACCATAATGAATGTCAAGTATTTCAAATTACATATATGTAACTAGACAAAAACTTGGGTGAAGTCGGCCACATAGTGTGGCCGGGTCAAAGAATCAATCTTTATACAGAAAAGTGCTAATCTATACGAATAAAAGTGTCAATCTTTAACATAATTATTTTACGAATAAAATGCCAATTTTTAAAAGTGTCAATCTTTATACAGAAAATTGTTAATCTACACGAATAAAAGTGTCAGTGTTTTAGCTGGCCGCACGATGCCTCTGGCTGACCCGAGTGTGTCCCATGTAACTAAATATTTTAATATTAAGACCTTGTTTAGTAGTCTTAATAAACCAAGTTAAGATAACTTTTGTAGGCTTAATTAAGCCAAGAAAAATTATCTTAGTTTATTTATGAGGGCAACTAAACAAGCCCTAAGCAGATAAGAAACGATTACTAAGTGGTGGAAAAATATTTGGATTTGTATCAAGTGGAATATTGGAATATATCATTGAAATGAGGTGGTGTTTATGAACATCCTTAGTTGTTGTGAGGATTGAATTGAGTCGATTAAAGTGAAGTTTTAATTTTAGATTTCAAGCTTCTTTTCTGGAGGTTTTTGTTTTGTCTTGAAGATTAAATTTATAATCTATCATGTTATCTTGAATTGTTGTAATTTTATTATTCTTTTTGTTTATTATCGAACATCGTATCTCGTTTGGAATGCACTCCTCGTACAATTTTCATATATTTTATTTACCTAAAAAAAAAAAAAAAGATGTTGGGGAAGTCAAACAAATGAAGTCAATCTCATGACGTCAAGTGCAAGATAAAAACGAGGAATCAAGATTTTTTCTAATTGCCAAATAGAACTGAATTTCTAGATGGATCTAGACGAACTGCACATAATGTATATTTAGTTTATTTTATTTGCCTACAAGAAATGTTTATGAATCGACTAGATTGACCAGTTGAACCGGTTGAACCGGGAATATGTTATAGTTTCAATTTAACAGTTTCTATCCGGTTCAAGAGTAATCTTTTTCGGAAGTCATGTTGCGACTTTCGGTTCGATTTTTAAAATATTGGCTAAGAACACCTGATTCCGTGTAATAATAGAGTACGTGGTTAATTATCATACACGAAAACGTAACTAATTAATTAATTATGAATAGAAGTGTTGAGGTCAAACAAACATAAATTCTAATCATATTTTGTCAAAAGATATCCAACTGTTGGCTCCCTCGTCATGCATGACGACATACATATATTAAATAATTAATTAATTACTCCCTTTGTGTTTTTTTTTAAAGTGTTCTAGTTACTATTTATGTTGTTTGTTTTTAAGTGTCACATTTCGGAATTTGATGACATAATAGCTATATTTTTTCAATTGTACCCCTATAATTTATGTTATGTAAATTTACATATTTTCTTGTTATTTGCGATTTGTTGACCCGTATACTTAAAAAAAAAAAAACGGAGGGAGTATGTATTTACCTTCTATTACCATTACCAAAAGGAAAAGAAAAATCTCCAAATTGGACAAAATCAATATAGTTAATTAGATTTGGTGAATTGTGGATGATAAAGGCGGAATTTTTCTCGTCAAATAAATTAAAATTAAAGAAAAGGAAATGAAAGGAAGATTCACTTAGAAAAATTCATAGTATAATTAGCGACGGGTCAATAGCGCCGCCGTAGGCGCCAAGCTTTCTTATTTCTAGTTGAAAATTAATCCCATCGCCTTCATATAATTATTACTTTACTTCATTCGATCCCTGCATTTCCCCTCCATTCCATTCTCTCTCTCTCTCTCTCTCTCTCTTATTTCTCTCTCTAGATATATCAAGTGATGGCGGCAGCAAATAATTCGCACGAGATCAGCTCATGGGCGGATCAATGGGATCCTCAGCCTACGCACAGCTACACCACATTCTCCGATTCCGGCGGCTCTTCCTCCTCCAAGCTCTCGAAGACGAAGGCGGCGGCTTCCACCGGAGTTAAGAAGGTGAAGGCCGGAGCCGCCGCCAGCCTACACTGGATGAAAAGCAAGTACCATAAGGCCACAAACAAGCATTAGTTATTCTAATCTATTTATGTATATAATCATTGCTTCATTCTTTTGTAGTTGCTTCTCTTTTTCAATGTTTCCATACCCAGAACATATTGTCTCGGATGATAAATAAATAGGTCCTTGCATGAATCTTAATTTATGTATATTGCAGTTGGCTATTGAATAATATACTGATTTATTTATTTTATATCTTTGAATTTTTGTTTGTTTGTTTTTATTTCCTTTTTTTCTTCTTTAATGATTCTCGTACTCTTACGGCATCAAATAAAGAATTTTAGTTCTGGAAAACGCGCTCAGTCATTGGTCTTGTTTTCGAATGCGAAATTCTCATCGAAGAATCTAATTCAAAGGAAAGAGCACCGGATTCCTTCTCTTTTTTTTTTTCCTTTTTTTTATAATTATTTTAACCCAAAAAAAAAAAAAAACAGTTTATTAATTTATTTATACATAATCTAAATTAAGCCAGATCATGGTTGTGAGCGGCGGCTATTTAATTATACAATTTCAAAAAGAAAAGGAAAAGATAGATAAAAGATTTTAAAAATAATTGAAACAATAAATTAGTTGAATCGAGCTCTATGGTTACATAAATTAGGCAGGATTTTTATTGGTACTTAAAAAGTACTCCCTCCGTCCCCCATAGAGAGAAACGACACGCAGTTTAAGAATAAAGTTGGCATAAAGTGGGAAAAGTAAGATAAAGTAGAGAGAAATTGAGAAAAATAGGTATAAAGTGAAAAAGTAAAAATAAAGTGACGGTGAATAAATAATTTTCATAATAAAATCTTTCTATTTATGAAAGTCACATATATATGGTGGACGTCTCAAACGAGTAATAACCACACATATATAGAGGACGAGGGGAGTAATACACGTTAAAATGAATATACTATAGGGGCACACTTGGGTGAGCCCGAGTGTATTATGTGGCTGTTTAAAATATTGACACTTTTATTTGTGTAGATTAATAATTTTCTGTATAAAGATCGATACTTTTATTCGTTAAATAATTATATTAAAGGTTGACACTTTATTCATATAGATTAACACTTTTCTACATAAAGATTGACACTTTGACCCGACCACACTATGTGGCCGGCCTCACCCAAGTTTTTGCCTATGTTATAATGGAAAGATAACTCACGTAAAGTTTAGTAGAGGAAGAAATATTAGATTCCTGGCCGTACCTCGTTAAATTTTATGTCTTATTTTACAAAAAAAAAGGACGAAAATAATTCAATATTTAGTTGATTTATGTTTTTATAGCATAGTATAGTATATATAAACATTACATTGTGGGAGTGATAGATGACTCGTTCATAGTCATAGGCAGGCTTATTTTTGTAGTTGTGCTATATTCAATGCTAATCTTGTTTAATAATTAATATATGTAAATACAATTCATAAATAATGAGAAAAGAAAGCTTTAATTATAAAAAAAATTATATACATGACATGGATGTGCACTCTAATGAATCAATTCCATAATAAATAAATCTTAATTTCTACATACTATAGTGACTCATCCAATTACATAGCCATAACCTTCTATATATTACACTTATTTACACACCTAATTTGTGCTCACTACTGACATAATGTGCTTGTGGCGGGTAAAAAAATATTTCTGATATATTAGGACATACAAGTTTTGTGAAAAAGTAAAATTAGTTGGTGTAATCTAAAAATTTCACCAACTATCAACTTCTAAACACAAATAATGTATCCACCGCTGACGTAAAAAAAATCATTTTATTATCGTATTACTACTATTTATTGAATAATAAAATGATGCCCAACCGAAATTGACCAATGAAAACACGTCAATAATTAAAAATTGCGACAATTGACCATATATTTCCCAAAACACGCTAAGACGTAATTTTCCAAATCTATATTAAATTATTCAAAATTAGGCAATAAATACTCGTTCCCCTCCCCATATAAAAACCCCTTCAAACCTCTCCTTCCAAAACCATCCACCGCCAAACCCAAACCCCAATTCCGTAAATTCATCTCTAGAAAAAAAAAAAAAAAAGCATCCATGGCGTACGAAGGCAACCCCTGGGGCGGAAGCACCGACGCCGCCGGAAATCCGACGCGGCTGGGCGGAGCGCCGCCGACGCTGTCGGACAAAGTCGGCCACACGTTCGGGAAGACCAAGGAGGTGGCTTCGGCCGGCTTCGGGAAAACCAAGGCGGTGGCTTCCGTCGGCTTCGAGAAATCCAAGGTGGCGGCGGGGAAAATCAAGGTCGGCGCCACCGTCGGATTCAATTGGATCAGGATCAAGTACAAGAAGAGCAAACTCGCCCGGAGAAAGTAGATCGGATCGGAGCAAAAATCGTGAATTACCAGAAATTTTTTGATCGCTCGGATCAATTCGATTAGGTTTTTTACGTCATGTTGTTTCTGGTAATTTCCCCTTTTGATTCGTCGACTCCTGTTCGTTAGCGGAACTCTTGTGTGTTGACATATTGTTTTAGATTCATAGATGATTGCTTGATTTTTGTATATTAATTTCATTTTCAGAATTTCAATTCTTCATTTCTGTCGCTTGCTTATAAAACGATCTATCTAGTACTAAATTAGTTTGAGAATTAAATTTTAGAAGATAAACGATGCCTTTGGTTATTCCAGAATGTGATTTTACGTTGAAGAAACGTTTTCAATTTTTTTTTTTTAACCTATCCACAGTTTTCCATAATTATTTTCTGGAATAATTCATTAGATAAATTTCAATTCATAGGTTGGGGGGAAGTTGACACACCTTAAAGTTTACTTATATATGAAGATAGCCATTTTGTTACAATATGTGAGGTAGATTGCATTGGGATTAGGTAGACTTAATTATGTTAATTTATTTTCTTCTTAGCTTATAGGCTTATGACTTTGGAACACAATTTATATAGCAGTGTATTCATGTACACTACTCAAATTTTATGAGAAAAAATGAGAAATATCCACTTTCATAACTCTCTATGAAAAATACCCAAATTTATGGAAACTTGTCTAAATGCCCTTGAATAAGATCAATACTCTTTGCGGAGAATGGAAAATGACTATTTTCATTCGTTATCGCGAATGAATTTAATTATGTATTTACATCATAATTGACATTTGTTTTATTATTCTTACTGTCATAATTTCTCCACTGATGGAATAAGTTTTTCGTTCATTAACAATTATTTTTCTGTCATACAATTCAGTTTTTCAATCGTTAGTTTCATTTGTGATTGTTAATTTTCCCACTGCTGGTATTACATTTTCGATCGTTGAAAATTATATTCCTGCCGTACGCTTAAACTTTTCGATTGTTAATTGCATTTTTGATTGTTATAGGTCACTTTACCTCCAAAACGAATTGTTTTTTGTCTTCATTCAAGGACAATTTAGAGAGTTCTCGTAAATTTGAGTATTTTTCATAAATCGTTATCGAAGTGCGTATTTTTTAATTTTTTTTCTTATGAGATTTGGGTATTTTTGCATAAGCCTCATTTATATAATACTCCCTACAAAATTTTTGCACATTATATTTTTTAATATAGACCTATTATAATAATATAAATAAAAGATAAGACCTCATTTCCATTATTAATAAACAATATAAGTCAATCACATCATTGTTAAAACTCGTGCCGGTTAATTCGGGCCAAAACAAAATTTTGGGGATAGAGGAAGTACTTAATTTTGAAAATCCTGATCATATGTCAATTTCGTGTAGACAATACTTCTTCCGGTCAAAAATTACATTAATTATCGGTATTGCCGGAAAATTTCAAACGGGAAAAATAGCAAATAAGCCCCTAGGGTGCAAGCCCCTAAGGCGAATATCACCCCAACGTAACGTTCGGGCCGTATCCCACCCTAACGTGCATTAAATAGAGCAAATCCCCCCTTCTGTCAAACTCTTCTCTAACACCGTTTGTCCCTATTAATTTTTTTAATGTTTTGGGTGGGACCCACTTCCGTCCTTCCTCTCTTTCCTTCTCTCCCACTCCGGCAAATTCAAGAATGAAGATAGCCAAATTCGAAATTTATATTCAGATTTGAGCACCAACCTTTAGCTTCTTCATCCCTTTTGTTTTCTTGCACTGCAATCATTCTTCAATTCCCTCCTCTCTCTCTCTCTCTCCTCCGCCACCCACAGCCTCTCTCTAGGCTCTAGCTAGAGAGAGAAACCAACCAACTGCGCATGGCCGCACGCATTCTGAACTGGAGAAGGAGTTGATTAGCATAAAGCATCTGATCCTCTACATCACGGTGGTCATAGCCCTCCTCCTCGTCTTCCGCTCCTCCCACAAATCCAAGCACCACGGCCACAGCGGCCGCGGCCGCCGCCTCAAGGTCCACTCCCATTTCTCCTTTTCCATCCGCCCGATGATTCCTACCACCACCACACCCTCCCCCGGCCTTCGATCCCCACGTCTCCGAGATCAAGCTCCGCCGCGAGGAAAACGAACGGGAGCACCTCTACTTTCACCCCCACCACAACGACTCCGCTCCCGACTCCGACTCCGAGTCGCCGTAACTGGCGCCGAGTCACGAGTCTCAGCCGGAGTGCGATAGAAGGGAAGAGAGGAAGGCCAGAAGTGGGTCCCACCAAAAAAATAAAAAAAATAAAATTAATAGTGACAAACGGCGTTAGAGAAGAGTTTGACGGAAGGGGGGATTTGCTCTACTTAATGTACGTTGGGGTGGGATACGGCCCGAACGTTACGTTAGGGTGATATTCGCCTTAGGAGCTTGTACCTAAGGGCTTATTTGCTACTTTTCCCAATTTCAAACACCTACAATCTCAACTACTCGTATTTCACTTTTCAACTGTTACCATAAATAAATAAATAATCCGTAAATGAGAAAAAAAGGGTACCGATTGTTCTTTATTCATATTGGTCCAAAATAACATTAATTAATTAATTAATTCGTAACAATTTATCCATTCTAGAAACTTGAAAGATAGAGCGGAAATCATAGTATCATACCGCAGAATAATCACGGCCGAGAAATTGAATACTACTATGGATTCTTCTTCCATTTCCATTCCCGAAATCACCCTCAACTCCGGCACAGGAAGAATCCCAGCCTTGGGCTTCGGCACCGCCGCCGATCCGCCGGTCGATTCAGCGACCACCAAAACCGCCGTTCTGGACGCCGTCGAACTCGGTTACAGGCACTTCGACACCGCCGCTCTCTACAACTCAGAGCAGCCGCTCGGCGAAGCCATAGCCGAAGCCCTAGACCACGGTCTGCTCAAATCCCGTCGCGAATTGTTCATCACTTCTAAGCTATGGTGCAGCGACGCTCATCCCCAACGCGTCCTTCCAGCTCTCAACACAACCCTCAAGTAAATCGTCGACTCTTCAATTTTGAAGAATTGGGAATTCCCCTCTCCTAAGGGTTTTTTGGTGGTTGTGTTGCAGGAATCTGGGCATGGATTACATCGATTTGTATTTGATACACTGGCCGGTGAGTGCGAATTCCGGCGAAGTCGAGTACCCAATCAAAGCAGAGGATTTTGCTCCCATGGAGTTTAAGTCGGTGTGGGCAGCCATGGAAGAATGCGTGAAAATTGGGCTCACAAAAGCAATCGGAGTCAGCAATTTCTCTTCCAAGAAGCTTCTAGAGATCCTCGCCACGGCGAAAATTCCTCCTGCAGTCAATCAAGTAAGCTCCAAACTTTACACTTGATTAGTAGAACCCAATCATTGATCGAATTGAATTATGCGAAGGTGGAGGTGAATCCATGTTGGCAACAGAAGAAATTGATAGAATTCTGCAAAGAGAAAGGGATTCTTGTGGTTGCTTATTCTCCCCTAGGGGCATTCAAGACATTTTACGGCAGCAACAGAATAATGGAATCGGAAGTGCTAAAGCAAATAGCTCAAGGCAAGGGAAAAACTGTAGCTCAGGTAAACATATGATCAAATCAAACATTCAGTCAATCCCCATTTTACCCTTTTTCTCATATAAATGTGGGATTCTTGAATTTGCAGGTGGCGTTGAGATGGGGATATGAGCAAGGGATTGGAGTGGTGATGAAGAGCTTCAAGAGAGAGAGGATGAGAGAGAATATGGAAATATTTGATTGGTCATTGAGCAAAGAAGATGCTGATATGATCAATGAAATCCCACAAGCAAGAGCATGCCTTGGAGTGGATTACACCTCAATCTATGGCCCTTACAAGACTATCCAACAACTATGGGATGAATGAATCTTCATTTTCTTCAAGAATTGTGTTAAACTGAATAATTAAAGATTGTTTATTTCCATGATTTTGATTCTTTGACATTAACGTAAGATAGAGATATTATATACAGTTTGATAAGGGGGCAGCATGTTTGTTGTCAAGACGAGGTGATGATAATACATTACAAGCTTGGAGATTTCGAGGAATAATAATCTTACACATAATAAATAGTCTATGAATCCCCGTAAGCATTCAACAACGAAGAGGCCTCTCGTAAGTTGGAGGTAGAGACGGGCAACGCTCGTTCATCTGGGCGTACGGCTCCAGAGTATTGTAGAGTGGGAGTTCCATTTTGTACTCGCCCAAGATTTGGCAGAATGGAAGCTCATCCACTTCATTGTTACACCAATGTGGCAATCGCGTCACGTTATTCTCGAATATTTTGAGCATGTAAGCATCCTTTATCTGCTACCAACGGAAAAGAAAGGAATCATTGTTGTAAGCAGAAAATAATATTGAATGAAATCGAGGCCCGGAGATTATAAGGATACTGACCGTGAACTCGGTTACTTGAATGGAATTGGAAACGGGGCCAAATACTCCCGCTGCTTTATACATTGCCAGAATAAAGGCAACACATGTAGTAGACTTGCCATCACTGTACACCCATTCATCTTGTTCTGGAATTGTTAGCAACTGATCGAATGTTATGCCTCGCTTCTCAGTCTCAGCAAGAATGTCATGCAGATCGAGATCCTGTACGAAAAAGTAAACAACTAAATCATCTTTTTATGCATCATCACAATCATGTTGACCCCAACGATTGAATTTGAAGGTATATTCATATTGTAAGAGTTATTAACTAGATGTAGGGGGACTCCGTTATCAAGCAATTAGAAGCTCAGAGTCTCAGCTGCTTCTCAGTGACACTTTATACTTCACCTTGAGACCCCAGAAAAAGTTCAGTAACTTCACCTGCGTCCCAAGCCGCATATTAAGAGCTTCATTCCACATGTTTGCAGCATATGCTGGCTGCATTCTGGTCCACATAGACATGACAGAAATGACCTGTTTGTAGTCTGGGTGGTCAGTGAATCTATCGTCCATAATTCATCATGACTTAAACAGAATGAAAGGAATCGGCATTTGACTAATATCAATGTCATGAAATTCATGGGAGAGAATGTCATGATTTTCATGGGAGAACATACAGCACAAGCCATCCTAGTCTAAGCAGAAGAAGCATACATACCAAGTGAGCATCTAATGGCGGAGGATAATTATCAGCTACAGTGTCAATCCAACTAAAGATCATGTTGTGATAACCATAAGGCTTGCCTGCCATCTGACGAGCATACTCCCAGGCTGCACTAATATTAAACCTAGCGCGCACTTCGGGATGTAAGGGTAGCAACGCAACTTGTGGATTAGAATCATCCTTGAGCGTCATTTCCCACCATTCATTCCAAGGAATTACAGCAATAATTTCTTCTCCCTGAAGCAGCAGTAAGCAGACGAGTCAGCTTATCAACAATATTATGCCGGATGCAATGGTGTTACAACTTTAAAAGATTTCCCAACAAGAACCTCTAACAAACTCTGAAATACTGGATCGGTAGCCAGAAGTTGAATTCCATTGTCCAGATTTACAAGATTTAATAGTATACTGAAAGTACTCCTTTATCTTTAATACTTTAATACAGAGACATGTATGGACCGTGTTGAATATATGTATTGTTCATAAAACTCAAAAATTCGAGTTCTAAGAGGAGAAAATAATTTTATTCGCAAGCGATTTGACCTGAATATTTCCTTTTGGTATCTATCGGTTTGGGTAAGATTCATCAGCAAACTTAAATTGTCTTCTATTTCAAAATCAAGAGAGCTTAAAATAAAATAGATCCTATGAGAGTCATCTGCCTTTCTCTTCACAAATATCATAAAACAAGAACCGCATGTAAAGGAAAATAGAAGCCACAAGGATGCCGCATACCTTTTCATTCTCATGTCCAGATTCACCAACCCAAAGATTACCGAATTCGTCCTTCAAGCATACGGCTGTATGTCCAGCAAATGCACCAGTGACCCACTTCTCCAGAGTCTCAAAACCACCCCAGCGTCCACGGATCTTCGAAACAGCTAAGAAGTCACCAGAATGCACATCTTCTGGATTGATGGTAGCACGGGATGGTTGATGACGCTTTTTAAATGTTGCACCCATGTGTTTTTCCAGGAAAGCTAGATTAGCACTCTGACCCCATCCAGTGTTAGAAAATAATGGCAAGACGTCAACCAAGGAAAGGAACGTGCCGAGCATTCCTGATGGCATAAGAAAAACTGAGATCCCATGCTGCTTTACCTGTTAGAATGCTCTAAATGTTAACTTCTGTTTTCAAAGGGAATCATCAATTATGAAAAAAAAAAAAAAAACACGTGCTTACATATTCTACTTCAGCGGGTTCCTCCCACGATTCAAATTCGAGTGTATGGTCTCGAGCTGTAAAGTAGTAATCCCAAGTGACCCTGTAAGGAGTCGCAAATACGTACAAATCCATACAAGACCAGCTATGGGCAGATGCAGTCTGAAAAGAGAATTGAGAATTGGTATTTAGATGAACACACAACAGCATCAGCAGAGAATCTTACGTGAGAAATACAAACTACTTTTCTAAAATGGATAAAATAACTGCTCAAATACACAAAAGCACATACAGAATCACAAGAATGAAACTAAAAGCAGCAGCATGGGAGTAGATGAGCATTATTAATTAAGAACAAACACAAAGTATACTTTTCTGATGAATGATGAACCGTGAAGTTTCCAAATAACAAAAGCTGACCTATTACTTCCAACATATACTCCATCACAAGAAACTCCTTAACAGGAAATGAAAATCTACCACCAAATTGAACAGGCCTTCCCAATTTCAGAAAATTTATGCTTAGAATTAGTAATTGATTTGACTTTCACGACGCAAATCATAATTTCACCCAAAAATAAAATCAAATCGAGAACAGGCACAGAATCGAGCTCACTAACCGAGAGGTGGATGACGCCGCCTCCGATTCCCCTATCGCCGGTGCCGGTGAACTCAATCTCCGCCTCGTTCTCGGAGAAACACGCGCCATTCCACTTAATCGTGCCGTTTTCCGGCGCCAAGGATCCGATGTACTGCGGGAGCAAGTCAACGGCGCTGTGGAAGTTGTTGAGTACGGGCCACGACACCTGCCGCGGCAGCACCGGCAGCACGTCGCTGAATCTGACCGGAACCTTGAACGCGCTCCCGAATTGAACCCCAAACCCTAACCCGACGAGAAGAAAGGACAAAAACCACCGCACCTCCCTCTCATAAGGCCGCATGATGATGATCGGACGGAATTCGAACGCCGGCCCCTTTATTTCATCCACTGAAGAATTTTGGAGGAAGGGTTTGATTAATGGAGGTAATGATTTTCAGACCTTTTTTCTTCTTTCTCGTAGTGAAGTTTGGATTATTTGTGTGGAAAATTCGTGTACAGGTGTCCCCTTTGAATATTAATTTCTTTTTTTCTTCTTTTTACTCGAGTAAACTAAAATATGCAAGTAGCAACTTAAATTAAATGGAATAGTTATTGAATTCATATCTAGGCTTTATCCAATAAATGCATCTAAACCAACTTTAAACACTGAAAAACCACAACCATGCTGCATACATCAATTGCCAAAAAAAAAAAAAAGAAGATCGAAATGAATAAATCACACACATATATATATAGAATAGTGGAATGCAAATTAGTTACAACCCAAACAAAAAGCAATTAGAGTAGCAAGGGAGAGACAGAGCGCTTTCTTCGACGCGAAGAGGCTGTCTGAACGGATTGATCTGAATCTGCAGAATTCGTAAAATCATCTTCAACATGGAAATTGGAAGCTGAAGACGACATGAATTCGTTAAGCATATTATAGAAAGAGGCATACTTGTATTCTGGGTGCATTGCCTGTTTCTGATCTTATACACGAAGCTGCAAGATTACACGCTTCCTCGTAGTAATCTGAGAATACTGATGGAATTTTGAGCTCCTTTATTATATTCTATATGAAAGTTCAAACATAAGTAAGCGTCTTTGTATAATGTTTGACAAAAGGAATACTTCTCTGGATTCAAAAACTTACGATAGTAGGCAACCAGTTCTTGTAGGCGGCGATACCAGCGTTTGGGGCCATGATGATATGAGGTGAAGAATCCTACATGGATGAGTCTAGTAAGAAAGTGAGTAAAATCATTCGAATGTACACTTTAAGTTATCTCATGGTCACAACCTGCAGTAATTCTCTGTAACGGTGATGGTAATAGCCTGCATGAAGCTGTAATGTAATAGCAGAAGAGTGGCAAGTTTTTATCCTTTCTCGGTAACTGTCATTAGAAGTTTGACACCCACACCCCATGTCGTTACACCGAGCATAAGTATACAGATCGATCTTTTCGCTGTTTCTGGAATGCAAATAAGTAACACGTCTAATCAGTAGGACGATATGTAAATCCATCCATAGAGTTGATATCACCAAACATAAGGCGAGTGAGCATTTCAAATCATTATTCATGGCCAAACAATGCTAATAGGTAAATGTAATAGCGTTTTCACATGAGAAGATATCTAGACTAGAGTTATCTTTGAATAATCGCTATGCCATTGAAAGTAAACACATGCGTTCGAGTAAATGTCAAAGCAAAAGGTGCAATCGGAAGTATATGAGCTTTAGGCCTGACCTGGTGTGTGGAATTGCAGGTCCAACAAGATCTATGTGCACTTTTACTCCGGGGAAAAGTGCTTGAAGTTCCCCAAAAACTGCCAGCTGATGAAGTTCTCTTTCTGGACCTTCACGAGAGCAGTTAAAGGCGACATAATTGGGTCGCGTACCAGAAAAAACAACAATTCGTGAAAGAGAGCAATAAGAAAACATGTTCATGAGAGGATCATACACTTTACAATCTACACCAACCTCGATTAGGGGAAGACCAAATTAGAGGATGTTTCATGGTATCATGATTAATATAACTCAAGTGACATTTCATGAGTTCCCAATTCATATTCGATGTCTAATTTCTGAAACCAAGTCCAAGAATATTGTCATGATTTCTAAGTCTGGTCTTAATCGCAGAAACATCAATACTTATGATAATATCGACTGAAAACAGAGTCAACAAAGCACAAATGCACTTAGCAATGTGATGATTCGTGAAACAATATTTCCCCATCTGTATAACACTTAGGAGTTCAACAAAAAACAATTGAAGCAATAGCAGCACAAATTAACTTCAATGCATGCAAATACAAAGACAAGATACCTAGATAATGTATTCGCAGTTCGTTGGAGATTTCAGGAAGCAAGCTTTCAGAAGTCGCGAGCTGGACGGCCCGAAAGATTGTTAAAGGCTGGAAGAAACATAGTCATCGCGTTATCCCATACCACTAGTACACGCTAATAGAAAATCTCAAATATTAGGAATATGCACTATGAAGAGTGTCTCTGTGTGAGTGTTTCACAATTCAAGGACAAGTAATGATGTTTATCGTTCTTTCTCTAATACGAACACACACCTCAGATACGCAAACAACATACCCAATGAAGAAGTAACGCAGCAGGGCTGGAAAGAGGGATGTCCCTCCACTCATAGTAGTCCTTCCAAGTAGTTAGGTGCTCCGGTATTATCGGAGAAGAAGGTTCTAGACTATTAACAAGCGTTTCTTAAATACTATACATTAAGCATTATGTATCAGTCTATAATAAGCAACAAATAAATACCTCTGCAAGGACATAACTCACTTGGAAGATCCCAACTACTGATCAAACTGCATAAAATAGTCGAAGAAACTTAGCTGAAAATTGAAATGAGCAGAAATTGTACAGCAAACAGACTCAGTACCTAGGGTGATCGAAACTAGAAGATGAGACTCCTCCACAGCTGCATTCAAACATCCACATTCCTAAAAGGTGGATTCCAAGTCTATCTAGAAACGAACACCTTGTACCCTACAATCATCACTATCCTCAAATAATCACCCAACGAGAATTACTTAATAGAACTGAGCAAGTTAAAACCTAAATTAGAAACCTGGATTTGAGCAGCTTCTTCTAGCGTGAATGTGAAAGGGAAATCATTTAAGATGTGAGCGCGCTTCATTTGCTGCTTCAACCTCTCGCACTCTGTTTTATGAACACGTATATGCGAAACCTATAAATGCGTAAATAAAAAAAATCAGTAACAAATTGAAACGGAAAGAATGGGGCGAAAATGAAGGGAAGTACCTGGTGAGCAGGGGAGCAGTAAGAGACGGCTTGGCAACGGTGGCAGCGGCGGACGGGCGGGCCGCAGCACGGCGTACGGCTGCCCTTTCCGGCGCACTCCATTGTTTTCCTCCTAATAGAATCGTAAATTATTCCGTCTTCTCGCTCCTCCCTCTCGTTGAAGAGTCTCTGCAACTCACAAATACCACCACCGTCGAACTTCACCGCGCCGTCGCCATCCCAATAAATTAGATTTCGCGATCGAAGGGCTTTTGCTCACTGTTCTTTTAGTCTGAGCCGATAATTTAGAGAATTTTGATCGAGGATATCCAGAGTTGAACAATTCAAGTGAAGAAATAGCGGAAAAAGATTTAAGAAGCTGCCCTCTGCCAAAAATAGTTCTATACGTAAGAACCCTTTCAACACCCTTCTAAAAAAACCTATAAACAAATACTCCTAGATAGATAATTGAAATAGGGTTATTTGTTTGTAAATATATGAATTTTTTGGTACCAATTTGTTTTTAACACAAGTTAAATTTTAGCCTCACAATACACAAATTTTGTTGTTAGTTTGATTTTTAATACGAACTTAAATTTTAGTCTTACAATACACGAACTTAATTTCAGTTTGATTTTTACATGACGGTGCTTACGTACAATACTTTATCACACGTGAAAACGACGTCATTTTGTTAGTAGAATGATTTGTCAATACATACAATTTTAATATAAACATTGATTTTGGGGATTTTCATAGTTTTCATATTCATGTTAAAAATCAGACTGGTTGTTAAATTGATTATTGTCAAGCTGAAATTTAAGTTCGTATTAGAAACTAAATGCATGCCAAAGTTTGTTTATTGTCAGGCTAAAATTTAAGTTCGTGTTAAAAATTAAACTCATACCAAAGTTCGTGTATTTACAAACAAATAATCCATTGAAATATTAGATAAGTAGATAAATTTATTACGATCACAAATTTGATAAAAAAAAAATGCATGTATATTTAAAACACTAAATCATACTAGTAATTTACATTCGGCCATATGAAATAATAGAAACGATGGTCTCTGATGTGGCAATGCCACCTAGATAAATTTTTTATTTAGGGTTGAATTTTTTAATATAACATACTCCCTCCATTCGTTCAATAGGCTACATTCATTTGACAATTCTGACACGCTTTTTCACGCTTCTTGATGATGAGTTTTAAAATGGATTTTTGAATATTTTTTTTTTACGGGATACTCCGACAGCGTGCAAGAATTGTCAAAAGCAAATGTAACTAATTGAAAGAAATTGAGGGAGTAGTTAATATGTTCATAGATGACATGACATTGCCATAAATAAAGAAACTACTTTAAATATATACCATAATACCCTTACAAAAAAAAACTATACTATAAAACACAATCCTAGATGGAAAAAACTAACTACGTGGTATTGTCACGTCAGCTATGGTCACTTTAATTGTGTCCACCGTAATTACGAGAGTGTGTTTCCGGAAATAAATATAGAGAGGATTGTTATATCGAAAATAATTCTCCTTGTTTTAATTTCAAAAAGATTAAGGTGAAGATCATGCACGGATTAATATTATGACGGATTATTACTCACTTAATTTATATTGTTTGTTCTGAAATTTTAATCACTTAATTGACATTCATACTTACTTCTAAACTCATGTATCCATGAAAAAATGGCCATGGATATTGAGAAAGAGGGACTATATATGTACAAGACTTCTTAAATATCCAACTCCCCAAAATTTTATTTTTACAAAAATAATGAAACGAAAAAACTACACTTATTAAAGAGTTATGGTTTCTTTCTAGCTGCCTCCGCCTTTAATTGGCAGTGTACTGCACACTAAATATTGGCTGCCTAATCTTGTGCACCTAAGCAAATTTTATTTAACTTAAATTTAATTTGTTTTGGACCACCGGGGACCGGCTACAGCCTTAACATTTAGCAAATTAATTCGTGCATTTATTTATGCTACTTTAATTTCGGAATCCTATCTTATATTTAGTGTGGTATCTTACTTTATCTCTCAATAGTTTGACATAAAATGGTGTTTATATTATTTCGATTTTGGCTATAGATTCGGTCGCATAACCAAAGTTAGTCTTGTATGTTTGGTATTTATTAATAATCAATACTTGGTGAAATGCAAAATATGAGTAATACTCCATTACCCATCGTGGACATACTTAATATGTCAATGGTTGAGGTGACGCCATTATATTTAAGGAAAAATTTAATTAATATACCTTATAAAAATAAATTATACTAAAAATAACTAAACTCTACTAAAAATAACTAAACTATAAAAAGAAATTTATTGATGTGGCACTGCCACGTCAGCTGATGGGCACATTAAGTGTGCTCGCCATGGATAAGGGATCATTCCTAGGGATGGCAATGGATCGGGTTTTTGCGGGTACCCGCCCACCCAAACCCTAGTAGGATGGGTCTGGGTAAAATTAAACGGGTTTGGGATGAGTTTGGGTAATAAAATTGATACCCGCAATGAGTTTGGGTTGAATATGGGTAGATAGGTTCGGGTACCCACTACCCAAACCCATATATATGTATCATTGTGTGTGTGAATTAAAATATTAATAACTATTTGTAATTCTATGTTTTTTTTATGTATCAAAATTAATATTTTATTGGTATTTATTGAGATTTGTTTTATAGTTCATATTTATAATAAGATTTGCATGTTTAAATAATCGTTTTGACTTTCGATTGGTATATATATAGCTATAATTTTTGTTATATAAAATTTTAAAGAACTATTTATATTAATGTTGTAGAGTTCGGGTTTTATCGGGTAATTAGTGGGTATTACCCGATGGGTTTGGGGCGGGTATGGGTACGGGTATCAATATCAAATTTTAAACGGGTTTGGGTACGAAAAATTTTAACGGGTTTGAATTTAAGAAAGACTAAATGGGTGGGTACCCGACCCGTTACCATCCCTAATCATTCCTAGCAAAAATATATGTGGCACTAATACTTTAGTGTTGTTGAAATGTATTCAATACTATAGTTGGAAAAGGGAAGTTTAGAACTTTAAATACAACAAAAGTTGTGGATGAATACTCAAACACACAGTACTCTATACCGTGAATATGCAGATTTAGACTATCTCCAACCATACACTCTATTTTGCAGTATGTTACACTTTAAAATGCAGCATTGCATGCTTCATTTTATAAATTTATTCCAACCACGAACTCTATATACATACTCTATTTGTAGTTTTTCATTTATTTTACATAATTAACATTTACTAATGTATCATAGATATTGCATAATTAATAAAATTGTATCTTAAATAATAAAAATTAAATATATGTAGATTGTTATTTTTTTGTTGATATAGATCAAATACATAAAATTAAATAAAATCTTTTAAATTTAATAGTAATAAATAAAATATAATACAATACAACGAATATAAATCAAATTATATTAATAAATCTAGTTAAATTATTGTTTTTATAGTTTAATATTGTCCAAATAGTGAAAATGGAGTACGAAGTATTGAACATTAAAACTCTACTCTATATTCTAACTGCAAAATAGAGTACGGTTGGAATGCACTCCGTACTCCAAAATAAAGTTATACTCTATTTTGAAGTGTGGGTTGGAGATGCTCTTATATCTTTTGCCTAAACAGTGTCTGACGATTTTGTCATTTTCGGCCATTTTTCCAAAAAATGTGAATATTTTCATTTTTAGTCATAGACCTAATGTCATCGTTTTCACATTCAAAGTCAACTAAAATCTATTACGTAGTATTTTTTATTTCATTTTTTTTTTTTTATTAGGCAAACACAACACACACACCCACACACGCACCCGAGGTTACTTGAACCCCCGACCTTTTAGTTGGGGGGAAACGTTTTACCAACTGAACTGTATTTCGTTGTCAACTAAAATCTATTATAATATTCTTTTTATTTTACTATTCTGTATTTTATGTCAAATATAAAAATTATTATGTCAAATACTGTATCGAAAGACTCCGTAAGTGTACTGATGGATAAACTACATCTCCCTTTTTAATTTATAGGGTTGGGAATACACCACACTACATGAATTAGGTTGGACCTAATTATTAATGTTCTTAGATGTATACTCGAGATCTAGAAAATTACGTGTCTTGATCAGTATTATGCCTATGACTTGAAATAGATATAAAGAAAATGAGAGCAATTTTTTTGAGATATGAGAAAAAGGACATGAGAGCGTATACTATTTTTTTGAATTGAAATTTATTTGCTCATAGTATAATGAAATCCGGGTCATAAAATATACTCCTCCTGTTTCGTTTCATTTAACTCGTTTTATTATTTTATACTACCTCCAACCCATATAAGTAGTCTCATTCACTTTTTTGATTTTTTCGGAACGCGTTTCCACCGAAACCTAGTACGGGTTTTAAAATATAATTTTGAAGTATCGTTTTTTTTACGGGATACTATGAGTGTCATAGTATCCCGTAAAAAAAACGATACTTCAAAATTATATTTTAAAACCCGTACTAGGTTTCGATGGAAACGCGTTCCGAAAAAATCAAAAAAGTGAATAGACTACTTTGGTGGGTTGAAGGTAGTACCATTCATATATTCAATAAACGAGCCAAATGAAATGAAATCATGAAACGGAGGTAGCATGCTAAAGTTGCTACTAATAATTTCTAAATACCTATAATTGCTACTTAGTATAATTTATAAATACCTATTAAATTAAAGATACTAATATTTTAAAATTTTCGTGTAGAAGAAAATTACACGAGCGCGTCGCGATACGAGATATTGACGCCAATTTATCACGCGACGGTGAATTAAGTGCAAAAGTCCAACCTAAAATAAAGGTAGTATGCTGGTGGGTCCCACCAAAAGATTTCGTTGGGAGGACCCAGATCTTCCTCCCGTTTCCCCATCTGGGCCCCACCCCTGTTCCTTGTTTTCTTCAATCAACTTATTTTTACCATTATTAGTATTCTCTAATCCTATCTAATCTAATATAATCTAAATCCATTACTATTATTTTTTTTTCAATTTTCTTTTCGGAGCTAAAGTCTATAAATTTTATTATGACAAGAAAGAAAGAAAAAAAATCTTTAATTTATCTTTGGAATTTGAGGATTGCCGACTTGTACAGATGGATTTTTGTGTTCAAATTTTAAATAAGACTAAACTAAATTTTAATACTAATTTTTACCAATCAATTTTGTTCAATTTGGCCCTAATTTGAACAAGACGATTTTATTTTTAAGAGCAATGCAGTTTTTAGTTGGAGAGTTATTGAATTTTTTTCTTAATGGTTTCACTTCAGTCATAACATCTCCAAAATAACTCATTAAAATAGTGCAGAGCGCTAAATTATAGAAGGATTTTGCTTCAATATTAATGATCTACTGTAAAGTTGCATTATGTTTTTTGAAATGAACAATATTCCCTAAAATATAGAGAGATATCTGTAGTGTTGCGTCATTTCTCTACTTTTGTCGTTTTGTGTTCTTTTGTATTTTAATTTATTTCATTGACCCCAAGATTGGGCTAACTTTTGTTATTAGGTTGTTTCAACTGTTTAGTCTGGCTTGTTAAGCAAGTAGGGATAAGTTAATTGAGCTTATAAATTTCGGCCACTACAGAGGACATCGAAGATGATGTGATATATATATATATCAAGTCGGTATTATACACGGCGTCTTTTCAAATTTTATGTTAATCAAAATGACATCATTTCGGAAGGCATCATCTTTTATTTTTCATAAATTATTTTAATGTGCAAAATCAGATAAAATCGAAAAGTTAGACTGATACCATCATATTCTTAGATGCTGATAGAGCCCTCAATACTTCTTGGAGCTTGTTCAGATAGACCAATTGGATTACCTGAACTTCAGGTTCCGGCTCAATTAGTCTCCATGATATGTAGTCATTTTCTTCTTCATACTTCGACAAGTTCAATGGCAGTTTTTTTGAGATGGTCATTTTTGAGCTATTTCCAATGTGTTGAGTTAGGGTCCCATTTGACTTAGCTTATTTTCAAGAGCTTATAAGATGTTTGATGGTAACAACTTATAAGTTGTCAAAGTGTTTGGATAAAAGAACTCATAAGTTTGAAGAGATAATAAAAAAATCAAAAAAATGAAAATTGAAATCAATAATGTTGTAAAATCAAATGGAAGTGTATATAATATAAATATAAAAATAAAATAGAGTTATAGCAATTAAAAAGTAAAATTAAAAAAAAAAAAAAGTTGGGGTAGACGAGTTTATTTTTTAGACAGTCAAACAGCTTATAAGCTTATCCAAACACCCCTTATTTTCAATTTGGTAAATAGTTGGATTTGTTGTCGATCATTTGCAGGTTAATTCGTTTATTTCTGCGGTATATATATGGTGGAGTTATTTGCGGTGATTTTGATTAAAAAAAATAAAAATCAAAACTGGTCTAAAGTTTGTTATTTGACGAAATTATCCCTTAAACCTATCTTCAATCAGTCTAACCATAATTTCAAATTTGCAATTCATTAAATCCCCCACCAAACCAAATCAAACGACACAAAATCTTTCGAGACAAATACCAAATCCACATTCATGATTCCACAATTACGATGTCCCAATATTTATCAGTGCAAATTGCAAAATTTAATTATTACCGGCGCTTTGATTCGTCAACGGCGGCCGTTAATCGCACGTCCCTTTAATTATTGACGGCGGAAATTACCGAACTAACCGCGCGGTCAAACTCTTCCTTTACTCTCGCCTCAAAATCCCGCGAAAAAAAAGTTAAAAAACTCGAGCCTCAAAATCTCTCTCGTTGATATGGAAAATCAGATCACCACCAAAGTGGATTTCAGAATCTCAGCCCTATGCTTTTTTAATTATTTAAAAAGTAGATTTTGCCAGATATGATTTCGAAGACTCACAATTTTTTTCATATATACACACAAATATAAGTGGGGAGAAAAGGACGTGTGGTATCTCTCAAATATATATATATATGATTATATGTATATGTGTATATATAGTCTGATACGGAAGGATTGACCAGTATCTGTGAACTTTCTCACACTAATTTCTCTGTCTATTCTCATTTTCCTCTGCCATTTTCATGGTAATGTGTGTGTGTGTGTGAGGTTCTGAGGTGGAAAGATTTGAGCTTTTCTTCATCTGGACCGTTGGGATTTTTCTTGAAAATGGCTAAAAATGGATTCTTTTCGAGATTGAGAAGGTTGGAGAAGGACACAGGTGTGGATGATTTCTCAGCATGTGTTGATTCTCATGAAGTTCATGTTTTGGCTGTGGATGATAGCCTTGTTGATAGGAAAGTCATTGAGAGATTGCTCAAAATCACTTCTTGCAAAGGTAAGATTTTTTTTTTTTTTGTTTTGGGTGCCTAAAGGGGAGATTTGGGGTTTATCCTGATTCTCATTGGTTGTGAAAATTTGTGGGAACTTGTAATAATCTTGCTTTGGTGTGATTCTGCAGTGACAGCAGTGGATAGTGGGAGGAGGGCTTTGCAGTTTTTAGGATTGGATGAGAGTGAAAACTCTGTTGCTCTTGATGTAAGTAGAAAATATGAAAAAAACAAAAATCAATGCCTTTTCTTGATTTTGGCTTTTGTTCATTATTTTTGCTCAAACATTTTCTTGGGTGGAATTGCTTGTTGAATTTATGGTTTTGTTCTGTTTTTCTTTAGGGATTAAAGGTAGATCTGATAATCACAGATTATTGCATGCCTGGAATGACAGGCTATGAGTTGCTGAAAAAGATTAAGGTTAGTTTGTCTGTGTTCTTTGCTTTCTGCAGTTGTAGAACACAATTTTCAAAGATGATATGATCTAAAGCTCTTTTTCTTTTTTTTTTTCTTTTTTTTTCTTTTTCTTTTTTTCTGAGCAGGGTTCATCAACTTTTAGAGAAATCCCAGTTGTAATCATGTCTTCTGAGAATGTTTTGGCTAGGATTGACAGGTAATTTTGTTAATCTTGATCATATTTTGAGACCATGCATCAAATGTTTGTGAAAAACATCTTGATTTGAATAGTTACTCCAAATCAAGAAAATATTGTGTTAGTGATGATAATTTATTCTAAATTGGAATGTGGCCACCCATATTCATGATCATAGTTTATATCTACAATCAATGAATCAACAACCACCATTTATATCTAAAAGCATAATATGGAAGAAGCTAACCTAATTTAGTCCTACAATATTAAATCTTATCTGGGCCCTAAAGATTTCAAAGTTAAGGGAGACAAAATGTAATATTTTGAGTAGAGAAAATAAGCATTGGATCCTTGAGCAAAAGCATGTATAAAGTAGTTGAAGCAACTATAGACCATAAATTTGTGGGGAACAACTTTTCCATTTCCCATTTTGCATTTCTTGTGCTTTAATATATATGTATTGTTCAAAATCTTTGGTCCCCATTTCCAGTTTTGACTCTAAAAAAGGCAAGCATAATTCCATAAGTGAATATCAAAAGCTATGTAGAGCACTAGATACCCTTTTTCTTGAAAGTCTTTCTCTCAATTTAGAAATTAGAACAAGTTGATTTTTAATTAATTTCTTGGCATTTTTCAAATCTCAGATGTTTGGAAGAAGGTGCTGAGGATTTCATAGTAAAGCCAGTGAAATTATCAGATGTTGAGAGGCTGAAGAGCTGCATGTTTGGAGAAGGCTTGAGGCTTAACAAGAGGAAACTTCAAGAAGATTGTGATGCTCCACTCTCACCACCGTCCGTCTCGTCTCCGTGCTCGCCGAGGTCGTTCTCGTCGTTCCCCTCGAGGCCGAGCTCGCCCACGACCCTCGACTCCCCGACGAGGCGGCTCAAGACGGGCGACGAGAGCTGAAGTAGGGGTAAAGAGTTGGTTTCTTTCGGTTGGCTTCTCTCTCCAAAAGTGAAAGTTTTGTTCCAATTCCATCTTATGACCAAAGTATTTGAAAATTGAGAGTTGAAGAACAGAATTTGAGTTTTGTGTGATGAAGAGAAATGGTTGAGTGACAGATTGGCATTGAATATATAATATATAAACGGGGGATATGGATTGATTTGATTCGGATATGGCATTTATTTTAATGTGAAATGTTGTCTGCTGAAACTGAAGATATTGGATTCGGATTTTAACTATACATGTTAAAGTGTTCCCTTTTTCTCTCATTCTAATTATTGGAGGGGCCTTTTGTTCTGTTTCTCTGCTCTTTGCATTTACAAATATTGACATGCTGTTTTTTTGTTTTTATTTTAAAAATACATATGAAAGTATATGAATAAATAAATTGGCAGCTGCCTACGCCCCACACCACTCATATACATACACCCACTTCCATTGTTTTTCTCGATTTAAATCTACACAAAATCATTTTTTTAGAAGATGTACAAGATCATATTTAAATATGCACGTAATAATGCTTATTTATAGTTTATAATTTGATGCTTAAAATTTTCTTATGCTTATTTTATACTAATACACTGCTTATATTAATATCAGCCGTATATCTTAGTAAAATTAATAGATCAGATCTATTCATATTTCTTACGTCGGGATTTATTTCTATACGAACCAAATAACTTTTTTATCATTATCTTATTATTATATTATTATTATTATTATTATTTTATGTGTCATTTTTTATACAATCCTCAACCATATTCACCATGAGTCAACCATAATTAAGTTAATTTTCTATTTTATTTCAAAGATCTCACAATTTTATGGTGATCCGATTACACAAGAGATTCCATTATTATACTCCATAATTTATTTATTTTTGGGCTGGAGTTTTTTTTATTTTTTATTTATGAATATTTTCATTATTATTGAACTGAAAGATTATTTAAATTTATTTCTAATGTTTACTTATTGGATTGGCGTTATTGATAGGTACAAAAGCTTGGATTGGGCCCAGAAAATAGATTCAAATATTTCGTGGTCCAAACCACAATGACCTTAATAGGCCGGCAACCCAAATTAAAAATCTATCTTTCTTTTTTTTATTTCTTGAGAAAAATAAAAATATATCTTAGTAGCTTAAATCCTTCATAATAATCCCAATTTTTTTTTCTTATGCTTTTGTCCCATCCTTTCCTTTTCATTTTCTCCCTAATTTCTATTTTGTCTTTACCAAGTTTGAAATGTTTATACTTTCTGTCGAATTCATAGAATATAAAGTCCAAATATATTAAGTCTGTGAAATTGATGCTTTTGTATGGAGCTGAGTGAGGATTTATGTAAATTTCTTACTCACTCACTACTTGTATTTTATAGCTGCTATATTATAAAAAATTCATTTTTGGGTTTACATTGTCATTGAAAAAAAAAAATCGATAGGTTTTTAATGTCATGGACCTGCAATCACTATTTGTTAAAGTTTTGCTAACAAGTTCAGACCTAGACCTATAGATGTATTTGTAAATTTTGAATTCGCGAATTTTGAATATATAACTTTTTAGGCAAGGTGTTGTTCACTATACCAATAGACCTAGACAAAATTACTGAATTTCAAATATATGACTTTTTAGGCCAGATACTCACCACTTTACTATTAGATCTAGAGAGGGATCTTGATCTTTCTTTCTTTTTTAAAACACAATTAACATCAAATTTAAAGACCGCGTCATTGATAACTCAAACTCGAGATCTTTGGTCCCAATCATTAACCTCCTACTGCTAGACCAATACATTCAGACACTGATCTTGATCTTATAGTATCTAGAGATAATTTCTATACTAACTTTTTTTTTTCATCTATAAATCTACATACACTTTGTATCCTCTTTTCCATATAGTCTAGGCGAGTAGAGCTCAATTATATATAGACACATTAATCTTGTCCCTAACATGGTTGGGTAAACATAATGTCATCCTACTAAAAAAAGAAGTGAATATTGAATGCAAATTAGCCAAAGATGTTTTTAGTCCTCCATAATTTTTCTAAAAAAATGAAGAGCTAGTGTACCAGATCTAATTATAGGAAATTATTATTCCTAACCTATCTCAGATTGTTTAGAGAATTAAAATTTCATATAACATTAAATAGGCCACAAATGCAGAAAATCTTTTAGAAAAAGACAATTACCATTTTATCATGAAACCTTTTAAACCATTTTGGGCACATAGTATGAATTAATTTCGTAGCGACCAAAACTGTACCATTAAATGCCACCAACTAAAAAAGTGTGAAAATAAATAGCCTACATATAGGGCCAAAGTTTGAATTTTGAATAATCAAGTAGTAGTAATTAAAAACATTAAAATGTTTTATAAGAAGATTTGAGTTAGTTCCAAAGGAAGTCAAAGCAATCAGGAAATGCACTAAAGAATAAAGGAGACATATTTCATTTCATGAGTATAGTTTGATTGACTTTGCAAAAAGCAACCAAATTTTCAAACTCTACATTTTTCGATTTTTCTCTATTTTTTCAACCACTTCATAATGCAAAATTGGCAACGGTTAGTGGCTAAATTAGCCTCTCATTTTCGTGCAACCACTTCATTGCTTTTATTTATGATTTATTATTCATTTAAAGTCTTTATTTGGAACAACTCTATTTTTACTATAAATAAACATAATCACTAGTGAATAGATATAATATTAAATATTATTCTTTACAAAAATGTTCTAGAACGTGTTGTTCTTTTATGCAAGGTTCGCTAAAGACATATTTCTCATATTTATGTGGAAAAAAACTATAGATAGCGTGTATTCAAATATTCTACTGTTCATGACATTTTTTATATTTAGATATTTTTTAGATGATTGTCACATATCCACGATATTTTCAAAACCACACATTTTTCATGAATTTATTGCCTAAGAGTGTGACATTCTCTATTGCACCATTAGATAACGGACGTGTGTCAACAATATTTCCAAAATCAGCAATAATTAAAATCTTCTATAATAAAAAAATGAGTGACTTTGAAAATATTATGGACACGTGACAGTCTGCCACACCGTTAGGTAACAGAGAATTCGAATCCATTTTTCATTATGAAAAAATTTAATAATTGCCGATTTTGAAAATATTGTAAACATGTGACAATCATATATCTAATGGTATAATAGATGGTATCATGTTATTGTACTCCAATATAAGATGTGAATCCGAGAGTAGTGATAGAAAAGAGCAACCCAAAAAATATAAGAAATGTGAATTTTTCTAGAAGAAGAAATGTGACATCTAAGAGAATATTTATTTAGGTGAACAGAAATATTTCTTTAAAAAATTTAAATGCTTACCTAAAAGAGGGGGAAAAAAAAATACAATTTGTAAAATCTCTCTCCATTAATAATTTTTTAAGGGCTAGAAAAGTATTTAGGTGAACCACCCAATCCATTGGGAATATAATGAGGACATTTTCTTACTTTTTCCCTCCATTTAATTACTATTACAAAAATTAACATAATCCAAAATCTTTAATTAATCCCATCTAAAACCAATTCAATTATACTAAATCTCCATTGCCACTTTATGAAGAAATCTATAATTTCCTAGCATCCTCCATTTCACAATGAAGACAAAAAACGCAAAATAAAATTTGACTTATTTAATTATCTTTAGAAAAAATTGACTATTTCTTCAAGACCACAAGCTGACTTTTTCCAATGGCTTACGACCTAAAATCTGACGAGCAGAAATTTTCTTGTTTTGATGAAGTCTTCCCTTGACTTTCTCTTTTGTTACGTGCAAGACATCATTATCACTTCCTTAACCCCTCATTAATACTATTATCCCACGTTTTATTTTATTAATAATCACACAATTTGTGAGAAGATTACACTAATTCCTATTCTACCAATTCAACAAAAAGAGTAAAACGAAACTTACTTGAGATTAAATCAAAAGGGACGAAGCTCTCCACCGCCACCATTTCCCACAATTAAACAATTTAATTAACCGATAATCAATATAGTTTACTTGGTCGGTTCCGAATTGTTTTTTTTAAAGGATAATTGCCTTTAATGTACAAGTTTTCATCAAATTTTGGTTTTGCATACATAGCTTCAACATTATGTCATTCATATGTGCGAGGAAATTAAAATATAACTAATCGTTCGACGAATCTAACTTTTATATCAGCACGAAATCTTATGAAATTAGGGAAAAAAATTGACTTTGTATGCAAAATTAAAAATAATTGAAAGATTATTTATTTATAGGCAGATTTAACCAAATAAATTTACCTGGTAACAAGCCTAGCATTAACTTCACATTTGTAACAATTTTAGTCATAAATCAAATGTGTGACAAATTTAGTTCGAACTTTGTATATGTAACAATTTTAGGCTCATATCAATTAAAATGTGTGACAATTCTGACCTTATAAATTAAAATATGTGATAATTTTAGTTATTTAATGAATTTGCACTAGAAAATTCACTTGGCAACAAAAGCCCTTAAAGCAAAATAATTCTTAGAAACTTTATAAGTATTATCTTTGAAAGTAAAATACAATTTCTACTAGAAACGATATCAGGTGCTAGTCGACAGTTTTCGGTGCCGAAATTCATTAAATAACTAAATTTGTCACACATATCATTTATAAAACTAAAATTGTCACATATTTTAATTTATAAGGCTTTTTTTTTTCTTTTTTTTTTAATAGTAATTTCAACATTTTTTAGTATTTTAGTAATTTCAACATTTCGAGACGCAGCAAATGCCTAAAGTGTACCGAATCAACCACCAACTGCTCTCGTTTGACACTTTCAGCAACCAAACCTAACAAAAAAAGAATCTCCAAAAACACGAGAGAATTCAATCATCGAGCAATGATCATTACACAAAATCCAATTTCTTCTTCACCTTCAAGAATTCTTCCATTTCTCACCACCTTCGATCATGGCTGCACCATATCTCCCTCTCTCTCTCTTCATCCTCCTCCTCTTCTTCTTCGTTCCACACTCTCTCTCTCAGCAAAACATCGAGACTTTCTACCCATTCACTCCGCCGCTTCTTCCGTTCACACCTCCGCCGCCGCCCGATTCCACCTTCCTCCCGCCGCCGGCGCCCGCGATTCCGCCTCCGCGAGGAACGTCGACGAAGGCGGCGGTGGGGAGAGCGATAGGCGTGACGGCGGCGAGCACCGTGGTTCTATCCGCGCTTCTCCTGTTTCTGCTGTTGAGGTATTCGAAGCGGAAGAGAGAGAAGGATTCTTCTTCCGCTGCCGCCGCGACTGCTGGTGCTGCGAATGGGAGGGGTGGTGCCGTGGCGCCTCAAGCTCAGAACAGCTTCACGAGATATGGCGGGAATGTGAAGGGGCTGATCGTCGACGAGAATGGCTTGGATGTTCTGTACTGGAAGAATTTGCAGGAGGGAGAAAACCGGAGCAGTTTCAAGAAGCAGTATTACAAGAGCTTGAGGGAGGAGCAGAAGGAGGAGGAGAAGAGGATTGTTAGTGAGAGAGAGAGAGAGAGGCGGAGCAAGCCGCCGGTGCAAGAGCTTCCTCTGCTCCGAGGGAAATCTTCAACTTCTCAGAGCCTAATCTGGGCAGACAAAGACGATGATCATCAGATCATCGGAAAACCGCCTTCCTTTTCGGACGGCGTCGCTCCGAAGGTTGAGAAGCAAGCTTCATCCATTCAACTCATGCAGAATTTAGCACCGCCGCTTCCTCCCCCGCCGGGAACGCCGTGGCTGCAGCCTTCGCGCGTCTCTGCAGCAGTTCCTCAAGAGAAATCACCACCGCCGCCGCCGCCTCCGCCACCGCTACCAGCAGCAGCTCCACCACCACCTCCGCCGCCTATTCCGGCAAAGAAAAGCTCTGCTCCTCCACCGCCGCCACCGGCGGCGGCTTTGTCGTCAAAGCCGCCTCCGCCTAATAAGCGGTCGTCTTCAACCGGAGAAGGCGCCGGAGAAAGCTCTTCGAATAACGAGAAGGTGAAACTCAAGCCTCTGCACTGGGATAAGGTGAATCCGAACGTCGAGCATTCCATGGTGTGGGACAAAATCGATAAAGGCTCATTCAAGTAATCATCGCTTCTCTCTCTCTCATCCTCTCTCTCTCTCTCTCATCAAGTCCCTAATTCACACATCTCGTAAATGCAGGTTCGACGGCGATTTAATGGAGGCGCTCTTCGGCTCCGTCGCGGTGAACAGAAAATCCCCAAGAGGAGACGGTCAATCGCCGAGTCCATTAAGCAACAAATCCGGACCTCCGTCGCAGATCTTCATCCTCGACACTCGGAAATCGCAGAACACGGCAATCATACTCAAATCGCTCGCGATTTCGCGAAAGGAAATCATCGATGCCCTAAACGAAGGGCAGGGTTTGAATGCGGACACAATCGAGAAGCTCGCGAGAATCGCGCCGAATGAAGACGAAGCTTCTCAGATCATCGCCTTCCATGGCGATCCGACGAGGCTCGCCGACGCTGAATCGTTCCTCTACCACCTCCTCAAATCCGTCCCCTCCGCCTTCAGCAGATTCAACGCCATGCTCTTCAGATCGAACTACGATTCCGAGGTTTCGAATGTAAAGGAATCGTTCAACTCGCTCGAGTCGGCCTGCAAGGAACTCAGGACCCGTGGACTCTTCCTGAAGCTTCTAGAAGCAGTGCTCAAAGCTGGGAATCGGTTGAATGCCGGGACGGCGAGGGGAAACGCCCAAGCTTTCAACCTCACGGCTCTCAGAAAACTCTCCGACGTCAAAAGCTCCGACGGGAAAACAACGCTGCTTCAATTCGTCGTTCAGGAAGTCGTTCGCGCGGAAGGGAAGCGTTGCGTTCTCAACAGAAACCGCAGCCTGAGCAGAAGCAGCAGCCAGAGCAGCAATGGCGGCGGCGGAAGCTCGGATAACTCGCTCTCGAAAGACGATAGAGAGAGAGAGTACATGATGCTGGGTTTGCCGGTGATCGGCGGCCTGAGCTCCGAATTCTCGAACGTGAGGAAGGCGGCGGCGCTGGACCACGACGCCCTCGCGAAATCGGTCTCCGCCCTAGCCGCGCAGGTGGCGGAGATCCAGAACATTCTGATTAAATGCGGCGGCGACGGGGGGTTCGCTAAGGAAATGAATGGCTTCCTCGACACGGCTGAGTTGGAGATGAGAATAGTGAGAGAATCGCAGGCGAGGGCGATGGAGCTCGTGAAGAAGACGACGGATTACTACCAGGCTGGGTCTTCCAAAGACAAAGGGGCGAATCCGTTTCAACTCTTCGTCATCGTCAGAGATTTCCTCGGAATGGTCGATCAGGTCTGCATTGAGATCTCCAGAAACGTGCAGAAGAAGAAATCTGGTCCCTCCGTCGTCGGACCGTCGTCGCCGGAATCGCCTCGGGTTTTCAGGTTCCCGAAACTTCCGGCGAATTTCATGTCGGAGAGTTCCAAGAGCGGTTCCAGCGACTCGGACAGTGACTCGGAGGTACGATAACGAGTTGCACCGAGTTAGAGCCGTGTACAGAAAATTGTTCTTTTTTTTTTTTCTTTTCTTTTTGAGGATGAAAGTGCTTACAGTTATTTGATTTTGCAAGTGTACATCTTATTCATCGTTATTTTTTAATTTATTCTTGCACAGAAAGGAAAAAAAAAACATTTCAATTATATTCATTTTCTCATCTTAGTCCGATAATTTCCTTAATTAGATTTTTTTTTTCTTTTCCAATTCATGTCAAATTAAAAGTACTCAGACAAAGATACTATAGGCATAGTATTAGTAGTACATTTTTATGTTTTATTTATTAATAAAATAAATATATAGTTTTTCAAATATTGCCATGATATTAAATGTTTTTTCCCAGCTGTAATATTATTACGAACCTTTTTTTCTCACTAATTGATGCAGGCACAGAGCAACAAAACAGCTGTGATAAATTGAATGAGTGTACAATTTTATACACCTAATATTCAACTTTGCATTCATGTTTTTTTTTAAAGGAACTTTGCATTCATGTTAATTCAAAGTGGGTGTGAAAATAAAATACACCCTCCACCCACGATACACGTGTTCAAAAATTATTTTGGCACGCATTTTAATGTGTTGAAATTGAATGTTAAAGATAAAATTTAAGTCTCGCTTTATATATTATACTCCTTTCGTCTCAATTTAATTATTCAACTTTATTATTTTATACCTCACATATATTCAAAATATAAGATAACTGAACTGAGACGGATGTAGTCATCCAGTTTCTTGAATAATTATGTGAAGTAAAAAATAATGAACATGGACTAGTAGGTTGCGGCAAAAGAAGGCATCACTCAGATTAGTGCGCTGGGAACCCCCTCCTCTCGGCACTCTTAGAATGGATAGCGATGTTGCTGTTTACTCACATGGAAAAATTGGCATGTGTGTTATCTTCATATATATTATTCTCTTTTTCTCAAAAAAAAAAAAAAAAAAGGATTAAGTAAGAATTTACCCTCAAAATCAAAAAAAAAAAAAGGATTAAGTAAGACCTAGATTTTATCTTGACACGTAATTTTCAATATATCAAAATGTGTATCGAAAGATTATTAACACATGGGACACACTTGGGTCAGCCGGAGCACCGTACGGCCGGACTAAAATAATGACACTTTTATTTATATAGATTGACACTTTTCTGTATAAAAATTGACACTTTTAAAAATTGTCATTTTATTCGTAAAATAATTATGTTAAAGATTGACACTTTTATTCATATAGATTGATACTTTTTTGTATAAAAATTGACACTTTAAGGCCCGGCCGCACGGTGACTCCGGCTGACACAAATTTTTGTCTTAACACACTTAACACATAGGGTAGACAGAGGGAGTATAATGCAAGGAAAAGAAAAGAAAAGGTTGAGCCACTAATAATGGACAAATGCATTTAAAAAGAGTTACACTTGCCAAGAAGTAAACTTAAATAAATAAATAGAATGTCCAGCTATAGTTGACATTGATGTATGAAGAATGAAATCATTTAATTTTCCACTAATATTAATGGTGAAGTTGGAAATAACATGAAAAATAATCTTACATCATATCTATGATAATGACCCCTAAACTGCATCAAAATATTACCATAATTTCAAATTAAATAAATTTATCATTGTTCAAATAGTTTCTGCAAATAAGCATATAAAATTCTGGTAAAGATCAATTTTTTTAAGCTACTAGTATGAAATGTAATTATCAATAGACTCAAAGCGCCTCTATCACATAAGAAAAAAACTATCTTCTACTACTAATTGAACGAACGTAACCTTCTCTATACACACGATTTTCCGAAGATAACGAAGAATTTCTCTCTAAGCAGTAGGTAAATGCAAAAACCTAGGCTCTCTTCATCTTCATTTACCTACTGCAAATAAAAAATATGCTCAATCACCTCTCGAGACAGCAATCGTTTAACGGTTGGTTGAAGGCCTTTGACGGGTCTCGTTTTCTGCTCCCGCCTGTGAATTCATTCATGGACGGAAATTAGTATCTACCGAAGCACTTGAAAGAGAAGAGTTTATGGATCTTTTCATGCAAATAAAAATATGACCTTTGCTTTTGCAGCGTGTTGAGCATTTTCTGCCTCTCGGGCGATTGATTTTGCCCCCAGCTTTTTTATGAACTGCTTGAAGTTCATTCAGACACAAACGATATTCATGAGACTCGAGATTTTGCATGCATAATCTGAGAAAAGAAGGGAAGGATTGTTGGAAGTACCTCTCTCCGCCTCTCAGCTTTTTCATCGCCTCTCAAGCCTGTAGCTGGAGACGAAATCGTTGGGGTTTTCTTGTCCAGTGTAGTGCTTTTACGCAATCTGTAATTAATCATAGAAATGCTCAGAATAAAAGAAAAAACTTTATTGAGAGCAATGAGCTGCAAAATGATTCTTTCATGGTCCTTTCAGATTGAAACTGCAAATATTAAGATCGAGAAAACCGCAATCTTGATTATGGCAAAGCATGGGGTAAATAAACGTAGGATTGAGTTCAGAAGTATAAACTGTAATCTTGATTATTGCATCGATTGCATTCTTAAGCCAACTAATAGCATAGCAAAATTAATACTTTTCCAAGAAGTCGTACAGTTAGGAATATCGATTTCTATCTTTTCCTGCCTGTGATGCATAATTGGCTTCACAGCTCTTTAGATAATTCAATTGTCAGCTCGAACATTTCCAGCAGAAAAGGTTGTATTTATCGATGAAACAAAATTTTACACGTAAAGTAGTTTCTGAGTGTAGATGATATTGTACTTCATGAGTTACGATTTTGATCACATGAAGCATCCTTCTAGTCGGTGAATAATACGCGTAGTTTCTTTATCAGAATAAGCTACAAATATGCAGAACTATAATTGAGAGAGTAATATTAGCAATTAATGAAACTCGACTTAGCAGGAGACGAGTCTAATAAGGCAACGAGGACTTAGGAACGAAATTTTGCATGGATATGAGATTGCAATATCTAACCCGGTGGTAGGCAGAGGATTCGATCTAGTTCCCGATAGGTTCCTTTGACTTGCTTTCCTTTCAGCTTCCTTTTTCAGCCTACATTCAAAGCAATTACCCAGTTATGAATTCATATTTAATGCTTTGAATAAAAAAGATTTGAGTTTACAGAAAGTATACAGAAATCTTGAGGACGAATGAGAATATTCATTACCCTTCGTTACTCTTTGTAGGAGTCTGATAACTCGATCTCTTTGGCTCAGAAGCAGCAGACGATACCTGCCATTAAAAGCTCTTAGAATACGACAACTTGCCCCCGCACAACGTAAAGAACGATTGCATAATAGCACAAAAAGAGTTTGACATCAAAACACATACATGCTTCACTGCAGTTGGTTTTTCTTTTTCATCAGGAGCGAATCCATTAGTGCGATTCTGAAAACTCTTGAAAGCTCGTTTCACGATATCCTTATCCCCCATGCTCTCCATGATCAAGGACTTCCTCATGGGAAGAGCACCCAGAGAATCTGCAGGACCCAAGCTAAGAGACATGTGCAACGAAGTCGGAGCCACTCTCTTGCTTTGTCCAGTCTGAGAACTCTTCATTTTCGATGGTGCTGAATTATTCACCTTCTTTCGCACGGATTGAGAGGCGGACATTGGTGATGAAATCGATGTTGGCTTCATATACTTAGGAGTGGCTGCTGGCAATGGTTTGGATGGAGGTGTAACGACTTTCTTTCTCGTCGTAGGCACGTTTCTCTCCTTGTTTATCGGAGTTACCTAGAAACCATGATCATTCAGATTATTCAGTTCACTAAACTAACTAATAGTATCCAAAATACACTCACTGAAACCAGCTTATTCTTTACCTTTTGTGCTATATTCCGCGTATTTGACTTTGAATTTTCCTTTTTCAACACACTCAATTGTTTTACCCCCTTTTTACTTTCTTGAGGTCTTTCCCACAAACGTCGAGGAGTCTCTTTACCGACATTCGAATCATGGCTATCTACACCTACGTTCTTTACATCCTTAGCTTCCTGAATAACAGGCTCTGCAGCTACGGAAGCACTCGTTTCTTCCTCTGGAGCAATACTATCTACCATACCATTTATAGATGCTCCTGCATCGTCCTCCTTCGATGATATAGCACAATCCTTCTCCTCACTTGCAATGACAACCTTCGTCACATCAGCTACACATGCTTCCTCCTCTGCAGCATCTTGAACTAATCTCTCATCATTGAACGAACTGGATTCAGTGCTATTCTCGGACGAATTCTCAAGAAAATCGTCCTTGCTCAACATATTAGGGCTTGGAGAAAGAGGGCTCATCGACTTTTCCTGCTCCATTTCCTCAGCTTTCTTAGCTGCAATCTTCTTGTAGTGAGCTTCGAAATACGCCTTCTTCTGCGCCACTGATCCCGGTGTCGATAGAGTTCCGACTTCCTCCAAATACTTATTGGGGGAAAAAGATGACCATTTCTCCCATGAAAGGGCATCGTTCTCGAACCTACCAAAAGAAACCGAGACCTCTAATCCAGCACCGGATTTCGCCGAATCATCCATCTGTTTTTCAACACACGATCTTATATAATTCAACCAAATACTCAACTAGCAATTCAAATAAGGCAAGCCCTCAATTTTTGCACTTGCATCAATTTCAATCAACAAACAAACTTAGAATTAAATCTGAGCTATTCTTCCAAACCATTAAAATTTAAAAGGGAATCATAAATAGGGCACTTTCATTCCTTACACGCAAATCATCAACAATTACCAACCAAGAACAAGGAGAAAAAAACTGTTGAAAAAAAAATACTCCATTAACGGCTCTTCTAGAAACTCCTAACAGACTAATAGTAACAACAAAGAATACAAAAAAAACACACACACGGAGCAAAAGGTTGAACTTATTACCCAGATCAGCAAGTACAAAAGATGTGCTTTTTGCCTCCAAATCTCTTTCAGAAAGGGATAAAGTTGGAAAAAGGTGCAATCTTTGACACTAATCTGAACAGAAATGAACAGAACATGAGACGGGCCTCCTTCAAAGCTTTAAAAAATAGCAAAAAATGCCACATTTCACCCAAAAAAGCACATAGTGAAACACAAAGCGTGCCGAATCGAAAGGAGAATTGTAAAGTAAGGTTAGTTACATGAGTGCTTACCTAAAGATTTTCGTTAAAGAAAGAATGGGAAAAGGAGAGTCAAATTGAAGATAATGATGATGGAAGAGCGTAGATAGAGATGGTTTCCGAAGGCCCACCAAAGGAAAGAGTGGAGTTCAGTAACAGTCAGAAAGGAAAAATAGAAGAGATGGGGGTGGCACGTGCGAGATCTTCCCGATTCAATAATGGAGGAGGTGGGGCACGTGCGGACCTTTCGAATTCAACCGGATTTTAAGGCCTCGTTTGGTTTCATGGAATTTCAACTGTGAGTCAAATTATGTTTTCGAAAAAGCAAAAAAGAAATGAAAAACTACTTTCCCGCTAAATCAAGAAAATAGTTTTGAGAAAATATAGTTTGGAAATGGTTAGTTTTATTATAAAACGATGAAATTTGATTTTATTGAGGTCAAAGTTCATAAAAATTTGCTTTTATTACCAGATTTATTTCTCTTCACAAACAATCCAAGATTGAGACCTTGCTTGAAATGAGCCCATTGGGCTAATTTAGCCCAAAAATATATTTATTTGGACCAAATCTTGAAATTTTAGGAAATTACATTATTGCTTATTGCATACAAAAAATAGCACCATTGTTAATTGTTATAAAGTCGTTTGAGTGTGCCCATATCCCCTACTACTAGTGCTTGAATCTCATTTTCACTAGTGACCTTTAAATCATTTTCAATGCCAAAAAAAAATGACTTGCCTTATTCTCTCCTCTTGCATTGCTCAAAAGCTACTCAAACTTATACAAGTGGATACACATAATAGTTATAAACACTAGCCTAAACCTATCACTTGAGTTTGTGCTTTGTTTTCTGCCACTATAAAGGGTTTGGTTTGTATCCCAATGTCTTATCTTAGAACAAGAATTATAATAATCTAGTTTCCTCATACAAATCTACCATGCAAATCCGCTATTTTTTCTTGCTCCATCTTCTTTTGGGCTTATTACATTTTATGAGTCCAGCTAGATCTGACCCGGAACCATTACATGATTATTGTGTCGCTGACACCAAAATTCATCCAAATATTTTCCTAAATAGTGTACCGTGTATCAACCCGGAACGTACTTTAGCTTCTCATTTTGCCACGTCAACATTGTCCGAACCAGGTAGCATGAATCAATTTAATTTCAATGTTACTCTTACTAAAGTCAACGATATGCCTGGTCTTAACACTCTGGGTCTAGCCATGGCTAGAGTTGACATTGCGATCAACAGTCTAGTGCCACCTCATTCTCACCCCAGGGCATCAGAAGTCACGATTTTGCTTGAGGGTTCTCTTTTAGTCGGATTCGTCGACACTGCGAATCGCCTCTATACGCAGAGATTGCGACCTGGTGATTGCTTCGTGTTTCCTAAGGGTTTGATTCATTTTTTGTATAACACGGATATTTCGAATCCGGCCTTAGCACTGTCAGGGCTGAGTAGTCAGAATCCTGGAGCACAAATCTCGTCACTAGCCGCGTTCGCGTCCAAGCCGCCTATACCGGACGATGTATTGAGCAAGGGATTCAAGATGAACGGACAAGATGTTACTAGAATTAGAAGGCATCTTGGAGGCTGAAAGTTAATTTCGTTATGTTAGTTGTATTTTTATTTTTTTCCTTTTCATAATATTAATGACTTGTTGCGTATAATGAGTTGTTAAATTTAATTGTTGTTGAAATTGAAGTTAGGTTTAGTCAAATGTGCATTGAATATGAAACATTAGAGTTGTGCACACGACTTGCCAACGGCCATATTGTGTTATAATTATTTAGCTCACACCACTCTGTACATGTTACATATACATCTTTTATTTGTATAATTGTGTAAATCTTATTATAGTAACGAATTAAAAAAGAAAATGAAGCAATAAACGGTCCAATCAACTTGTGTCATGTCTCATTATTTTGGTGAATAAGGATTGATAATAGTCGACTCATAGAAACACCTAATTTTTTACTAAAGTTTATTTTCTTGATTTTAAATTATCTAATAAGTATCCTTATTAATCTTGTTTTCGTGCCTTCAAAATTCTAAAATAAAAAATGATAAATAAGGTTATGAATGTAAGACACCATACTTTCGTAATATGTGTGTTGAATGAAAGGGATACGTAAAAAAACGGAAGTATCTATTAATTTTTTTTTTCTTTCTATTATTCACCAAATTAAAAATCATCATGCTCTAGGCGAGTCCTAATTCCACAAACCCATAAACATATTTTTTATTATTTTTAAACGACCCATAAATAATTTCACAAGCAACGTAGTCAACACATTGATTTTCACCAGAAATAAAAAGTAAAAAATTAGATACGTATGAATGTGGTAATTTAAAAGGACAATTTCCCTTTTCTTGAGGAAAAATTCAAGTCCCTTAACATGCGTTGCTTAATCCCCACCACCCTACCTTAACAAATCCAACACTCCAAGTTTTCATGATTCCATACTAAATTAATTACCAATAATTGCAAATAATCATCGTACTTTTAATCAAATTCTCTGAATTTCTATCATACTAATTAGTTCATGCCCATTTTATTTGCTCACTTTTTTTTTGATTAAAACACTTAATAAGGAATTAATTCAAACCCCTAAACATAAAATGTGAAGAAATAAAAGAATCGATTCTTTTCGATGTATTCCAATATTAGTACACAAGAAGTCCACTACTTGCCTAATTGAATAAAGCATAATTCAGATTTTGGCATGTGACATTTTTTTTCTTTCGCATACAAATTTTTCTTAGGAAAAAAAAATTCATAGTACGATATTATAATTGTATATACAGCTCTAAATTAATTGAATAATACATTACAAATTACAATAGGGCAAGTCAGATGCTGATGACATTATGACAACCGATATGGAGATTTAAAATAATTTTTCATTTGAATATATTTTAAATATTAATAAGATTATTTTTCAAGTTTGTCGAACGTGGCCACCGTTTTGTGTTTTTGAAATTATTTGATAGTGATATTTCAAGAAAACAAAAACATCTTATGTTTCAAGAAATTTCCTTGTATTGGATAATTATTCCAATTGAATTAAGGCAAGCACGCAACCCTAAAAGGTGACTACAACGTTCTTCTTTTTTTTTTTTTTTTTATGTATTTAGAAGAAATAAAAGGTGACACTACAACTTCAAAGCCAAGAAAATAAAAAAACTATTGCTTTTATTATCTTAGCTTTTAATCACTATCAAGTATCAACTACACTATCATACCATGATTAAGTGCTTAATCATGAATTTCTAATATTTAATTCTACGCTCCTTGATGCCACGTGTCACGCAGTCATTACACACTAATAGTTTCATAGTATTTCATTTCTCACATTATTTTTTATCTAGCAAATGTAAATAATCATCGAAATTATGAGGAAAAGGCCACAAGAACAAAAAAATATAAATTGCCAAAAAAAAAAAAGGCTTCTCTAGCTTAGTTGTATTTCAATGAATTTCAATTTGGGACATCAAATTTTTATGTAGAAAAGAATGATTCTGTACAAAAAGAATCAAAAACTATATATATATATTTTTAAAACAAATAGCTAGAATATCCAACGAAATTACTAGCGAGGCCCAAGTGTTGTTCCTGGCGCAGAAGATGTTGTACCTTCCCTCTCCCCTTGTACAAATCGTACGGCTCCCAAAGGTAATCCAAGGGGCAGGGCTTCCTCTCATCGAGCCTAACCCAGGGCTTCCCCTTCCCGCTCCAGTGCAGCAGGCTCACTGGACCAGGGTGCAGCGGCCTACACGATCCTGCCACGTTGTCACCTCCCAAACCGTGCTGGTTCCACCTGTGATCGATGGGCTCCACGTCACCTCCGAACACTAGCAAGAACGGAGGTAGCGAACCCAGCTCGTATATCCGGTTCTCTCTCTGCAGTTCCATCCAATTCTCGATTTTATTCCGGAATTGCCCCTCCCTCCATTTCTCCAAATCGATCACCATCACGCCCGTGTTGAAGTAGCACGGAGTCTTCGACCCGAAGACCCGGGTCAAAACCGGGTCGGACCAGAAGGCGTCGGTGAAGTATTTCGTGAAATTCGCGTGGCAGTACTCCGGGGCTCCGATTACTTTCGGGCCGGGTATTTCGGTTTCCCAAAGCTTCGAGATGTCGTCGACGAGTACAAGATCCGAATCCAGATATATGACCCGTTTCACACACGGGTCGATCATGTCGCCTAAGTAGTTCCGGGCGTAGTTGAGCGGGTTTTCGAGAGCGGGTCGGATCGAGGAGGAGATGAGACTTGCCACGGTGTCCTCCCGGAAAATGTAGAGCTTGAAGCTGAGGGAGGGGAAAACGGATCTCACGATCCGGGTCAGGACCCGGGGGGTTTCCGGGTCGGACTCGGTGGCGATGAAGTGGAAGAAGATTTCTTCCGGGCAGGAGGCGTGGCGGAGGACGGAGTGCACCGCCGCGATCGAGCCGCGGAGGTACTCGGAGTCGAGGGTCATCGCCACGTGGACCACCGACGGGTCGCACGCCGCGCGGTGCTCGCCGGAGGATGCCGCGCACTCGACGCCGTTCCGGTACTCCGGCGCCTCCGAGAAGCCGCCATTGTTGGGGAAGGTGCGGATTCCGAGGCACGGCGGCGGCGTGGACACGATGAGGAGGAGGAGGAGCGCGGCGGCGATCAGCCGCGATGAGATTCTTGAAACGCCGCCATTTCTTTTTCTTTTCTTTTTTTCTCTGGAAATTAAAAGGCGTGAATTGTTGGGGAAGAAGTGGGCCTTTCTCCTTCTTCAATTCTCTGTACGAATTCGCTGCATTTTCTTGAAACAGAAATGAAGAGCAAGAAGCATTTCTAGAGAGAGAAACAGAGAAAAGAGAGAGAGAGAAAGTGAATGAAATTTTTAGTCAATGACTCTAGCATTCATATAGACATACATGTATATATATATATATCTGTACAGTGTTTAATGCACAGTAAATTTGAAGAGAACGCCGTTTAATTTTTATACAGAGCATCCAAGCAAATGAGGATTCTCTACTAAATGGAGTATGAAAGCAAGCAAATTATATTTTTTTATTAGGAAAATTAAAACAAATAATTAAGAGCTTAAAATACTGCATTGACTCGAAAGTTTATTCATACTGCACATGATACACACACTTGAAGGGTAAAAAATAACTATAAATATCAGAGTTGAAAAAATGATAATATTCGTTACCGTCTTTGCATTATTGAAATTATTATACTCCATATAATTCTCTTTAATTGCAGTAATAATGCCATGTCCATGATAAGCAATTAAGCGCCCTTTATATTAATAATTAAATCAATCAAAATACCAAGTCAAGAATACACTTGAAGATGGCGTAATTAATTTTAATGATCGATACTTATTCAGAGTTTTATAAAAATTGAAATGTTAAATTAAATGAGTAAAATAAATAGTGTGTTTTTCTTGTCCAAAGGAGATGTATCGTAGGTATTTCTAATATAAAAAAGATTAGTTACCAAAAGTATCCATTCAAGAAAATAATATTACGATATTTCTCGTTATTTTTAAGTAGGTGAAGTATTATGTCTTTTTCGTAAATAGGAGAAAATAGTAGTTGGTAGTTGTAATTTGTGGTGTATTAAAATATAAATATAACAAAATAAAATAGAGGACATGAGAATTTCAGTTGCATTGGTTGGTAACTTTCGGTTTTTGCTATTTAACTAGTTTTCTTTATTTTAAATCACATTCTCAAATAAATTCAAAAGTAAACTACATGATTCTTGCTTCTTGCATGTGGCTTTAGTTGAACATTAATAATTTAATAATGAATTTATTTTTACCATTTTTTTTAGTTAAAAAAAAGTTGTTTTGCACTTTTGGGACATTCTTTAAAGGGAAAAGGAATATTATTTGCTTAGTAAACAAGGTTGCATGGTTGTACTCACCAAATTTTGTATCCAAGTGCGTGTAGTGCTTTTGAACAAGTTGAATCAAATTGCAATATAATTTCTCCGTCCATAACCTAATTTTTTGATCACGAGTTTTAATATCCTGTATTATTAAGTAGTTATTACTTCTGTTTCATTTCATTTGGCTTTTTTACCACTCATATATTCAACAAACAAGTCAAATAAGATGAAACGAAGGGAGTGTATATTAAAGTGCCCACTTAAAGTGTAAATGTGCAGGTTTAAATTATTTTTTGTGTAAAATCTACATCCCAAAATAAAAGATATCCAACTTTTATGGGGAGTAATGCTCCCCTACCCACCGTGGGCATACTTAATATGTATACGGCTAAGGTAGCGGCATTATATTTAAGGAAAATTATAATTAATATACCTTATAAAAATAAACCATACCATAAAAAACTAAGCCCTACAAAAAAAAAGTGAACCCTAACAGGAAAAATCATTGACGTGACACTGTCACATCAGCGGTGATCACGTTAAGTGTATCCACCGTGGGTAGGGGATCATTTATACTTTTATGGGTAGACGAAAAAAGAAAACCTTGTAAAATTGAATATGGTTTTAATATCATAGTATAATTTTTTCATAAGACTCCCTTCGTTCCATCTAAATTATACATTTTATAAGTTTATACATCATATATATTTAAAAACGTAATATCTTAAATGAGATCGGGGGATTACTATAATTATGCATAGCATTTTTATTACAGGAGAACCTTGAAAGAGCTAGTTACGGAGTACAGTATCTTTTATCTTTTTACTTTTCCTTTTCCTTTTCTTATTATTATTATTATTATTATTATTATTATTATTTGTTTTTGGATTATTATTTCTATTATTTTGACAGAGTAAAAGAAAATTTGAGTTGGAGGTGCCAGCTGGAAATAAAGAAGATGCCAGCCGGAAAGAATCTGATAATTGATGTTGACGGCTACCATTACTCTCTCTGGCGCACTACTCTCATCACGTGCTTATTTTTATTTTTTTTATTGTTTCCTTTTAACACAAAATTCACTAATTGCTATTTTTGGGAATTTCTATGCTCTCAATTTTACTCACGTGTCAAAAATGTTAATTGAATTACTACTATGTTCATAAGAATCAAATTAGCCATTAATTTGTAAAATACTTTTTTATTTAATTCCATTAATTCACCAAATTCTGTGATTTTATTTTTCTAAAATTATTTAATATTTTTTGAATATTTATGTAAGCTGTACTGAAATTGATAGCTATATTTACCAAAATTTCGATGTAAACTTCTTACACCACTATTGAATCGCTGTTTCTTATTAGGCCAGAAAATGTAGACAGCTATTTGAGTTGCAATATTATCTATTTGTTTTATCTATAAATATTTGATGCAATTGAAAATAAATTAAAGGATTAGAACTCAATCTGGAATTTAACTTTCCGTATTATTTGTATTCGGCTTGAGCTTAATTGCACCTACTACCACGCTTGATCACTGAATTTAATGTTGACTTAAATATTTGTGAAGCCTTTTCAAATATATTTATGCTTCTCTCACATTCCAGGGCGGACTGATATTGTAAGAATCTTTAGATATTACTACTAGTATATACTATATATTATCGAAATTTTATATTTAAATTAATGCCATTAATTTTTTTTTATAATTTAATCTCTTCGATGATTTAATCATAAGTATGCTACTGCTTGAAGAAAGAATGTAGTAGCATCCACTGACATCATGACAAAAAAAATTATGGCGTTTATAAGTTTAAATACATTGAATTTCCTCATGAATAATAAAGGAAATACGACAAATAATTATAAGCTAACGACCGAATTAAACTACCCTTTTATTCTCGATAATTAATGTAATGAACCGATTTAATTATAGGGCGATGGATGTCTTATTCGTTCCCATGGTATAATTGAACAACCATTAAAACCTAATCCCCACCTAAATGATGCATATTAAGCAACTACCGTATAGGGTCAAAGCATGTAAATTGAAGAAGAAATAATGAAAAAAATTACACAATCCTCTTCCATAAATTATTCCATAATTTTTATTTTTTTTACAACGACCTTTAAAGTAAATAATTCTGATAAATTTACTGCATCGTTGAATCATAGACTAATTCATGCTGATTTGGAAATGCCTCGTATTCTTTGAGGAAATAACTTTTGCAATATATTTAATTGGCAATTTGATTTTAAAAATAATTATTAAAAAAAAGGATTTTTAGGTTTGTGAAGTACAGTTAAACGGTGTCGTTTGTTAATCCCATCCCATGTGCATTGCCGCAAAACTGCGAAGGAACTTTCTTAGAGCAAAAATTGAAAAGGAAATCAAATCTTTGCTATATTCGGTCTTGTTTTTTGGTCGAAATAATTAACAAATTTGCCTTTAATCTATACAGTAAGATTTTCCATTATTCGGAAAACATGTTATTTTTTTTATTATGTTTTTCGATCATTACTTACAATTTAATTAGTTTGACTTTCAAATTTCGTTCCACGAAAATCCCAATAGATACAAAATTTACGACTGTTTCATCCATATTTCATTAATGCCACCAACACCCACTAAAATTCAGAAAAAGGAAATAAAAAAGGTAACGGTAAAAATGCAGCAGTGATCGGCTTTAAACAAAATGCAGCAGTGATTCCATTCAGAGCTTTTACTGCTCTTCACTCGAAGATGGTGAGGATAATAATAATAATAATAATAATAATAATAATAATTGATATATTTATTGATAATACTAATACTCCCTCCGTCCCCGAATAAGTGTCCCGAGCCGCCAAATCGTAAATACCAAGAAAGTAAGTAATTTTACCATTCTTACCCCTAATTATTGCATTGAAAAGTGAAAAAGTAAAGAATATGTAATGATTATAGGGGCAAATATGGTACTTTGACATAATTTTTGCATGGAATTTTAAAATATAACACTTATTCGGAGATAAAAAAATTAACTAGTCAGGACACTTATTCGGGAACGGAGGGAGTATGCATGAAATGCCCCTTTCCTTGGGCAGAACTAAAAATGTGGAAATAAATCAGATGAGCTAAAGTTGACCTCTAATTCTCTCAAACCATCATATATTATAACCAATTTGAGTTTTCACATTTGAGTTCTGCTGCAAAAAATTTAATCAATAAGAGCTAAAAACAAAGAGAGTAAATCTTATGTAATATCCACAAATTGGGGAAGGGGGAAGATGAAACAAAAATGAGGGACTCTTTTAAGCAGAATATCATGATTCTCCAATAGCAACTCTTATTGTCCGAGTTCTACTTGTTTTATTGCCAGTTAGGCCATGGGCGAGGGTTTGGCAAGTTTGATCATTTTTTTATGGAAGCACGGTCCTCACTTCTTTTCTGTCTGCTCCGAATGACTGCAACCAACGCAAACGAACAACATTAGCTTGTACTACGAGTCTAGGACATACTAGCAGAAGTCGTAGCAAGGGCAAGTTTTTCAGCATATAGAGGCATATGAAAGTAATAGAGTTTGTAGCTCAAGACACATAAAGATTATATATATCTCAGAAATCTAAAATCATGCAACCGAAAAGACAGAACAAGAAAGAAAGTAACTGAATGCTTCGGAGCAAGCAATAGCATGACAGAAATAGTCATAAGAGAATGTGATCCTGATTCAGAGATCAAGTTACATTGGGACATAGGAAATATAGGAAATTGATAGAGTGGCATAAAAGAAGATATTTATCTTGTGCATAAAAGATAAACAGAATCCAATAAAGTCAGAAAAGTAGGTATGGGATAGATTATTATAGGCACTTGATATGTTAATTAAGAGAATCTTGAATTCTATTGTTATTCAGAGTCTCCTAATAATAAATGAATATAATGAAACTTTACCTCAGTTCCCAGGCCTTTGACATATACATTAGTGAACAGCTCTGAAGGATCAGGCATGGGACTCTCCTGCAAAACCAGATAGAGGTGAGTTGTGATTCAGACCAAAGTTCATGAAGTATTCTAATATTGCCGTGGAAAACCATATGAAAATGCCGAATTTCAAACCTTAGCTTGTGCAATGGCTTCATCCACCTCTTTTCTTACTTCTTTCTCAGTATCCTGTGATGATAGAACATAAACAATACATCATCTCACCACAGTTTCATTGCTATGAAACTGAGTTAAAGCTTGTACCAGACAAACATTCAATTCATCTAGCTATAAGGATATGGCAAAAGGACCTAATTCTAGGGAAATAAAATCCTCCAGAAACATAACTACACAAATCTAGTTATATTCCTATATAAGAAGATACGTATAACTAGTTTACCTTCAGTTCCTTCTCAGTGGCAATATCATGAGCCAGGATAAGCTTTCTGATTCTTTCAATTGGATCACGTTCCTGTAGAGGAGATAATTAGTCGAGTACAGGACTCATAAAGCTTAAGCATCGAGAAAAAAAACTCAAATTTATACCCACCTGTCTGACACCAGAAATTTCATCACGAGTACGATATGTGCTTCCAGGATCGGACATGGAGTGCCCATGATATCTATATGTGTCCATTTCAAGAATCTGAACAGATTTAAGCAGAGGAACAAATGTTAAGAGACAGTAAATGTTGAGAACTGAAATGGAGCCTTGTCTTAGTGTTAAGGAAATCCATCCATGAATGATGAACATCAAACGCCATACAATATATGGGCAGCTTAAAGCAGGAGCATCTAGCAAAAGAGTCCATAACATGAAATGTCCATATCAAGTCCAAATAAACAATTGGAGCTACAAAAGGAGATATATTCCTCCACGATATATCATTGGAATTCTATAATCACTTGACATTGACAAACATCCAGTATCATTTGTTTATTTATAAGGCGGGTAGGTAAAAGGACACTTTTAGGAAAGAAGTACCTACAAATCGGTCTGCCTCTCTTTCTATATAGTGGCCAAAAGCAGAAATCATGCATAAATTTCATAGTCTAAAGTTTCATCTTAAATGCAAATTGTAATAAGATAGAAGGTGAATAGCTACATGAGGACAATAGAAGATGGAAAATCGGGTATGTAAGTAAGTCAAAATTGACAGAAAATCCAATTGGTGCACTCACAATTGGTCCATTCTTGAGAACATGCTCCTTTGCAAACTTGCATGCTTGTTTGACAGCAAGGGCATCCATACCATCCACCTTCAAACACAAATATAGTACATGTCATACAAAGCACGTAAGTGAAGTGATCAGATCACTCCCCACCACAGACACCAGTCACTTTCATTTTTGAGTAATTTTTCACCGTGTAATTGAATTGCACTTAAACTAGCAGTGCCTTCGTTCTCATAGTCAATCCATCAAAAATTAATATAAACCGTAATTGAGGACCTATAATGTTTCTCATGTCAACATATTCAAGGGGAACTCTATTGAAATCAGCCTATCAGGAATCTGATTCGACCAAAATCACATAAGTTATAAGAAGTAAATTTCAAAAGTGCGATAGAGGCATACATAGATGATCACTCTATGTTCTCCGATATAAATTAGTACATATTAATAACCAAAAACAGGACATGGTTAAACTTTCAAGTACCACTGACCTAAACTTACAGACTGGAGGATCCCCATTCATCATGTGATGCACAATCGACCATTAAATATTTAGTGTTGTATTTCAAAACTGAAGATAGATACTTTTCAAAAATCTATTACCCGCTCTGAAGTAAAAATTAAGCAAGCCAATATAACCTCTTCAAATATATATAAGAAGTCACGGAATAAATACTTGCAATCAGTAGTAATTCTAATCATATTTAATATGCATTGTCACATGACATTCCACATCATTATGCTTCTAACCATTCAGTACGATTACAAAAGAAAGACTGAAAAGACAAAACGACAATAACAACAAATTTACCACATTTACCCTGAATCCAGATTGATATCACGCACTCTTTCCAATACCAATTGTTACACATAGCATGTCAGATCTTGAAGTGAAAGATATATCACACAAGAAAATAAGAAAAAAAAAATGCTAATGTTACCTTCAAACCGGGAACATAATCTCCTCTCTTGTAATAAGAAGGACTCTTTGCTGCCCTCCATTCTGCTGTGCCCATTCCATCTATATACAATTACAATTAAGCAAATCAACTATCCATAACAAAATATATATACAGGAGCGAGACAGTTCTATGTACTGTGAATCCGGAATAACATACACAGAGGAAAACACATACTATGATTTAAGCACCTCTTTGTTATGTCATTTATTTATGTTAAAGCAGAGCAAATTCAACAAGCATCTTACGGTGATTATTCTCGCACACCAAAATAGTTTATTTATGTTAAAGCAGAGCAAATTCAACAAGAATCTTACAGTGATTATTCTCGCACACCAAAATAGTTTATTTATGTTAAAGCAGAGCAAATTCAACAAGAATCTTACAGTGATTATTCTCGCAGACCAAAATAGCAGGCAAATCCCACAACGCGGCCATATTCAACGCCTCGAACAGCTGCCCCTGGTTCGCGGCACCGTCTCCGTACATCGCGAAGGTCACATTCTCATCCTTGCTGTACTTCTGAGCGAAGGCCAATCCACAACCCAACGGAACCTGCGCCCCGACGATTCCATGCCCGCCGTAGAAACCTCCTTCCTTCTTGTAAAAATGCATCGAGCCTCCCTTCCCCTTCGAGCACCCGTCCTTCCTCCCCATCAGCTCCGCGAACGCCTCCAGCAGCGTCCCACCTCGCCCTAGGAAGATGCAGTGGTCGCGGTAGGCGGTGATTATGCAGTCCTTCTTGTTGATCGCGGCCTCCATCCCAACGCAGACGGCCTCCTGGCCGTCGTAGAGGTGGCAGAAACCGCGAATCAGCTTCGCCTTGTAGAGCGAATCGGCCGCGATTTCCATGCGGCGCATGAGTGCCATGTCGCGGAAGAAGGTGAGGAGCTCCTGCGAGGAGGACTCGACGGAGCGCGACGGCGGGTCGATCTTGTGGCCGGTGAAGGGGAGGGAGGTCTCCACCGTGATTGGGGACGTGGAGGCGGTGGACGAGTCCCCGCGCCGCGAGGAGTGCGGAGGGGAGGGATTTGTGGAGTGCGGCGGCGCGGCGAGTCAGTTGAGCCATATCCACCGTCGATTTCGGACGGCCGTTTGATCGGACGGCGAGTTGTTGGTGAAGTGAAGCGGTGGCTGTTGGGAGAGAGAAGGGGTGAGAGAGAAGAAATTGCAGCGGCAAAAAATGAGAGTATACTTCTAAATAATGGGGAGATTGCGTAGGGGTATAGTTGGAATACAGTGAAAAAGTCAGAAATTAGGTGCTCTCAATCATAATTTAATTATTATTTAAAGATTAAAATAAACCTAAAGTCAAATATTTCTACTAAACAATATTGTCATGAAATGAAGTTTTAAATGAAATGATTTAACACTTAAGTATTCATAATTCGTTACAATAGCAGTTGGGTGATTTGAAAGGTCGTACTACACTTAAAATCGAATAGTTTTCTAATTGGACGACTAAGTAGGTGTGTAAGTTAAGCAGTACTACCTCCGTCTCATTTAAATATGGACGGTTCCTGTAGATACAAGAATTAAGATAGTGGAGATTGTGTGGCCATAATTAATTTTGAGGAGAGAAAGTTAATTGTAGTCAAGTATTCTTTGCCATTTAAGGAAACAGGTCTATTAGTTGAGACGGACCAAAACGGAATACAGGTCTACTTAAATGAAACAGAGGTAGTATCTCTTATTCTAAAAAAACTATAATTGTACACCCGTGTGTTGTGTGGGTTTGGTCTATAAATAACATGATAAATATCTAATGTTAAATTAAGAGATGCTGAGACGGTAAAATTGAGATTCGCTACTTAGTTTTAGTATTTAAATCGATTATTCAAAATTACATGTAAAAGAAACAAATGAGAATAAATTAGTTGGTGAAATTAATATTTATACTTTAAATTTAATTAATGTGTTGAACTTTAATGAATAAAAATAAGTTTTTATATGAATAAATGCATTAATTAAGAAATTGTATATAAAATAACATTATATATTTTAAAATATGTATAACTTAATGAATCACAAAAAATTAAATGGAGCTCAAATATCAAAAATATTAGAGGGAAACTATCCTACTTTCGTATATTAATATATTATATTAATATAGATACTATGCGTTTTCCTCAAAAAAAAAAAAAAAGGTGCTCTCTCATGTTGGTTGAAATGTTAATATATTTGCGGAGGAGCACTTAAAATATGGTGCCATTTCTTTAATTTTGTATTTCTTGTCTTCACAGTATAAAAAGTGTTGGAATTTGGTCTTTTTATCAAATATTAATATTCTATATTTAATTTATTTATTAAGTTAAATGATAGATTATTGTTCTACTCCTAGAGTAGATGGAGTTAGTATATTTATATGCTCAAAACCAATTTGTGGTGAGTGAGATATGAATATAAAATTTGGAGTTTGGATGAATTACTTCATTATTTAATGAAGTGGAGATTATCAGGTTCGGACTCAGTTTCGGGTTCGGGTTCGGGTTTCGTGGCCATTGGTCTTTTGGGCTATTATTTTGGCTTGGTCATGGACTTGGCTTGTGTCTTGGATGTTTTATGTTTTGGGCCTCCAAAATTAAAACAAATGGGCTTGCATGTTGAAGTCCAATTCGGATTCGGAAGCCCAATTCATTGTTGGTCCAACGTGCGTTGTGTACAAGAGACGTCTAGATATGTCTCTCGAACGAATCAAGACAAACACGTCGTCTAGGTGCGTCGCATTATCATCCACTCGTAACTCCCGGGGGTTACATGTGTAACTCTCATAACCTCCCAAGTATGGCCATGAATGGCCATGATGGACATTGACTCGCCATGACGCGCATCAATGGCTGCATTGATTCCCCCGTGTGAGAGTGCCTATAAATAGTGAGCATACGAGTCATTTTAGACACACCAAACGAAAAGCATCTCGTTGCATCTGCATTCCTCCCTTTTATTCTCCATCTTTTCCGAGCTCAATTCGTCGCCTCAATCCAGTTCACCGGAGCTCCAAGGTTTTGCGGTGATGCTACCTTCGAGACGAAGCCGTTTTATCTTTGAGGACGATAGGCCGAAACCGAGAGCACTGCCGGGGCGTACCTCATCTTGCGGAAAGAGGGCTTTCCTCAACTTGGCTTTTAGTTATTTGTTCGTTGTAATCTTCAATTTACGTTGTAATCTTTGTACGCCCGGCAAGTTCATGTACTCATTTTTTCCAACAAAAAGTTTATTTTCAAATAAGAAAAAATAATACCTCCGTCAACGGTCTTTAGACCTCGATTTTTTTTAACTGGTTTTAAACTTTATAATAGTGATTTTTAAAATAGACTTTTAGGGCATAATTTGAAAGTGGACTATCACATAGAAAAAAGTTATGTTCTAAAAATTCACTTTAAAAACAGTACGAAAAAATGGAATTAAAATATCGTAGAACGAGTAATAATTATCATTTAAAATTATTTTCATATGTGCACTACCCAAAAAGGATGTACTAGTTCTGTTAAATCGAATCAAATAATTGGTTTCATAGACTTGTATTACCTATTATTTGATTGGCTCATTGGCTTTAAAATCTTACAGTTATTTTATTGGCCATCTCTAATATTGGCAACATTAAAGGTCACATTAGTCGAAAATACCTTGGCATAGGGAATCTTGAAAAGAGCAAGTGGAAAATGATAAATATATTTGGTTAACAAATTGCCACTATAATATTGAGGGATAAAGCTCAAAATTAGCACTTGTATTCACATATCAAATCAAAGTTTGCTCTTACAATCTTTGATTTGTTCATAGGTACAAAAGGCCTTAAACCAACGGAACAGAGCCGGATACTAACTACTCCATCCGTTTATTAGGACTTGACCTGTTTCGTGAGAGCGAAACTGGCCAAAAGGTAGTTCGAACTTGGCTCAAGTACACATTTTATGTGCTCGAATTACACTCAAATCACTGGCCCTATCAATCGAGCTCAGCTCGACAAATAATTACTGAGCTTTAAGATATTTGGTAAGTGTCCATCGAGTTCGTGTCTGAATTTGCCTGGTCAAGAATTCAAAAGGATTATTATTGAAAATTTTACATTCGATCCTTCAACATATATTCGTGTAAGTGTAAGACGTGCAGTTTCCATATATAGCATTATGGCAAGTAAGGGATAAATCGTAAATTCGCAATTAAAGAAAAACAAAATTCATAAATATTGGACTTAGACTTTGTATTTTTTATTAAGAGCAAGTGTGCCAAATATATACCTATCTAGTCACAAATCCTAATATTATATAATTTCTGCACACATTATATATATGTCACATAACAAAGATGGCAGTATACATTTGCCAAAACTATGTTTTTCTTTCAAACGAAGACCCTAGTAGCCGCCCCAGGAGTCGTGCAGTCCACCTCCCTCAGCACCGTCTGCAGCCCTTGCCCTCCTCCGTTCGCCAACGGGTGTATCCCGTTACTCGGTCCCTTCATGTACTCTCGGTTCTCCCTCTCCTTCGCAAACGAAACGTTGTAACGTTTCTCAACATCTATTTACAACAAAAACAAACCCAATTGTTAATCCACGGCGGACTTGCATTAAATATTGCGACAACATGATTTTGACATATGGTTTTATTTCTTTTTTTTGACAGATTTTGACCTTTCAGAGACTTATGTGGTTTTATTTCTTTTCCCGACCATCTTCGTAAGTGGGACAGTACAGTACATCAATCAATTATTCTCTTCCCACTTAAAAGTAAATAAAAATACATACATTTTTATATTCATTTCGCTATTATATCATGCCAGATTTCAGTATAACCCCACTCATTATAAAAATTAAAAAAATATACCGAGGAGTATATAAGACATAGTTATCACGAAAGAGAATGAAAATATGCATTACGCACCGTTGGCGAGGTTGTCGTAGAGCTGGCCGTCGCGGGTGAGAGCCATCATCACCTGAGGTATCCCGAGGGGCAGGCTGTCGCCCCGATCGACCTGCCAGAAGTGTATGACCTTGCCGTAGGTCTTGGCGACCTTGTCGAGGTCCTGGCGCTGGACGGGGGCCGGGACGCCCGGCATGAAGAGGACGCCGCTCTTCACCTCGTACTCGTGCGAGTGCCAGAGCCGCTTCTCGTCGTCGGGCAGCGTCAGGAAGAGCGCCTCCGAGACCATGTACTCGAGCCCGATGAGGCGGCCATCCTCGTCGGGCCGGTCGTAGATGAGGCACTGCCGGAACTCCTCGTTCTGGTGGGCGCAGAAGTGGTGGGCCTCCACCTGCCGGCTCATGTCGTGCCCATAGAAATGGAAACTGATAACAATCAATCACGAAAAAGAATAAATTAATAATACTTAGAAATTAATGTGTGCGAGAATTAATGGAATTAAGAATTACGCGCAGAGGTGCTGGTGGATTTTGTTGATGGGGCCGAAGCCTTGGATGGTGGCGGTGGCTTTGTCGACGAGGGACGTCGACGTCTGAGTCGGCTCGCCGGGGATATCTGGGTGAGTTGACACGTTCACTCCTTCCATCTTTTCTTACTATCCGTGCTGAGTCTGGATCGGAATTTCAAGAGGGACGGAGAGGCAATTACTCCATTGTTAAGTACAAGGAGGCGAGGCTGCGTGGGAATGCCATGTTGCAGAAACGTGGCATAATTGCAGGACACGTGTAACGTCGGTAAAATGATTAGGCGTGCACTTCGGATCTTTCGAGTTTGGTTTCTAATTCCAACTTACCGAAAAATCAATATAAACGAAATTATTAAAAAAATATTTTTCATAATTTTTTTTATCAGTCAAACACAACATACTCACACACACGCACTCAGGGTGACTCGAACCCTAACCTTTTAGATTGGAGGGGAAGCGTCTTACCAATTGAGTTGCGCTTATTCCATTATAAATCTAGTGACTAAGTAATTGAATATGTCACGTAATTAAATCGAATATATAGATGAAAATAAAATTTGCAAATATATATAGTTTGTGGATAGTAGTAATGTATAAATATATAGTAATGATGTGTGTAATAATTTTCTATGGCCAATTCATTTATTTTTATACGAGTACATAAAAAAACATAAACTGACCAATATTTCAGGCATAATTGATATGAACTTTATGTGATGTATATTACACTATGTTTTTAGACAAATAAATTTGTAGATAAATTTCATTTTTTTTTCTTCTTACTGTTCTAATTTATAAAAATAAGAATCAAAGTCGATGATGAGTAAATAAAAGATGACAATGAGTCGCACTAAGACATTAAGGGGTGTTTGGTTTATAGGATTAGATTCAATTTAGGATAGCCCAAGATTGAATCATCCAAGACTAAATTAGTCTTAGGGGGTATGCCAAGACTTAAAATGAAGACAAGTCATGACTAATCCTATGTGGCAATGTCATGAGATTAAGTCTTGGACATTGTCCATTAAACCAAACATAAATGTAAGATTTAGTCTCACTAACCAAACACCCCTAACTAGTTTGTTATCTGTTACTATTAAGACAATGCGGAGTAACATTTTGATAGAAATGCTCCTCTATCTACGGTGGGCACCAGTGATGTGGTTGTGCCATGTCTGCAATTTTTTCTTTTAGCGTTTAGTTTTTATGTTGGAGTTTAGTTTTTTATAGTATGGTTTAATTATTTTTGTTAGGATTTTTATTAACTTCCTCATATATTCTAATGTCACATCATCCGTAGACACATTAAGCATGACCACGATGAGCATTGGAGCAATACTCACATTTTGATGTGCATTTCTTATGAAAAATAATTGTCTAATCATTATCATTGAGTTAATTATTTCTAATATAGACAAATTTAAGAGGTTCTCATTCATTATTCCTAAGATAGTATCGCTTTTCCAATAAATTTAATAAAAAGAAATAAACCTAATTCAAAAACTATACAGCGGAGTATTAAATGTATTAATTTTTTTGAATATATTTTGAGATTAGCACGACAAAATGTTGATATTAGGACATATTCGAATAAAAAAAGTGTATAAATAATTACTATAAATTATTTATTTTATCTTGACTTGTCATATTTCCCAAACACGCCTTTAAGATATTCGGTATATTCGAGTCAAGAGCTTAAAAGATTATTATTGAAAACTTTATATATATTCGGGTGTAATAAAATGTGCAATTTCCATATATAACCTTATACAAGACCCGGATGATATCATATGTGTTTGGTACAAATTGCAAACTCTATATTAAAATTTAAATTGACTATTTTACCCTTATTAAATACCCCTACCGATTTCACTATATATCGTTGAGATTAAATAGTACCCTTTATTTATTATTTATTACTCTGTATTATTATTATTATTATTATTATTTATTATATTGTTGAGTTATTATTTTATTATTATTCTTGTTATTATTATATATTATTACTATTATTGTTATTATATTTATTATTATTATTATTATTATTATATTATATTGTTGAGTTATTATTTTATATATTCTTGTTATTATTAATTATTACTATTATTATTTATTATTATTATTATTATATTTATTATTATTATTCTTCTGTATTATAATTATTACTATTATTATATTATAAATTATTATTATTATTTATTATTTATTACTATTATTATAATTGTTACTATTACTATTACTATTATTATTATTATTATTATTACTATTATTATTATTTTTTTTATTATATTATTATTATTATTATTATTATATGTTGAGTTATTATTTTTATTATTCTTGTTATTATTATAATTATTACTATTATTGTTATTATTATTTATTTATTATTATTATTATATATTATTATATTGTTGAGTTATTATTTTTTATTATTCTTGTTATTATTATAATTATTACTATTATTGTTATTTATTATTATTATTATTATTATATTTATTATTATTATTATTCTTGTTATTATTATAACTTATTACTATTATTATTATTATTAAATTATTGTTATTATTTATTATTATTATTACTATTATTATAATTGTTACTATTACTATTACTATTATTATTATTATTATTATATTATTACATTATTATTATTATTATTATTGATATTATTTATTTATTATTTTATTATTATTATTTTATTACATTATTATTATTATTATTTTATTACATTATTATTACTATTATTATATTATTATATTACATTATTATTATTATTATTGATTTATTATTAGTAAAGAAGGAAAAAAGCAAAAAATAAAATAAAATTAATAATCCAAAATTGATTATACCTCCCAAAATTATCTCCTTGAGCAGGAAAAAGGAGTCGTGCTTCTGAAATCCTCTCCCGCCATGAAAGCACTCTCCCTTCACCCTTCTCTCTCTCCCTCTCCCTTCACGCCAATCGCTACCAGCAGACTATCTCCATTGCCGCTTTTCGCACCTTCTCTCCGCTTCCAATCCCTCCAATCATTCAATTACAGGCGCTACTCGCGCTTCACAGCTCCCTACAAATTCCCGAGCTCGGTGTTCCCCGTCGGCCAACTCCCCGACGATGATAACGAAGTGGAATCCGACGACGAAGAGGAGGAGGAGGACGTGGCGGCGGAGGAGTACGACGCAGTTTCCGGCGAGACAGGGGGAGACAGCGAGCAGGACGAAGATGAAGAGGACGACGAGGTTTCGGAGGCGAGCGGCGGTGGCTTGCCGAGGTATGAGGAGTTTAAGTGGCAGAGAGTGGAGAGGATTAAGAATGAGGTGCAGGAGTTCGGCGAGGAGATCATCGATGTCGAGGAGTTGGCTTCCGTCTACGACTTCAGGATTGATAAATTCCAGGTTTCCCCCTTCTCTTCCGATGTCTACGCATAATTTTTCAAATTATATTTGCTTAATTGAAATGACTTTGTGGTCACGAGAATTGCACATGGTGAATGCTTTCTGTAAATTTATGTTGTGATTGTGAATCTGGCTTTTCTCGGTTCTTTGCAGCGATTGGCCATTCAAGCATTGTTGAAAGGCTCTTCAGTAGTGGTTTCTGCACCAACTAGTAGTGGGAAAACATTGATTGCCGAAGCTGCTGCAGTTGCTACTGTTGCCCGAGGGAAGAGATTGTTTTACACTACTCCTTTGAAAGCTTTGTCAAATCAGAAGTTTCGTGACTTCCGGTAGGAATATTGGTCTTGTTAGTAGTTTTTATTGAAAAAACTTTGGTGATCATTAATTTGATTTCTCATGTGTGGATTCGCAGCGAGGCATTTGGTGATACTAATGTTGGACTCCTCACTGGAGATTCTGCTGTGAATAAAGATGCTCGAATTTTGATAATGACCACAGAGATTTTGCGCAACATGCTATATCGGAGGTGATTATAACATGATGTTTCTTTTGAATTGTTATTACGAATCAGGATTTGAAAGTTGAAAGTTTGTGGTATTAAAAATTTCTCTTTTATGGTCAGCATAGATTCTTCGTTGACCTTGGAAGGATTCATACATTGTCTTGAAGTGTTTTCATAATTTTATGCATTTTGATTCTATGTTATTACATGGCACGTTCTGTTTTGTATAGTAACTTTTTCATATCTTGTGTACTTTTATGTAACTGCGTTATCATCTCCTTTTTCTTAAACTTGTGGATACATTTGTGATTCAGTGTTGGAATGGAGTCATCTGATAGTATGCTGTCCGATGTGGATGTGATTGTTTTAGATGAAGTGCATTACTTGAGCGACATATCCCGTGGTACAGTTTGGGAGGAGATTGTGAGTAATTTTCTTTATACGGAGTAAAAATATAAATAATTGCATATGTTGTTAATTGTTGCTTATGTAGGTGATTTACTGCCCCAAAAAAGTGCAATTGATATGTCTTTCCGCCACTGTTGCAAACCCCGATGAGTTGGCAGGTTGGATTGGTCAGGTACTGCTTCTACTCTTGGCCTGTCGTGAAGGTTGTTGTGCAAGGTAGTAATGAAATAGTACTTTCTCAGAAGTACTTGGAATTTTGTAGGTTTAAAGTCGTCAATATCCTGTAAGAATGTTTGGTTAATATTTGGAATTTCGATTAAAAAGGATGTAAGGTTTAAAGTGCATTCTCTAATTCTAGTGTTTGGTGGCTGATTCAGAAAAAGAAAGCATCGACTTTTTTTCTCTCTTTCATCTGCTTTGTATAGTGTTCACTCTCTTTTCTCGTATCTAATGCTCTGCTGTGTTCTGCTTGAAAGATTCACGGAAAAACTGAGTTGGTAACATCATCTAAGCGTCCAGTGCCATTGACTTGGCACTTCTCAACAAAGACAGCATTGTTACCACTTCTTGATCAGAAAGGCACTGCCATGAACAGGTGATTTTCTTGTGGTAGATATTGCTCGAGATTGGGTTTTGAATTTATAGTTAGGTTGGTCTCACCTTTGAATTTTGTCTTTTCTTTGTGACTGAAACTGGTTCTAACAGTTGTGCTCTCGTACCTATCTGCAATATATTTCGACTAGTACAGGAGGCTGACTCTCAACCAGTTACAGCGTGATTCATCAGGAGATAATGCATACAGGGATGAGAATCCTAGAAGAATGAGATCAAAGAAATATCAGTTTGATGTGCCTCCACTTTCAAAGCATGACATGAACTCTATCCGTAGGTCGCAGGTATGAACTATCCTTAGTTGACCCTCAATTGAAAATTATATCTTAAACCAGAGATCATTTTTCCATTTTGGTAGAATACAGGTTCCACAAGTTATAGACACACTGTGGCATCTAAAAACAAGAGATATGCTTCCAGCTGTCTGGTTCATCTTCAGCAGAAAAGGCTGTGATGCTGCAGTTCAATATCTTGAAGACTGCACTCTATTGGACGAATGTGAGATAACTGAAGTAGAACTCGCACTTAAAAAGTTTCGAGTAAAATATCCCGATGCTGTGAGGGAGTCTTCTGCAAAAGGACTTCTTCGAGGTGTTGCTTCTCATCATGCTGGCTGCCTTCCCCTCTGGAAATCATTCATCGAGGAGCTTTTCCAAAGGGGGCTTGTGAAGGTTGTATTTGCTACAGAGACTCTCGCTGCTGGAATCAACATGCCTGCGAGAACTGCTGTTATTTCTTCTCTGAGTAAAAGGATTGACAGTGGACGTACGCTTTTAAGTTCAAATGAGCTGCTGCAAATGGCTGGACGTGCTGGGAGAAGAGGCATTGATGAAAGGGGTCATGTTGTTCTTATTCAAACACCTTATGAAGGAGCTGAAGAATGCTGTAAAGTTCTCTTTTCTGGATTAGAACCTCTTGTTTCACAGTTTACAGCTTCATATGGAATGGTGCTTAATCTGCTCGCGGTATGGTCTTAACAAAACACTCTTTTTTTGTTGTGATCTCGATTTTATAAAGATCATATATCATCATTTGCAGGGAGCCAAAGTTACACGTAGCTCAACGGAATCAAATGTCTCGAATATCACTCAAGCTGGACGGACATTGGAAGAAGCAAGGAAGTTGGTCGAACAAAGTTTTGGAAATTATGTGGGGAGCAATGTCATGCTTGCTGCTAAGGATGAGCTTGCTAGGATAGAGACAGAGATACAGATGCTGGCTTCAGAAATTACTGATGAAGCTATCGATAAGAAGAGCCAGAAAATGTTGTCCCGCTTGTCTTACAAAGAAATTGCCGATCTGCAGGAAGAACTGAGGGTATCTATCTTTGCTCATTGTTCTTCCTAGATTAAAGAATCTCGTGTTGTGGCCGAAAAAACATTCTGTCTTTTCTTCTTAGGTGGAGAAACGTGTTCGATCTGAACTTAGGAAAAGAGTGGAACTTGAGAGAATTTTTTCCTTCAAGCCCCTACTTGAGGAGCTTGGAGATGAGCACCTACCTTTTATGTCTCTGCAGCATACTGATGCAGATGGTGTTCTGCATCAAATCCCTGCTGTTTTTTTGGGAAAGGTTGATTCATTGAAGACTTTAAAATTGAAAAATATGGTAAGTTATCCCTTTCTGCTAACTTGGAAAGCTTCTCAAGTTTATCTCTAAAATCATTAGAAAGTTTTGAAGATCTCTAAAATTTGCTACTTGTGCCTGCTGCACAAGTCATTTAACTGCATGCCACTTGGGACGCATTTGTATCACACTATGCTTGTACCTGCTAGTTTGTGCTATTCCGTGTCAATTTCTTAGCATCACTTCAAATATGTTCTCCCTTGTTGATGCTATTGCCTTCAAAAGGTTTCTATGGCTGATGAGATATCATACGCTTCCAACCATATGCTATTATCATTTGTAATAAAAACATTGTTTGCTTGAAGGTGGAATCACCATCGTTTGATTTAGTAGTGCATGGTACTACATCTGTTAGAGAAAAAGAGGATTAGAATGTAGAATATTCTGGTTCAGTGTCTGACCTTTCTTTCTCTTCATTGAGATCAATTTAATGGCGTTCTATCCTGGATAACAGGTTCAAGAATCTGATTCTTTTGCGCTAAACAACACAAGTAATTCAAGTGATACTGAGGCTGAACCATCATATTATGTAGCACTTGGTTCGGATAACTCTTGGTACCTTTTCACTGAGAAGTGGATCAGAACCATCTACAAAACTGGCTTTCCCAACGTTGCCTTGGCTGTAGATGACGCTTTACCTCGTGAAATAATGACAAATCTGCTTGATAAGGAAGAAATGCAGTGGCAAAAGGTTGCAGAATCACAATTTGGCGGCCTATGGTGCATGGAAGGATCTCTTGAGACGTGGTCTTGGAGTTTAAATGTGCCAGTCTTGAGTAGTCTTTCTGATGAAGATGAGGTAATCTAAATAATTATTTAGTAAGATGCATACCTTAGTTTCAGTTCCTCATTAGTTTACAGTTCATAGCTGGTTGTCTCTGTTGTGGCCTTAGGTTTTAAAGTTCTCTGAAGCATACCAAAATGCTGTCCAAATCTACAAAGACCAAAGAAACAAAGTTGCACGTTTGAAGAAAAGGATAGCACGCACAGAAGGCTTCAGAGAGTACAAGAAAATTCTAGATACAGCCAAGTTTAACGAAGAGAAGATACGGAGATTAAAGGCTAGATCACTTCGTTTAGCTACTAGAATAGAGCAGATAGAACCGTCTGGCTGGAAGGAATTTCTTCAGGTAATATCTTCGGGTTGCTTTCTACTGTAGAAAATAAATTATGCGCGCGATGCGAAATCATTCTTTAAATCTTGCACAAGTGCTTTTAGTGTTTTCCTGTACAAATAATTTACTCCCCCCCCCTCCCTCAAAGTTCCTGTTTATGTCCAGATCACTCTTCTATTTAGACAAAACAAAAAGAATCGTCTTTGACATAACTACTTCCTTGCATAAGCACTTAACAGGAGTCATTACTGTTATGCGTTCTTCGTCTATTTGTAATAATTCATTTTTCTTGTTTCTAAACTTACATGTTACTAGTGCTAAATCATTTCGTCTGTCATCCAGATTAGCAATGTGATACACTGAAGTGAGGGCATTGGATATCAACTCACACGTTATATTTCCGCTGGGTGAAACTGCTGCTGCAATTCGAGGGGAGAATGAACTCTGGCTAGCTATGGTTCTTCGAAACAAAGTCCTCCTTGATTTGAAGCCTGCACAGCTAGCTGCGGTTTGTGGAAGTTTAGTGTCTGAAGGAATCAAAGTTCGACCTTGGAAAAACAATAGGTATATTCCAAGTTTATTTCAGTTGAAATCTTTATACATACATTAAAGTTTGCTCCAAGTTCCTCATATTGAGAATGATGAATCAGAACTCCATTTCTGGGTCTAATCTTTTGTTCATTTTTGGCCTGTGCAGCTACATATATGAAGCCTCGACCACTGTTATGAACGTGATCACCTTTTTAGATGAACTGAGGAACTCACTTTTAGATCTTCAGGAAAAGCATGGAGTGAAGGTAATCAATCTTATTGAGCCTAGGAAATTGACATAGTATATAGATCAAAACGGTGCTAATCTTGAATTAAAATGGTGCTTTTATAGATTTCTTGCTGCTTGGATAGCCAATTTGCCGGGATGGTTGAAGCCTGGGCTTCTGGTCTAACTTGGAGGGAGATTATGATGGAGTGTGCCATGGATGAAGGAGATCTAGCTCGCCTTTTACGAAGAACGATCGATCTATTAGCACAGGTACCTAAATTGCCTGATATTGATCAACGGCTGAAAAGCAATGCGGTGAAAGCTTCGAGTGTTATGGACCGTCCACCCATTAGTGAATTGGTAGGATGATGAAGTGAGTTTGCCAAATTCTGTAGTATTAATTTATCATAATTCTTTGTTTGCTAAAGGAAAAAAAAAAAAAAAAAAAAAAGATGAAATCTTAATTCTTTATATGCCTCGAGGTATATAAACTTGTAATCTTTCTTCCTTTTTTTTTTTTGTAAGCGGAAGTGAAATTACTTCTCTAAGCAGTGTAATAAGAACAGTGGCTAATGGAAATCTCGATTCTTTTTTATATTTTGAGATAATGTTAGTAATGAATTTTACAAAAACATTCATTTTTTAAAACATGATTTTTTAAATTTAACTTCGCTATGAGGATTTATTTTCTAAGAAAACCCGAATTCATGTTTTTATCGTTTCAATAAAAACATGCGGCATCTTACACTTGTGTAATTAGTGTCCTCACATTTTATAATTTGGAAAACTAAATAGATAATGAATAATCATCCATGATATATATAAAGCATTTCATATATTCACAACAAACATACAAATACTGTAAGTCCATAATATTTATTGATTTGCTGTAGTACCAAATACATTAGCCTAAAAGAATGCAGATGGCAAGTAACATCTGGAAAAAAAAAAATACATAAACTGAACTACAAAAGTGTTGGCCTTAATAAGAGACTAGAGTATATGAAAGGATACATTTTTCTCCATTTCACATTACAAAATAAATTAATGTTTACATCAATTGACCTTTATTGAAGTATACTGCATTCCACCTAGTCTACTTAAGCATCCACTGGCAACGGCTGAATGCTCGTGTGCGCGGCCGTCTAGGGCCGTACAGAGCCTTCCTCCTCGATTTTGGCCGATACAAGAAGTCTTCTGTGTTTAAAACATACGAGATCTGAAAGGGCAAAAAAAAAACGCCGTTAAAAGGGATGACAAATTGCAGAGAAGCAATTTGCAGAAGAAACCATTAACATTCATGTGCAGAAAAAGACAAATTTGCTTTTGTAGAACTTACCTTCAACGAGTTGCAATTCACCTTCATCTCCACACCATTACGAATTACGAGATCTTCCATGGCTTTGCACGTCTCTGAATATTCGTCTCCTCTTGAATATAACTTTTTGCTTCTGCAAATTCGGTCAGAAATTAACATTTTGAAGTACTTGATCGAGACTTAGTAATTTCTTGTTGACAGATCGTATATACCTCTCCAAGAATACCCCAGGGTTTTCCTTACTTTCAGGAACTGCTAAGAGTTCGTCGTTCAAGTAAGAAGCGAAGTAGGGGTTCATAGAGACAGCTACCGAGTGGTCGACTTTGTTGAGCTCATCTCTCATCAACTGTATGGTGAAACGCTTTGATCCAGGAATCTGCAGTAGTTCAAAATGAATTCTTAGTCAATATATTTGAACAGAATAAGTCACACTTGATCTCCAATGATGAAGCAAAAGTACTTACAAACTCCATTCGATACAAGTTATCATCCAGAAGAAGAAAGCGGGCGTTTTCACAGTACACTGCGTTAGAGAATGTTTCGGGACTTCTTGAGTTTTCATATGAATACAGTTGGATGAGTTTATTTTCCATCTCCTCAAGTGCAATGAATTGTAGCTGTGGAAAATTACATGAACATATTTTTCGATCAGAGCCTCAGAAGCTGCTGCTTTATTAAAGAAAATGTAGAGGGGCGAAAAAAAAAATCATTTGCAAAATAACCTGTTTGACAAGTTTATGTATCAGCTTGTCTAATGTAAACAGAATGTAGGATTGAGCACCAAGTAGAGCTCGACACTCATCTTCGAACTTTGCGTTATCGGAGGATCCATTCAGCAAACTCTGCAGCGCATCCTTAAACCTGTTCCAAATTGTAACTTTTGAGTTTACTAATAATGTCTATAAGAGCTCCATCCCAAGAAAACGAGACAATCATAAAATCGATGTAAATTACCTAGCATACGAATCTGCTGAATTTCCATCATTTGGAACCCTCCGTTTATTTTCAGGAGATGAAGAGTGCAACTTGGCAGTCTTCATTCTTTCATACAACATCTGTAAAACATAGGCAGTGAGTTACGAGGATAAAAATTTTCTGCAGATATAGATATAAGCCTTTTTCTGCAGTTAATTACACTTTACCTGATGAAGCCTGAAAAGCATATAGAACGAATCGTTTCCATAAAAGATTCGGCTCATCTTCTCTTTGCATTTTAATGCACTGGGGATCTTCATCGTAAGAGGCTTAATTGTTTGTAGAAAGCGATCGGACATGAGCATCGCTCCTTCATTTTCATCGGCATCTTCCATATCCGCCTCCTCGTCACTCTCAGCCTTCTTATCATTCTCATCATCATCAGGCTCTTCAGGAGACAACTCTTCTCCATTTGCAGACTCACTTAATGAATCATCGCCATTTTCAGAAGCATTTTCACTGTCTGATGAGACCCGAGCACTTTCGTCACCTCCATTAGCATTAGCATCAGTTTCTTCTCCTCCTCTAGTTTCCAAAGCACTGGAATCAGTTTTAGAGAGAGTCTGCTCTTCTTTGGTGTCAGTATCAGGATCAAATGCGTTCTCCTCTAAATTTCTGCTGGGAGATAGTTCACCCTCTTCTCTCTCAACTTTAACAAGAGCTTCATTACCCTCATGACGTTTCTCAACATTGACCTCACCCAGCATCATCTCAGTTGAACACGAAGTCAGTTTTGCGAGAGCACCATCCTGCAGAGTTAAAAAGTATTTTAGAAAGAAAAATGATACATTTATCTCAGATAGTGAAACAAGTTAGAAATAGCCAGTAGAGAACTATTTTCAATAAAGACAAGTAAGAGGACTATATATGGTAAAACCTAAAACTTTAAGGTTAGATTCTGCGAAAATGAAAAGCAGAATTGCAAAATTTGCTTAAGCCAACCCCTAAAAGTAGTAGTAATTCATAAGAGCAGCAGCATAACCTGAAGTTTCAGCAATTACCCACTTTCTCAAATTTAGTGAAGTGAAAAAAATTCCAGCTCTAAGTATGGCTCAAGTACCTACCCAGATAATTTTTCTTACAGCTCAAGAAACCTAAGAAAGCATATTCAAACCATAAACAAAAACGCCAATTGGACATAAGTGGTTCAGATGGTGAACTCCTACAAGGAAATGTTACCCAAACAGTCCAATGTACCTTGGGTTCTTGACTAGGCGCCAGTGTCATCCCGCGATCTGCATTTGCTTGACCAGCTTCTGGTAAAGGAGAAATAAACCAAATAAAATAAAATAAACGTCCATAATTCCAATGGTAGAATCACAAGGGGGATCAGATATGGAATATAATAAATGATAGCAATTACCTGCTGAATCAATTTCCATAGTCATGTTATTTTCTCCTGGAGCAACTGGAGATTCATAACATAATATACCACTCTTACTGGCAACAGTATATGCAGAAGGAGAACCATCATGAATATTCCCATTATTAGCTCGCGCCACTTGTGCAATGGAATCTTCCTGCGGAGATTCATCTCCCCTTTTCAACATTTCTGCAGGTTTGCAGTTAGCAACCTCATCAGCACCATTTTGATTCAAGTTTTGCTTCGTACAATTGTTAGCCTCAACGACATATTTTGTATCCTCTGCAGTAGGACATGAAGGAACACCAAGCAACGGCACGAGGAAAGTTGTCCAAATCTTCATGACTTTGTCACATTGTTCAGGTGTACAAACTTCTCCACAAGAATATTTCATGAGCTGATTTATATCTTCTTGGATTTCAAGGTCAGTAAACTCAAACTCCATATGCGGTTTAGTGGGTTGGGTATATACACCAGCAAGGGAGAGGACCATTTCGTCTTCATTCTGATTCTTTTCAATCATCTCTTTGATCTCAGCCACCAGTGCTAGATAGAAGAAAGCACAAAAAAAAAAAAAAAAAACATGGTCAGGAAAAATCTCTTTCTTGCCAGACTGATATGAGTATATATAAATACTGCAATCTAGAGCAAAGAGTGGCTAATTTAGTTATTCATGCTTGAGCGAGAGATAATCCAGAAGAGAATTAGCTTAACAGGTATAATTGAAAGGTGAAATAATCTAGATCTTTAGTAAAAGAGAATTGAAGAGAGGCTGAAGAGGTATCTTCCATATATAAAGATACCATTTACTTATAATTAAATGATAGAGGAATCATATATGAAATTACTCATGCAACCAAACAAACAATTATAGATTGCTTGCCTTATATAGATAATCAAAATCAAGATGGTAAAAGTCACCTGAACATATAAAAAGGAGAAAATGAAGCAAGAAGAGAAAGATGAATTAGCTATGCAAGTGAAGTGAGATTTCGACAAGTTTCTCGGCTTCCACCTCCACATATCAATATTAATTTTTTTACGAACAAAAAAGGCAGAACTCCTCATTTGCACAGAGAAGCATATACAAACTTATTGGGTTTTCAAAAGGGAACATTACAGTTAATAACTTATCAAATATCCAATGGCACATACCTACATAACATAGTATTTGAATTTTTTGATATAGAACTTATATCTATGACAACTGGGTAAGATTTTGTATCTATGTAATTCCATCTATCTAGCATAAACTTCATACGTAACTTTCTGTCACAAAGGAAGATTAATAAGCATCATCTCTGAGCTGGCAGAGCCCCTTTCTTTTTCAAACCAGTGATGACATGTGAAGTCAAGAAATACTGTTTATAATTATCACTCAAGAAATGCCACCTAAGCTTTAAACACGACATGTAAGAACGGCTAGAAACTTTTAACATCACATACAACCATTTACAGCATAAAGCATAAACCTCACAATAATACAGAACAATAAGATTCAAACTGAAGAAATTGCAACTTAGGAGCACAACCACTTTTCTTTCTTTGGTTGTTCTTTCATGAACACTGCAACTCAGAAGCACTGTTGAACTGTGTACTTCTGATAACTCAAAGAAGATTTAATTTACGGAAAAAGATTGCTCTAATTCAGTTCTGGAAATCACAGAAAACCAATATAGAAAGAAATGGAAAAAACTAAATACCACAGATACCTGACTCTTGGAAATCAATGCCAAGTAAATTTTGCATTGTCATATATGTGAAGGAAAGGAAGGAAAGTGAACAAGGAAAAGGCGAATGGGATGAGAAGACGAACAGGAGAAGAGTGGTGGTGGAGAAGAAGCGAAGAAAGAAGGCGATGAAAACAAAGACTAAAGGAGAAACTTAAATGTCAACCACCCTGAAGGCGACAAAAATTTATTGTGTGTAACTGTGCTCGGAACGGGTAAAAATAATAAATATTGAAGGACAAAAAGGGGAAATAATGAGAAATTTGTGCAGTTGGAACTGTCATTTTGCAATATACCGCACCAAAGGACCAAAGAAGCTTTACATAAGCCACAATTTTCACCATCAATGAACCATAAAACTCCAGACAGCAAAAATGACGACCAGGAAGTGCGCCCAAACAAATTAACAAGTAACGAAGAAGAGACTCCACCCATTACAAATAAAAGTCAAATAGGAGAAGCCACAAACAAAATATGCACGAAGGACGCTGAGAATCAAGTAAAAATAACATTATTCTAGTACCTTTGGCGCTCAAGTTCTTTGTATCCTGCTGTTTAAAGTAGAAGCTCCTGTAATCAAGTGACTTATGGTAGTTCTTAGAATAAATTTCAGCCCAAACTTTGTTGAAATCAGCACGGCACTTTGCCCATTCTTCTTGTTTCTGCTTCAATCGGGTCAGAATAACCGGCAGGGCTAGAGGTGCATTTTTCCTTAATACATCCACTACATCTAGCCCGTGGTCACCATATAAACGTTCAATGCACCGTAGGTGAAGCGCTGAAAGGGGAAAAAAGAAGAGTAAGTCCATTAAATATTTAATCACAATATATGTCCATGACGAAATCACTAGAATCATACTATACCAGACAAATGATCTTCAATACAAAATGAAGTTTCGATTTTATATGTATGAGCATTCATGATGTCTAAGAGTTCTTCAACACGCTTGGCTGTTGAATTTACTGATTCCAACAACATGTCAAGTTCAAACCTGTAACCATAATAAGATCGCCACTTGTTAATTGACAACATAAAAAAATCCACTAAATCTCGTACTTGAAGAAATGGAAATGATAAGGAAGCACCAAACAGCAGTCAACAGTTCTCAGCTGCCTATATAATTATAGTCAGCAATAAAATTATAGTACATATATTTGAGCCTTAAATACCAAAAAAGGGTGGAATTGCAAGAGTGCATTAAGCAAGCATTGAATCCACACGACAAACATCAGACAAAGTTCTCAGGTTTTTTACCTGTCATCCTCACACCGGTTCAAGCTTTCTTCATACTGATTTTTCCGCATGTGTTTGAATGAGTAATCCTCACTTCCCGAAGTAACAGATACCCAATGATCGTTCAGTACTTTCGCATCGATCTTAGTTCTCCAGCTTGCTGATGGAATCGGATACTGCCTTATGGACATGCCAATAGATTAGTAAAATGCCCAAAATAGTCAATTAGATGTAGTAAATTAAGTCAACTTACATTTTCTGGAAGAAGTTTATAACTAGGAGTGCAGCTCTCGTAGTTAGATAGATCAAGTTCATGAATGGGTTTTGACAGAAACTTCTCTTTACTTGCACAAATAGGTAGCTTCTGTCCAAGACCTCGATCATGTCTGTCCCTTTCTCTGGTATCATGGTCTCTTTTTGTCTCTTGATCTTCCCAGTCATGATCATCTCCATCTCTATCAACCTTTAAGGATCTGTAAACTTGCTTATTGTTCCGCAAGCTTCCTGAAAATGAGACAAATTTATTACAATTTACATACCATTCTTAACGTATTTACTCGTCATTAAAAAATAAATAAAAATAAAAATCCCATTTTCCAATATGATAAGTTTAATTTTGAAAAGTTCACAGTCAATGACAAGAGAAAATGACATAACTTTCCGCAAGCAAGTAGAATAAATGCTTACCATTCCTCTCAACATAAGTTACAAAATTTTCGCATGCCTCTGAAATGTCTGCATGTGTTCCAAGCAAGCTAGATACCTGACATCATAGCATGCCAGTCCGAATTAGACACCAGGAGGTCATAGAAATGACATAGAAAAATGAACATGGGTACTTTTGCTCAGCAGTAGTTAGCAAACTAGAGAAATGAAGAATTGCCATTGTAGACTCGACTAGAGCACTAACATCTACCAAGACAGCACAATTTGTACTGTTCTACAACTGAAATTACTTTTTATCCTAAAAAAACTGAAGTTACTTTCTAATCATTATATACTTCCAGTCATGCTAGCTTAGCCTGAATTTCAAAATTGAATGAGAGGTATTAAGTGAATGTTTGATGGATTCACGCTCGAGATGCTCATTTAGATCCAAACAATAGCTTTTAGCTCAAAAGAAGACTATGGCAATTGACAATTCACAAGTAGCAAGCAATAATAAATTACATAATCAGATATCAAAATTCTGAGGGAGATAAAGAAAGGTGGCATAGGAAAGAAAGATCACCAGTATTCGGAATTGAGCTGCAGTGACAATCTTGCTTTTAAAGGAGCGAAGGCAGTCTGCAAACTTCTCATCAATATCAGGATCCCCTAATCGATCTTTCACTTTATCACGGAAATCTGACTCCATTTCCGGCATCCCTGAGCAATAACCCAAGCTAACATTAACTTTTCCAGGATATTGCATATAGATTTCAACCAAGGAGTTATCATTCAACCTAGTGCCTGTAGATATCTATAATTCTACAAGAGATTCCCAGAATTGAAGTTTAATTTTTGATATTCAACTTATTAATGATGGTATGTATCCTTCCAAGTGTTCTGATGGGAATTTGGACAAAACCTGATATATGGAACTGATAATACAAGAAGAACACGTAACAAAGGAATTGGAAAGAATGACCAAGGATGGTCATGATAAAATGAATCTATAGGTATAAATGAGTTTGTTATAACCATTTAATACTGGACACGTGATTAATTATGTGGCACTAACTAACATAAATAGTAGGTTCTGAGTTTGCATCCGCATCTTTTCCTACCTCGATGCTGGTTAATGGCACCATCCTCTCTGCGAGAAGATCTGTTTCTGTGACCTAAGCTATCTTCATGTTCCCAGTCATTCTTTTGTCTGTCTTCTCCCTTCTCCTTATCCTTTTCGAACTGCTCGGAATCACGGTGATTGACAAGCCCATCAATAACTGCAGGCTTCTGAAAAATAGCAGAAGCATTAAAAAAAATACCATTTAGAACGAGAACAACAGATTCACTAAAGACAAGCTACCTTTTCAACATGTGCGGGCCTCGGTATGATCATTGGAGAGCCTCTATCGCCTCCATATAGGACGTGATTCTTACTAGACTGTGCATTCTGAGTAGAGACAGCACCCGTAGTATCGGGTAAGAAATGAGTGAACTCGACAAGAAGGTCAGCATGTTCCTGAAAAAGAACTGAGACCTACAAAAAAAAACATTTAACGGGCAATATATTAACTTCTATAAAATCTAACTGCTGTGACACATATCCAAGAATTTGAAATAAATTAGCATACCTCTTGATAAACCTCTTTTATAGACTTATTGTCCTTTCTGTACATATTCAATATCTCAAGGAAAGCTTTATACACATGATCATCACCTTGGAATCTAGCCTGCAATTAGTTTCAAAGTGATTCAGTCTATTAAGTACATTGGACATGTGAAGGGAGACACCATGCTTTAGCAAACATACCTTGATTTTGTTTACAAAACGGATTGCTTCTTCAAAGTCTACAGGTTTCTTTTTGAGAAATGGTTCATCCTCCAGCGGGAGGGTGATTTTATAACCCTTAGGCAAAAATGTATTGAAACCCAAAATTAGGTCTCGGTTACCTTTAAATAACTCCTTCACTCTCATTATAACACCAGATGTGTCAATTCTAGAAACAACCACACAAAGAGAATGAACAAACATTAAAATAGGAAATTGTGAGTTTATTAGTGCATGAAAAAATGAGCGAAAAAGTACAGGCTTCTACCGATGAGATTTGAAATCTTTCATCACATCTAGAAAATCCTCATACTTATCCCTACTATCTTGAAAATGCTCCTTTATGTTTTTTAAATATGACATGGCGTCACTTGTTGTCAGCCTCTGGTCGCTGCTTGCAGTTGACATTTGAACTTGCCCAAACCTTCATCGCCGAAAGCATGCAAATTTCAGATGAGTAATAGGACATAACTCTCACTAGTTCTAAAAACGAAAAAAGGCAACTGCATTGCCCCAAACTGCAAATTTCGCATCAGAAAAGGCACATAAATACTTACACTTGAAAACATATAGATTGCACAGAATCTGTTTTACCCAATCAATGAAGTTTCCTTGATTCAAGATTTTCACTAGACATTAGGTGATACATTTATATGGTGATCGTATTTACAACATATATAAGATGAAAATTTGATTGACAAACGACATTATAACTCGTACCCCAAAGTTGCATGATAACAACAGTTGAGGTTAATCGGAAAACATCAAAACGAAAAAATTACTTCTAATATGTATTATGTTCTTTTTGAATGATCATAGCAACAAAACCATCAGCCACAAAAGAAGGTTCATGTATGCCCAGTGATCAATCATCCAAAACAAGAACTTCAGAACGGAAACGCAACAAAAAGTCCTGAATTTTCGGATAAATCGACAGCAGACAACATGCAACTCAGCAACAAGCAATTCTAAACAATACTAAAGCATCATAACCGGATAAAGATAAGTTCTTTCAATGAAAATTAAACCACTGTTGGTGCCAAAATACAGCTAATTTTCAAATCAAAAGAAAACGTACTGTTCAACGCGAGGAGAAACGGCGGGCCGCTTAATTTGAGGACTCAGGAACACGTCATCTCTAGACCTCTTCATCCCAATCCGCTAACTTTTCCTCTTTTCCTAATCTCAAATCCTCAACAATAACGCTTTATTCACTCTAATCGGGAAGAATTCGTGATCCAAACACCCCTGCGGAGAAGTAATTAACCAAACCACTAAACTTAATTACACGAACAAACATTAATAATCACATCAATTAAGCACCGCTATTCACTGATTAAACGTAATCAAATCAACCTCAACCATACCTATGCGCTATGCGGAGATCACCGCCAAATTATCCTATCGTTCAAAAAAACAATCCTGCAGAGTAAACCAAAAAATCTCAAAAAGCTGAACACACACACGTTACTTGAATTGTACGAAAGGCAAAAGTTGGAGAATTTCCACATCAACAGATCCCTCGCGTCCCTTACAATGTATGTACGAAGAAGCAGAAGACAGTTTAATCCCAGCTTCGTTCGAAACAGTGTGTGTATGCACAATTTTTTTTCACGTACGCAGACCTTATACGTCTCTGTATATACAAATATAAATGGTATGTTGATTGGAAACAATTCCAAGTGTTTTCTTCGTAACCGAGAGAGGAAGAGACGAGTTTTATGGTGTGTTTGTGTCTCTGTGTGTGTTCTAGAGAGAGAGAGAGGTTGGATATATGCAGCGGTTGATTTATATATGGAGAGGGAAAGAGGTGAAGCTGTTAAACCATTTAGGAGGAATATGAGAAACTAGGTAAAATATTTTTGCATATTTTGACTAATTTTTTATGCCGCGGTTGAAAATATTCTAAACCATTTAAAATAATATAATCGACTTCATAAAGTTATTTTCGATTTAAGTTGATTATTGTATTTGCATGTTTGTGTAAAATTAGTAGATAGACGCTAATTACGACGGTGGGGTGAGGATTACTTTTAGCGGCTAGACGGGAGTTTAGACGGCGTCTAGTTAGATTAGGCCGATTAGAATTACTACTATAATGTATATTCTTTTACTATGTTTACATTATGTGTTATAGTATAAACTATATAGACACATATTATTCATAATATCATTTTCTATTCATGATAGAAGATAGGAGAAGATGTGAGAAAAATAAGTTTTAATTGGGTCGATAAAGTGTCGCTTGTTGTCTAGGCAGATTAAACATTAATCGGAACGGTATGTTATCGTCTAGTGTCTAGGGAGGGGCTAGACGGACCTAGACAAGATTTTTTAGAACAATGGTAAAATTGTTATGAAGTTGAGCTGAGTTTAATAATTTCGATCACCTTCTACGTCAAACGTGTTGAGAATTAATTAATATGAAAATTAGTTTCAATTATGAATGGAGTAATTGTTGAAAATTGTAAAATATAATTTCACGTGGTAAAAACAAAAGTTATGTCAATTAAAAAATTGTTGACACTCGATTTACTAATTAGTGACTTTGGTCTTCAACGAATTTCATTTAATTCCTAATAATAATAAAAAGGTATACTTTATTTTTTTAAAAAATAAATACGTCTATTATACATAAATCCTTAATTATATGCACGTAGTAAAAAGAAAAATATGGCCCCTCTATATCGCTTATGTAAGATATTTGTATTTGAGAAAATTGTGGATTCGGATTTTTGTAGGCTGTAATTCGTACCACTATACAGGTCAACTTACTTAGGCGCATTAATAAAATTTAGGCGTTCACTGTATGATGTATTTTTAAGGAAAAAAAAAGGTAAAATAGATGTGTTACATTGTTTCTAATTATTTTTTATTGATATAGTTGGGGCGGTAAAAAGAAGCTCAAAATGTGGGCTGCGTCTCTTACTCAAATATTCCCTCCGTCCCACCTAATTAGTCTATATTTATTATTTTATACCTCACATATGAATATAAAGTGGACTAAATAGGTGGGACGGAGTAAGAAAATGTCAACCTCATTTTTATTTCTTCACGCAATTGAAAGAAATAGGTAATCCATATGTCTCACTTAAATAGTCCACATTTTTTTATTGGTTTTCCCATATAATAATCCACTTTCCTAAAATGGTAAAAATTTATCTCACAAGTAATACTATTTTAAAATTCTCTATCTCTACTCCTTTCAAAAAAAAAATTATCTATCTCTACTTACATTGGTTTCTGTGCCAAAAGCAATATGACTATTTAGGTGGGACGGATGGGGTATTTTATAATTTTAATTATTGAGAAAACAACACTATATGTACTCATTGTATATTGTATGTACTCAATAATATTTCCACTTAGGGTTTTTTTTTTGGCAAGTTTAGTTTTTTTTTAGTAGGGTTTATTTTTATAAGGTATATTAATTATGATTTTCCTTAAATATTTTACCACCACATCATCCGGGGGCATATTAAACATGCCCACGGTGGGTAGGAGAGAGTTCCTCCAAATTATATGGTTTGATAGTTAGACTTCCATATATTCAACGACAATATTAGGGATTACAGAAATTTTTGAAAATTATCTTGGAAATATATGAATTTTAGATATTTTATCAAAGAAAATATAGAAATGATTATGGATTAAATTATAGCGCCAAAGTACACAGAATGGACTCATGTTTACCTGATTAGGGCCGATTTGGGCTTTTTAATTGATAACAATTCATTAATTGGGCTTCTGTTTTAAATTCACAAACCTCTTACAATTTGGTTCATAATTATTTCATGCATGGTTGGAGTTTGTTGAAGCCCAACAAGTAAGCCCAGTAAATGTATGAGAATATTTATAAAACAAAAGGGAATTTATTAATCTAATATACTAAAATAGTTTTTTTTTAAGTTTTCCCTCCAAAATTATTTCATCCACATTAATTTTTCATTAATTAAAACTTAGAAGTTAGCAACAACTTTGAAATTATTTGCATTAATCAGTTTGCCCATAATTCTTATGAATAAATCACAACTTCAAAATTCTCATGCATAAATTCTTATGCTAAAGTTACGATATATATATTTGAATATATATATATATATATATATAAATTATTAAAGTGATACTTTTTTATATAAAGTATTTATGAATTATTCCACAGCAGTGTGGGGATACAATCCTAGTGTTATTTTTTGGTCTTGAATTACCTTTCTTAAAATTATAACAAAATAAATTAAAGCATCCACCATATACAGTATACTACCTGGGTTCACGATAAACGAGTATAATTTTCCATTTCCGTTCGTCCACAAAAAGGGACACTTTCCACTTTGTAATGTAGACCTCGTATAAAAAGACTCAGTTCACACTATAAGTGAGACCCAAACCCGAGTTTAACATCAACTCATTACAAGAGTATTAAAACTCGTGCTCAAAAAGCGATGTTCGTTTATCATGGACGAAGGTAGTAAATTGCAAATTCCTTATAAGTTTATATCATTTTTAACCATATTCAATTACCTAAATTCATGGCCAAATTTATATATCTTTGTAGAAATATAACCAAACACTATATCTCATTTTTTTCCTCGCTATACAAAATCTCAACCAAACACCCCTCATAAATGCCACCTAAAATTGAGTCCACATTCCAATGTGAAATCAAATATTTTTGCGAAGCTTCATTTACCAATTAGGTGCATTAACCCTTATAGTATTCAATACTATAAAGAAGGCAAAAGGTCCAACAAATCGGCCAATGTAGTAATGTGATGAAAGAAAAAGGAGATAAGAATAAAAGGGACATAACATATAAATTGATTGGAGGAAATGAGAGATGTCACGTGACGGTGAGGGAGAGAAAATGAAATAATAGGGAAGTGTCCTTATCTTCTAAGGGATGAATAAACCTTATATTACGCCTTAGTTTTTCGTCCTCTCTCATGAATCAATGTATCTGCATGTGCTAGTGTCGATCTTGTAGCCCAACTTGAGTTCCTCCAACATGTGTTCCATGAATTTTTATCGTGTTTCTGTCTCGTATTTTATGATCAATAATAAATATTTCTTCTCTCTCGTCGAACTTAGAACGTTTATTGAATATATATTAGATATAAAACAATAAACACGATTTAAGTTCGATCAGAACAGGAGAGTACAAAAATTTATCAACTTGGGGTATATATAGAATGTATTTTCACAATTTTTGGGCTCGAGAGGGGGAAAAGGACCGATTCGTTCGTATAATTTGATGTTTCGTTCTTGCTATGATTTAAGTGGGCATTTTTTTTAATTTTTTTTTTTTAAGTTTATGAGTTTCTCCAGACATACGCACAAGGCAATTCGAATTATATATTGCATTTTTGCTTGATATCTCAATATTGTATAAACATGTGATCACCGCATATATAATAATATTGAAATCAGTCTTTTTTAATTTATGAAAGATTATAACTATTGTTGTTTGTAAAAATATTATAGATATATACGATTATTTATTGATGTAATATGAAATGCTACGCAAAAATACAATAAATGACCAAGATTATAAGTAAGGGCTGGTATCGTTGCATTGAAGTTGTGTGTATCGCGTATGTATAGTATGTTTTCTCAATAAATGAACCTATTTTAATATATCTTATATATTAACTAATATATTCCTTCTGTCCCGCTAAACATTAATCACTTTATTATTTCTCACATATATTTATATTTATAATTTATAAACTCCATATATGTCACATACCATTCAGACAAGAATAGTAGTAGTAGTTGAAATACAAACATTCCCATAAAATCTTATTGAAACAGCTGTTCCTTAAATCCAGCTGTACCCTAATAACAAAACTATTTGTGAATGATCGATCAAACATCACATCATTTGTTCTTGTTGAAGGCATCGACTAAAAACCATTATAATTAAGAATTAATCATCATAATTTGAGTTTAATTACCGCAAGTAATCATTTGCCCATAAAATATTATTTGGCATATCTGCCCATTATTTAATTTTGATAATTAACTAGCTACCTACACATAAAAATTCATAGATGTTAATTCAACCAAAAATATTGACTACAAATATATTAATTACATCTACAAATACACGTATTTCTTCTACCTATACAGATATAAATTATGCAAAGCTGGTGAAAAGTTATTGCAAACATAATTATAGAGATTAATTGCTCATTAGTCCAGTTTTGGAATAGTAATTTCATTTTCACAGTCAAAATAATCACATGATGCTACTGATGCTACACTATATGCACATGTATTAAGTATCAATTATTTGATTTTATAATATTCACATAACTTTTTTTTAACGTATTATTGAACTGTTTGTTTGAAGACCGGCAAAATAGTATTTTATGGCTCTTGGAGTTCATTGCCAGTAACCCCTAAAAATTAAAATTAAAATTAAAATAAAAAAGGTAACTGTAGAATCATTCATAGTTTAGAAACCTTGAGAAGTTTGGAACATTAAATATTTGCCAATATTTCTCTATGTATATAAGGACATTATTAATGGAGCATGCAAAAATCCTCAATTAGAAAAAGAGGGTGTGACACTTTTCTTCAAAAAAATCATGTGACACTTATTAATTTTAATTTGTTGTCATGTTTTTTTGCCAGTAACCCCTAAATATATACTCTAAAGATAAATCCTACTAAAAAATATACTCTAAATGAAAAATTGTTGACGTAACACTACCACACAATAGGTGGTAGAACGTTTCTGAAATAATAAATGCCTAGACGATTTTTTTTAATCTATACAATATATAAAAGTATAATTGTTGGGAAAAATTGCAAAAATGTCATTTTCCCTATAAAAATAAACATCAATTGTCCAATCAAGATGATTTATTCAAATATTATCTAATGAATTTGGTAATAAATGTATTTTAAATTATAAATAGTCTTTTATTGTTTCTAATATACTATCTTCATCCCATTACATTAGTCACATTTACTTTTTGCACGTATTTTCACCGAAACCTAATACGGGTTTTAAAATATAATTTTATAGTATCGTTTTTTTTACGGGATACTATGAGTGTCATAGTATCCTGTAAAAAAAACGATACTACAAAATTATATTTTAAAACCCGTACTAGGTTTCGGTAGAAAAACGTGTCAAATAGTGAATGCGACTAATGTAATGGGATGAAGGTAGTATATATTTTTGCATTAAAATATTTTATTAATTTATTTATTTTTCTATATCCATATGTTATTTTATTTTATTTTTCAATTCTTTTTCATATTGATATTTGATGTAAAATTTTGTTATGGCAGTAGAAATTTTGGATACATTGTCACAAACAGAGACTAATTATTAATTGAACTTTTATAAAATAATAGTAGTACTAAGTGAAATTTAAAGCTACTCGTCGAGAATTTTAATGTAATCATGACTTATTGCTTAATTTTTTGATGTATTATTTTGTTTCAAAGAGGATGGGAACTAGATGAGAACGATGATGTAAGAGGGGTCGGAGAAAGATAGGATAAGTTTTATATTTATTACAAGATTTTTTGATATTTTGTTATGTAATTTTTTGAAATGAATATTTTATATAATAAAAAATGGAGTTTATTTAGGGAGAATGATTATTGCGTGAGAGAAAGGGAGTTGTGGAGTTGAGAGTACTTACGAGCAATTTTCTTTTTAGTATACCGTAAACAAAAACGTTTGAATCCCATCCATCTATTTTAGAGGGTTTTATTTTAATTGATTTTTATCAATGTGTAATTTCATGTGTTATTACTATATTTCATTAAACATCGATTAAGGAACTAATCTCCCGTGCATCGCACGGACGACGCACTAGTAATAGTAATACCTAGACGATTAGGTGAAGCAACAGAGCGGGAAATTATTTGTTAAGTGTCCATTTATAAATATCAAATATTGTATCACCACTTTATATTTTCTATCAACTATCGTGTTCCCCTATTTTTGTATGATAAATTCATCAATATTTGCTTTACTAGTATCACCAAAAAGTACATAACATTACTAAACAACTTAAAGGTAAAATCAAATAATAAGTTTGGGAATCTTAACTACTTTTATGCAACTTAATTTCATCCTCAAATATATTTGGCAGCTAACTAAACACTTTTTTTTTTTTTTTTTTAATTTATTTTTTTATATTGATTTTCCTTAGAAACAAGCTCTTAGTTGATACCAAGCAACAATTGTTTATATTTCAAAGGTTAGCAACTACTTTGGCCAAATATTTTTCTTTCACTTTTTCTTCTTTTCTTAGTTGCCAATATATATATAAAAGAGTTTTTTTGTTGTATTTTTATTTTTTTATTTTTGTTATATTTTTATTTTTAATTTTTTTTATAGCTGACCTAAACCAGTACAGCTAGTGGCAGCTTACCAGATGTATTATTGTTGATGCTCAAATCCAAATATAAGATTAAGATTATATTAAAATAAAGGGGAAAATGAATATAAATAAAATAACGAGGATCAGCAGCCTCTGCAGTTATTCCATATTTCTGTTTGCTGGCTTTGTCCTTATTCAGCCAATAATTAAATCGGAAGTTGTTAGTGATAATCATCATCTCTAAAATATGTCTCGCAAATTAAAACAAATCGAGATGAAATTAATTAATAAGATGATGATTGTATGGAAATAAAGAAGTAACTTGTATACTACTCGGTGTTATAAAAATGCAGCCTATAGCCGGTCTAGACGTTAGACGGCGTCCTGCCAATCCGATTAGGCGTTAGGTAGCATCCTGTGCTTAATATAATTAAATTGTGTATATTTCAAAAATTATGAATATGTATGTGTGTTTAAGCTTTCATATTTAAAGTTATAAGAAATTGTTGTAGATTGTATATGGTGAAGTTTATAGAATTGAATTATTTATTAGCATGTTATGTACTTAATAATGCGTTATGTAATAAAATTATGAATTAATTATGTCTATATAGTCTGAATATTGACATATTAGAGTATATTCATTTATCTAAAAGTAGATGAGATCTAGAAGCATAAGGCGAACTCGTTTTATTGTATGTTACTGTTAGGTTATACTTGTTTAGTTTTATGTTTAGGATTTTTTGTTTATTTCTATTACTTTTAGTTGTTTTTTTTGTTTTTCGTCTTGTTTTATGTCGAGGTTGGCATTTTTGCGACTGATAGGAATATGGAGAAAGATTCGAGAATTGAAGAGGAAAATTCAGGAACTGAAGTGGATTGAAGGAGGGAAGGAAGTGATGATAGAGTCGAGGGGAAGAAACGAAGAAGTCGAGCAAGAAATGAAGAATTTCAGAAAAGTGTCTGCCGCAATCGCTGGACTTACTGCGATCGCTGGAGCGAGACTTGTGGAATTTTATAGGCTAGGCCGCCGCGATCGCTGGACTTGCCGCAATCGTTGTCGGCGAAAAAAACTATTTTATTTTATTCCGTTTTTATTTTTTAGTTTTTAGGAAAAATAATATATTAAAGGTTAGAAGACGGTTTTTAGAGAGGACTTCTACGGGATATAACTCGGGGAAAAACTGCTATGGAGAATTCTGGGGAGAACGAGACTTAAAGTTGTGAATTTGGTGCTTACATTTATTTCGCAATTCAACGTAAGTTTTCTTCTTATGAGATTCTTGTCTTTGATTGTTATAATGATGATGAGTGGCTAAATTCTCTTATAGGATTCAGATTTCAGAAGTTGATAATTGAGATTCATGGATTGAAACATACTTGTTGATTAGCTTATGTCTGTTTAATTTAGACGCTTGATCACCGTTTGAATTTCTTAAATACTAGTTGAGATCGAGAGATAATTCTAGTATTGGATCGAGGTCTAATCAACATCGGTTTTGAATCAGAAACGTATGAATCGATTGCTTGTTTGTTCTTCATTGAATTCTTATTTGTGTAACTTGAATACGAGAGTTATGGTTACTGCTTAATTATGAATACGAAAGTTATTAATTAAGCAACTCTTAAGAATTTTTTGGTGATTGAATAAGTGTGTGTATTGATCGTGAGACTTGATTATTGACTGAAGATATTCTGAATCATAGCCCTTTAATTCTTGGTTTTCTCTACGTTTTTTTGTGTTAATTGCTTTATTATAATTCTTAGTTAAAATACCAAAATTCCTTGAATAGAATGTTTAGGATGTTTTTAATTCATGTTTCGTGTTAATACTTTTAATTGAAAAGCCATGCTAAGTTTTCCACGAGATTTGACTTGGGTTAGCTTATTAGTCTACAATAGATCTCGTACAACTGCGAGAACCTGGAGTACACTTATAGGTAGAACAGTTACTGCAAAATAGCGAGTAAATGAATATTTAAAATAAAATTATATTAAAAAAAAACTAGTTTCAACCGAAATGTTCTTCGTCTTTCTATAACCCATTTTTATTTTTATTTTTATTTTATTTTTTTAAGTTAATGATTCATAGTGAATAATTGGGTTGACTTTGAAGAAGCCACGGTCAGGGTTGGTCACATGTCAGTTGTTATTGTTAACCACGTACAAAAAATAAATCAATTCTAATTTCATAATTCTTTGGGACCAATTCCAACTTTGATGAATTCATAAGTAGTAGTAGTACTACTGAGAATAAGTCTTTCTACCCAAATTTTAAGTGAGTATATATAAAATACCCATTTTAAAAATGTATGTGTAGAAAATACCCATTTTAATATATTAATATTATATTGTTGAAATCAATGCACATCGGCGGACAGAGGTGCAGAGTTTTGACCCCACTTTTTATATTTTTTATCTATTGTGATTTATTTATATTTTTACCAATTTCTACCCCAAAATTTTTGTGGTGAAATTATATCACCGACACCAAGGGATTATTCAAAATTCACTCAAATTTAATATGATAGGTGAAACAGTTAAATTATTGAATGCATTCTCTGAAAATTCATTTTCACGGACTAAATAGTGAAAATAATAATTGTATTCGGACAAATTTGACTACTTTATCAAATTTATTTTTCACAGCAAATAATTCATAATTCATACCCGTTTTATCCTATAAAGTGGGTAGAGTGTAGAGCATTTCTTCGCTCACAGCACCTTAAAAATTATTTTCGTCATTTCTTAAAAGCTTACAATTTGGAGTATTTTTTTTAGCCCTAGAAGGCAATCAAAGACAACTTACTGGTCGCAAACTGAGGAGGAAGAAAAAGCAAACGAAATTGAAAAAGCTCACGAAATTATAGCTTTTAAGGTACATTATCAAGTTAATTATTCTATTTTTTCAATTTTATTTTTGGGATTTACATGCTCAATGTTATATTGATTCTTAAGTGTAATAGTATGATTTTAGCCGTAAGATATTTAGATAAATATGAAAATTTACTGTTTAAATAAATTTATTAATATAGTTTAAAAAGATGTTTCACGGTTAGATTAGCATTTAAACCGTAAATTTCACAGTTTAAATGCTAGTCTAACCGTGTAACACCTTTCTAAATTAACAAATCATTTTATTTAAAAATAGTATTTTTTTTTTTTGGTAGGATATTTAAAAAATATTATTAATATAGGATTGGGGTTCAGAATCTGTATAAATCTGTGTAGAAATTGTTGTTCGAATATTAGAGTGTTTTCACGGTTAGAATTAAGTGAAACCGTGTGAGATCTCACGGTTTCACTTAATTCTAACCGTGAAAAGTGATTTTCATACAATTTTTTAATAAAATAATTTGTTAATTCAGACAGGTGTTTCACGGTTAGATTAGAAGTTAAACCGTGAATTTCACGGTTTAAAGCTAGTCTAACCGTGAGTCGTCTTAGTTTAATACTATTTTTTAATAAAATAATTTGTTAATTCAGAAAGTTGTTTCACGGTTAGATTAGCATAACTTATGCGTATAATATTTTTATGCTTAGCTTTATGCATAACTTATGCGTATAATATTTTTATTAATTTTTTTTTCTGAATTAAATTCATGCAGATGTCGTTCGCTATCGTAAACTTAAATTACGGAGGAAATTGGGCCGATTGTGTGTACGAGGGCGGTAGGGAGATGGATATCGTCTTATCAACAAATGTTATCAGTGTGTACAACTTGAGATCCCAAATAAAGAATATGTGCAGTTTTTTGGGCAATGATTTTGATATCTCCTATTTGAATAAGACACGATCCGGACGTCTTGTTAAATCATCGTTGGGGACAGATGAAGAACTCGTGCGCTTGTGCAGTACCGAATCGTCTCCGAAAGTATATATATATTCGAATAACACGGCATCGTCTTCTCACTTTTCCGGTGAACGAGCCGGCCCGTCCTCTCCATATTTTCCTACGTTCGAGCAGCCGTACCAGTATGGTGGATCATTCGACTTCGGCTACCAGGGCAGTGATTGACACACAAACCTCGAACAGATTGGCATGGGCGGTCCTTTTACAAATTGGACTGGTGACGTCTATCACAGAGATCTTAACTTCGGTACCAGTTCATTTCCTCATGTCTCTACTGGCCGGGAAAATTTGATCCCGGACCTCAATTTTACCCTAGAGGATGAGGAGGATGAGCATAATGGGCGTACTGAGGCGCGGACTCGAGGTGATACGTATGAAGTCATAGACGACGACGACGACCCAGATTACGACGTTGAAGCTGATGCTGAGAGCACAGAGCGACAGACCTGGAGACAATTCTGATAGGCGGCTGAATAGGTCTTTGTTTGCCGAGTACACAACGTGGATACTTGACGAGGGCAGGATGGAAAAACTATTGCGATTAATGTATCGAAGTCCGCACGATGATGAGGCTGAGGAGGATATAGATACAAGGCATATGAGTAATTGGATAGTCCTCATGGTCCCTATCCAACCTGAAAGCTCAACAGTATATGCAGGTGAGGTTAATCTAATTGTTGAAGGGCTTGTTGTTAATGCCATGTACGATACGAAGGACGAACTGACGATTGCAGCCGGTCTGTGGAATTTGGAGAAGAATGCAGAATCAAAGGTAGAGAGGTCAGATAGTGGAAGACTATATTTGAAATGCAAATCATCGAAGCGATGCCCCTTCTACCTACATGCCCAGGCCAGCGGAGGCGGCCATTTTTTAGTGACCAAGTTTTGTGGCGATCACACGTGCAATCAGGAAATAATAGGTCTGAAGAAAAGGAAGCTCCGTTCTACGGTCGTTGGGGCGTACTTTGCGAAGCGAATTCTTCGTGATCAAGAAATAATCAAGCCAAAGGTCATAATGAACGAGCTGAAGGAAGTTTTTGGTGTCGACATCAAGTACGATGTCACCTTGAGAGGACGAAACCGCGCGATTCAGATGATTTATGGCCAATACGAAGATTCATTCAAGATGCTCCCCAGTTACCTCGCGATGTTGAAGAGGACAAATCCGGGTACGATCATAAAGACTGAAATCGGAGACGATGGCCGGTTCAAACAAGTTTTTGTTGCTCTCGGCGCTACTCGAGTTTCGTATACATCGTGCGTGAGGCCAGTTATTATAGTGGATGACACACATCTAAAGGGGAAGAACAATGGGATACTGTTCGTAGCCGTGGCAAAGGACGCTAACGAGCAATTGTATCCGTTGGCTTATGGAATAGGGTCTATCGAAAACCATGAGTGCTGGACCTTCTTCCTGCGAGGACTCAGAAGAACCTTTGGAGCATTGGAGGGTACATTGATTGTCTCGGATCAGCATATATCCATCATACATGCCGTCAGCCTTGTATTTCCCGATGCCGTCCACGGTTTGTGTTACTTTCACTTAAGCAAGAACTTGGCACACTATGGTAAGCATGTCGTCGCGCTGTTTCAACGAGCTGCATACACGTATGATGTTACAGAATGGAATGAGAGAATGTATCAAATCCGTGATCTGAACGCCAATGCGCATGCAAAATTGATGGAAATCGGCCCTGCCAAGTGGGCTCGATCAATGTGCCTACCTCTACGTTTCAGCAATATGACATCGAACGCTACAGAGTCTTTCAATAATACCCTCCTATGGGCTAGACGTCTACCAATCTGCGCTTGTCTCGATGCCGTGCGCCTTGTCATCGAACAATGGTTTGATGAAAGGCGTTTAGAGTCTCAACGAGACAATCATCCAATATCGTTGGGGGCTAGGCGAACAACTGCGGATCTGATAGAGCACTCGCGGAGATACAGGGTCACGCAAACATCCCAAGTAGAATTCAATGTTCGTACATCCCAGAAGACGCTTACTGTGAATCTGCAACAACAGGAGTGTGAATGTCTGCGTTGTCAGAGGCACTGTCTGCCTTGTGCACATGCGATCGCGGCAATCATGTAAGTACCCCTTCAACTTATCATTGCTTACATTAATCATAGCTTCTGTACTATGATTAACATAACTATATTGTACTGTATTATCGCAGGCATCAAAAGGAGGAAGTATCGCATTACGTTTCACGTTACTACCACCAGGCTACTTACGCCAGGTCTTACGAACTCTCAATTTCACGGGTACCACACAAATCTACTTGGCCAAAGGACCTACAGAGTACAGAATTGTTACCCTCCCTAAGAGTATGTCTACCGGGGAGGCCCAAAGAAAGAAGACGTAGAGGGAGAGGGGAAGCACGCCGACGGGCAAGCCGTGGTTCTCGGAGATGTCCACATTGTGATCAAACAGGCCACGTTGCAACCATGTGTCACTTGTGGATGGAATGAATGAATTATTATAATTTCTCGGATTAATATGTTTACAAATAATTAATTAAGATTAGCCTATTTAATAATAATAATAATAATAATTTCACGGTTGGAATAGCATTTAAACCGTGAAATTCACGGTTTAAATGATAATCTAACCGTGAAATTCCTTTTTGAATTAACAAATAGTTTTATTAAAAAATAGTATTTCTCACGGTTAGACTAGCATTTAAACCGTGAAACTCACAGTTTAAATGCTAATCTAACCGTGAAAGACATTTTCGAATTAAAAAATAGTTTTATTAAAAAATAGTATTTCTCACGGTTAGACTAGCATTTAAACTGTGAAACTCACGGTTTAAATGCTAATATAACCGTGAAAGACATTTTCGAATTAAAAAATAGTTTAATTAAAAAATAGTATTAATATAGTTTAAATAGATGTCTCAAGGTTAGACTAGCATTTAGACCGTGAAATTCACGGTTTAAATGATAATCTAACCGTGAATATGTAGTCCTTTTATTATTTATAAATTTTGGCATATATAAAAATTCACGGTTTTTTAATAAATAAACCGTGAAATTATATTCAAACCGTCAACCCTAACCGTCAACCCTAACCGTTAATTGTCTAATTTGGCCAAAATTAAGCCCCTAAATTTGATTTTCATTTGAATTTTAATTCATATAAACATATTATCTAAATTAATCACTAATTTATAAATTATGATTAATGATAAAAGTATATTGTTCGACAAGTTAGTGATGTATTGTGTTCACTTATACACTAATACATATGCTAGTAATGTTCATTTATACATATGGCTACTAATGTTCACTTATATATAAATCGAATATTTAAATATTCTAACATATGGTAGTAATAATCTAATCTAAATCGAATGAATTATACCAAAAAATATATAAATTTGCATAAATTAAAAATTAAAATATATATAAATTTCACGGTTATTAAAAATATTCTACAAGTCAACGATAATGTTCACAGCTCGGCTCCACGTCGTGAAAGTGAAAATATTCGTTTCGCCACCTCTAAGCGAAACCCGGAGAGGTACCTCACGCCAATCCTCTGAATGCGCGGCTTCTTCAGGGCGAATATACGATCGATGTACATACAAGCGAACGTCCGCATGAATAATCGTCCTTCTGTATGTATTGCTGCTCTAGGGGATCCAAACAACCTTAAGAAAATCAGTTTGCTTCTGCATCCGTGGATGTTGTTCCCAATACCCAACTTTTTGCAATACTCTGGGCCACAGTTTCTGAATCGGGTAGAGCTGGATCTTCCGCTGCATTCTTTCATCAGCATTGGCGAACTGATGTAGAAGTGAGTCGTATACCTCCATCGTCCACTCGTCAGTCAGTACTCGTCAAATAACCCAGTGATCGGAGGATACGTGGTAAATAAACACAAACTGCATACGAGAGTCAACGACTGTTCTTATTATAAAGCACTAATAATAATACGTAATAAAAACACAAAGTTTATACGAATAAACTTACAGAAGTTGCGTTCATCCAAACATCGTAAGAGCCCACGCCGTGAAACCAATTCTCGAGATGAATTGACAGCTTGTAATCACGATACTTTAGATTCGACTTCGCCATTGCTGTTTGATCTCCATCGTGAAAACTCATCAGGGCCGTCCTCAACTCGTACTGTAAAAAAATATCTTAATTTAGAGATTACACACAAAATAAAATAAAAATTCATTAAAATTCATTTAATATGTGTATAAAAACTCACGTATACGTCCATTCCAAGCAGAACGGTGGATCTCTCATTTAGAGCCGGATCCAAAGAAAGTCCATGTTGGAGTCGACTCCACCAATAAATGGTGTACAAATCCATGATCTAAAATCCACACACAGTATTAACACAACATAATAATCGACAGAGTATCATAAATAATAAAAATATAACATAAGGTCCGGTCTAACCTCGGCTGAGAACTGAATATCGGGGTGTTCGATCTCATCGAACAAGGACTGGTTCATCTGATGGGGCGGGTCCTGCAGATTCATGACGTAGGAATTCGGCCCGCTTCGTCTGAATTCTTGATACATCTGCTTGATCGTCGGGCCGGAATACGGTGTCGTAATAGTTGGAACAAAGGGGCTCTGTAAAGCAGCCGATGGCCTCACAGTCCGTCCCCCAATACAAACCCGACGTACAGGCGTCTGCCCTTCAACGTCAGAATCTGCATCACTGTACTCACCCCCTGCAACACTTGGGGATTGGGAATCACCGGCTGATGGGGAAGCACATGATGCAGTACGGGATGTACCCAATCGTCTAGGGGCATCCCCTCCAGCTCCCTAACATAAGACGAGTGCCCCGACACCTCATCCTCGACCTCAGCCCCTCAAACAGGAGGCGTCCTTGATCTCTCCTGTGCTACCGGCTCTGGAGAGGGCTCCCTAAACCCGAACACGTGCTCAAAACCCGGAGCAGCCTCGGGGGTAGGTGCCCTGTACTCAAGATGGGCACCGTAGTCATCATCTCGAGCTGCAGAAGCTCTGTAGGCCCGGTCAACGGAATGTATGGAGCTGGCATGTGAGGGTGCCCGATGATGGCTTGAGGGACTCCCTGACTTCCCGAAGATCCCCTTCAGGTGCCCTGCCATAAACTTGGCGATATGAGCCATCACTCCTGTCTCCGAAGTATCCTGGGCCATGCGTTCCAGCAACCTTGTCGGCCCACGCATCGTTATCACATCCTCAAGTGCACGGATCCCTTTGTACGCAATAGACGAGGCCCTAGGACCTGTCGGGGAGTGAACTATCGACCCTCGGCCTCTTCGACGTACTCGCACGAACCCTAGGGTTTGGGACATGGCCTCGACCCTCAGAATTTGCCCTAGTGGCACGAGGCTGGCGACCACGGGGCTGGGCGGCATTCCCAACATCTCGACACCTCAATTTGTCGATCACTCTTGCCATAGATCTTGCTTCCTTCGACTGCCTCTGCGCTTCAGGCGGTTTCTTCCACGAATGACGCGTATTCTTTTTAAATCGAAGCATCAAGGGGTCTCGCTCCTCGAGGAGGGTCAGATAATAATACGACTCCTTTTCTGCTTCATCAGGTTCGAGCGTGGGGATGACTTCGAGCTGCAAAAGACAGAGGCAAAACAATTCATTATTAAAAACCGTGATAAGACACATAATTAACAAATATTATAATTAAACCATTAAAATAACTAAAATATTAAAATTCACGAATATTAAAATTAAAATAATTGATTGAGTAAAAAGATAATAATGACATACCCTCGGATCGTTGAAAAAATCAACGAAATCTGCATACGAGGCCCCCATTTCCCATCTCCTTAGTCGGGGTAACTCGTGCACATTCAGCCGTGTAGCACACATCAATCCTAAACTTGGAATGGCCTCGAAGGCCCAAAGATACAACGCCCAGACGGGCCCGTACAGGTGATAGGTAGCACTATTTCCTTTGCCTCCAATTTCTCTCGGGTCCTTCTTTGCCACTCCAAGCTGGTGGCACAATATCTGGTATGACCATGATCCCCACGGAAACATCGCCCATCTCTGTGGATCCTCTGCCAATGTCCATGCCTAATCATCAACGGGTCTATCGTAGTCCCTACACAATAGCAAGTAGTAGTAGACGGGGAGGTTGGCAGGCACTCAAGTATTGATCCTCTGTCCCCATAACTTGCTCCTTATCATTGAAATCCGCATATAGCTCTTTCACTCGCACCTTACGCCCCTTGTAAAAAGTATGAAAGAGGCTCGTAGTTGGGATGATGTGGTTCTTGCCGTGAGGATTAAAGGTCGTAGAACCGAAGCATAATCCGGTGACGAGGCAGAATTCTTGAGGCCCAAAGCGAATATCCTGCCCACCGACGTGAAATAGTCTTTCAAATTCATGCTCCTCACCCCTCCATAGCTCCCGGGATAACAGCTCGTGCAAGGCACGCTTCGCATTCCCTACCTTCTTCATCGTGCACAACCGTGCAAATGGAGATTCGTCAACAAATCGATGCAACAGTACATTCCCGCCAATACGCCTTAACTGATGTATGATTGACGGAATTGCTCGGTCTCGTTGATAAGCATTTATTTCACCCGGGAATCCTTGCATACGAGGCCTGTACCATTCATACCTAGGCTGCAAAAGAAAGAAAAGTGCAAATTAGTTAATTTATCAAATTTTCAAAAATTATTTAATTTGCACAATTTAGTGATTTTCACGGTTTGAGAGCTCACGGTTTGATGTAATTCTAAACGTGAAAACACTCTAATTTCTTCAACAAATTTAATATTCGCAACAATTTCTACAGATTTATACAAATTTCGAACTCCCAATTCAAGCACATAAATCTACATATTTAGCATACAAATCAAAGGATTAAAACATAACATTATACACATTATAATTCTAATTCTATTCCATAACCATAAACATGCTTAAAATTCTAATTCTAACTCTAAACATGCTTAAAATTCACTGTAAAATCAATGAAAAATCAATATAAACTGTAAAAAAAAAATACCGGCGGCGGCGGCTCGGGAAGGTTTTCCCGTTCTTCCCTCGTCGGAACTCGGCGACGTGGCTGCGAAGGAACTTTAACGCCTTCGGATTCGTTACCCGAATTATGGTTGAAATCGGCCATGTCTTCTTTTCTCTCCGGCGCCGGCAAATTAAAATCTCACGGTTGAAAAAAAAAATTGGGGGTTAGGGTTCACGGTTTGGTTTGTTGAATCGTGAGAGAGATTGAGAGATACCCGTGAGATATCTCATGGTTGAAAAACAAAAATTGGGGGCTAGGTTCACGATTTCAGAGTGAGAGAGATTGAGAGAGACCACCGGCCCGTGAGAGAAGAAAGAAAACCGTGAAAGAAGAAACAAAACCGTTAAATGATTCTGCCGATTTTAAATGTTTGTAGCATTATTTACGTTTTTTTTTTGGTTGCTATTTTAAGCATAATTAAAAAAATTAGTTAAATATAAATAACTAATAATACATATATTTCACTAATCAATGTTTTAATTATAATTTATAGTTTTAATGATTTTTAAAACTTGAATTATTATAACAAAATGCGTGAATTTAAGCGTAATTACATTAAGAATGGAACTTAATTAATTAAAATTACAATAAATTAAGCAAAATTAAGCCTTATATCACATAATTAATTAAATTAAGAATAATTAAGCCTTATATCACATAATTAATTAAATTGAGCATAATTAACTATTTCAAGTCTCTATACTTGGCCGGATTTTTTTAATTTATTTTTATTTGAAGAATGTTTCAGGTAGTAAATAAAGGGACATAATACGACAAAAAAAAATGGAATACCGATAAAGGAGTCAAGCTTTGCAGAAATTTATGTAAAAAAGCGGGACTCATCTCATTATTTAAATAAAATGAGTATTTTTTGAAGATGCAATTTCAAATTGGGTAATTTGTTAATCTGCATCTTCAAATTGGGTATTTTGAATTTCCGCCCTACTCTACGGAGTATTTTCATTTCATTTTTTATAAATAGAAAATCATACTTTCCAAAGTTATTATCTTGTATTATCATGCTTTATGCATCAGTTTATTATTTTATGTATATTAATTATGTAACATAAACACCAACTTTAACTTTCTCCCACTTTAAGAGTTGTCACAATCTAATGATTTATTATTATTATTATTATTATTATTATTATTATTATTATTATTATTATTATTATTATCTGATCAACCTTAATAGATTTAAGCAGTTAAGTGTTACGTATATACAAGAAACATCTCAATCAAATTGAGTATATATTAAAGTCGAGGAAATCACAATGAAATAGACGCGAGATATGATCACCAATTTTGGAAGTAAAAGCTTTTACCCCCACCTATATATTAACACATTCTTTAATTGCATAACAACTCTCAAAATTAATTCAAACTAAATTTAAAAAAAGGCAAATAAAGTGATAAATACCCATTTATAACTGTACTACCCTATTTAAATATGGAGACAAAAATTAAAAATTAAAATAAAAACAATCTTAACATCTTGTACTATAGTCTATACAGTATACACCCTATGTCATGTAGCAGCTAAATCTAGTCTTTTAATTTGACCCTAAAATTAATTAATAGTAAAATAGTTTTTTCGTCATGTTCAATGAATGCCCATCTGCACTCTCACGTGATTTTCTGCAATTTCTGAAGTACGGAGTATTTTTTTTGATAAATAAATAAAATAAAATAAAATAACACTCCCATATCTCCTTCACATGCTCTGCATTTGAGTTTACTTCTCTTCTCTCTTAATACATTAAAATTATAAAAAAAAATCATTAAATAGTTGTAGATTGAAGAACACTTTTATTCGCTGCCGAATTTGATAAATCTATTAATTATCTAGTTACAATAATTAGAACATTTTTTCCCTAAATAATCACAATTTTTCGCTAGATATCATTTCAATAAAAACTTCACTACTACTACCTCCATCTCATTATATTAGAGTCATTTGCTTTTTGATTTTTCGCCACGCTTATCTACCGAAACCTAGTACGGGTTTAAAAATATAATTTTGACGTATTCATTTTTTCACGGGATATTATGACACTCATAGTATCCCGTGAAAAAATGAATACGTTAAAATTATATTTTAAAACTCGTACTACGTTTCGGTGGAAAAATATACCGAAAAATTAAAAAGTAAAAGACTATAATATAATGAGATGAAGGTAATAATTCATTTGATTTTTGTTTTAGACATGTGCTGGTTGATTCCATGGTAACAAAATCAAGAAAAATAAAATTTATTTTCATATCTGAGAAATTTATATACATTACAAATAATTTTTATTTGGGTAAAAAATAGTCAAATCATCAAGAAATTGAACCAATTATTGTCATATTTGAGTATATTGAACACGCAAAAAATTCTGAAATGAGTATTTTTTGGAGAAAAAACTTATATCTCTGACTACCATGTGATAAAATTATATTCTTTTAAATAAATATGATATCTATGGAGGCTCCAATCATGGCACAGGATGGCAATTTTGTCGCTTTCCAATTTTTTTTTACGTTATTTATTTATTTATTTAATTTCATTGAATTGAGCATGTATTACTCCATAATTATTACCGCTAATCAATAATTAACAGCAATCATGTATTGAATCATTGATTAGATTATTGGATGCCTATGGTTATGGATAAAATGTACTACGGTATTAGACTATTAGTTTTGCCACTTAAATGTAAACACCATCTTTCAAGATGTACGAGAAAATTCATCGATTATTCAAAATTGAATTAATTAATCATGGTTAGTTAGCATAGGTGTCGGTAATCATGAATTTAATCTAGTGGTCAATGAAGTATTTAGGGCGATCACCTAATTGTTTTGCATTGCGAAAAATTGGAAAGTTTCGATTCAAAGTTTTGCCTTTTGATATGCTATAATTTACTTATAAAAAATCATAGCTTTTGAACTTGTGAATAATAGTATTATTATTTTATTATTTCGAACAAAAAGATATTAATTTATTTTATTTTTAAAAAAAAAATTCTCGAAATATTTTTTTATGACTGAAAACTCGTACTCCGGTAAACTATATTTTATGACATGAGCATTTTTCACTTTAGGGGCATTGTTTTTTTTGTTTTTTTTTTTTCTTTTTGGAGGGAACTTTAGGGGCATTGTTGGTATGCATAAATGTTCTATAAATGGAATGTTTGTTTTTTCTTATATCCTTTATCTTTTGCTTGTATAAAATTATAATCATAAATGATCATTCTTGTAATTAAGAATTAGTAATCTTATAAAATGAGATTAATCATTCATCTCACTACCTTTGGTGTATTAGCTATTATTGATTATCAAGATTAAAGTTTATTTAGATCTAAAAAAATATCTTTACTTGTTATTTATATTTGACTTACTAAATTCTATCAGAAACTTTGTATGGACTAGGTCAAATCAGATTGGGTCAGACCGGTCTTGATTCATTAGGCCAAATAAAGAATTTCGTCCTAAATGATTTTTAAGTGATTTTTTTTATACTACCAACCAGTGGATACATGTGCAATATTTGGCCAATCCGACGTGCTTTTGGTCAAATGAGCCTAAACGATTTTTGTTACTCGTACCAAAAGGTAGATTTAGAGCAGTCGAATCCAACCCGACACGACCTAGGATCGTTATAGGCAGACACGCGTTATTCCCGAACCTATACCTGGCCTTGACCTACAAAATAAAAGCCTCAAATGGGCCCGCCCCAGGTTCGACCAACTACAACAATTGACATGGATGAGGCTAGGCTTATATTCAATGAGTCTGGTTTGATATGATATTTTGCATCATAATAATGCAATTCAATTATACCTATCATATAAATTGAATTACCTAGTTCATTTATTTACCACCCTCATTTTATTATTAAGTTCGTTCTCATTAAATTTTATTTCTGCATACTTAGTCATCACTTAGTTTTTTTTGATTATTTTTGTTCTTTTAGTAACTGCATCTAACTATTTCTTTAATCTTTCTGTATATTTATTTCTGCACCCCAAGCATTACGCAAGCACAACAAAGAAAGGACGAAAATTCCGGACATTAAATTTGATTTTATTTTCACTTTTTGGTAAATAAATTTATGCCTAGATATTTTATTTTCCGATGCAACATATAAGCCTCTTTCCATTCAAAAACATCATCAAAACTCACAAAAAAAAAAATGATAAATAAAAATATGATACAAATAGTTTTGCATTATATTCGAATGTAATATTCGATTTGCAAGCAATGAACAAATCAATACATCAAGATTTTGTTCACTTCACTTGGTTTAAACATGTAATTTATTGGATACTAAAATATTGTTTAATACTACTACTTGATATAATTTGATGCAGTAAAAAAACAGTTTAAAAAATCTAGAAAAATTGATGAATCATAATTTCCTTATCCTACTACCTTATTCTTTTCCTTATCCTACTGCAAAAATTAATAAAATGCGACTTTAAGAATTATAATTATAACCTACATTGATAGATTTTGGCTGGTTCAACTCATCATATTTTGCTATCCACATTTAATCTTGAAATATAACAAATTATATTTATAAAATCGTTTTTTTATTTGATATTAGTCGAAACATGTAATTTCAGTAAAAAAAAAAAAAAATTAGTCAAAGACGTGAAAACAGAAAGTTATAACAGAATTTGCAACAGAGTTTGTGTAGCATAAGCAAAATAAATACGTAATTAATTAAAATATTAATTTATTAATCCTCAATTACTACGCACGTTCTGTTCTTTCCGTATAAAAGCCAACACCTTCTCTCACATCCTACTTCGTCCACTCATCTCCTCCTCCACCTCTTCCGCCGCATGCCACCGCCTCCGCCGCCGGCGGTAACCGTCTCTCCTCACTTACGAATTTCGGCCACACTCACATAATGGCGATCAAAAAACAAGCATCCGGCGAACTGAAATCTCGCGTCAACAGCTGCATCGACAAGCTTTCAGACAGAGATACGTTGTCCATGGCCGCCAACGAGCTCGAAGCCATAGCCAGGACGCTCCCCAACGACGCGTTTGCGCCTTTCCTGAACTGCCTCTCCGCCACGGACTCGTCGGAGAAATCCCCCGTCCGCCGCCAGTGCGTCCGCCTCATCGGCGTCCTCTCCGCCGCCCACGGCGACGCCTTGTCCCCCCACGTGTCGCGGATGATCTCGGCCGTGCTCCGCCGCCTCCGCGACCCAGACTCCGCCGTCCAGGCGGCCTGCGTCGACGCCATTGCGTCCGTCGCCGCGCACGTGAACTCGCCGCCGTTCGCCGTGATCCTGAAGCCGCTGGTGGACACGCTCTTCCACGAGCAGGATTTGAAGCCTCAGATCGGCGCTGCGCTCTGCCTCTCCGCGGCGGTGGAGGCGGCGCCGGAGCCGGACCTGGCGGAGCTGAGGAAGCTCCTGCCGAGGGTTCTGAAATTGGTTAGGAGCGACTCCTGTAAGGCGAAGCCCGCCCTATTATCCCTAATCGGTAGTATAGTTAGCACCGATTGCGTCAAGAGTAAGAGTCTGTTCAATTCAATCGTTTCGACTGCGGTTGATTTCCTGAGCAGCGATGATTGGGCGGCGAGAAAGGAAGCGGCGGAGGTTCTGGAGAAAACGGCGGTCGCAGGCGGAAGTTTCGCGGCGGAGTTTAAGCCTTCCTGCGTCGCAGCTTTGGAGAGCAAGAGATTCGACAAGGTAAGTATTCAATTTCTACCGAATTCTTCTCCGGATGTCCACAATTAAACGATAGAAACGGAAATTAACTGCGATTTTTCAACATTATTCAACAGGTGAAGCTTGTTAGGGAGAAGATGAACAGAGCATTAGAAATATGGAAAGATCTTCCCGGGCAATCCGAAGGCCTCTCTTCCCCAAATGGTAATGTCAAATTACTTTCTATATTTGGTTTCAGATTTACATACTTTTTGTTCTGAGTTTTACCAGTTTGTGGAGTTCTTCAACTCTTGTTCATATGCTTACTGCTTGAAATAAGTTGCAATTTTTGCAGTTCATATCGATTATTCAATGTTTTTGTATGTGATAAGAACTCAATTTGAATGGTGAAACTCAGTTTAATTCTCAATATTGGGAGAATTCATAAAATCAGCCTTGATTGATAGTTGGGGGTTTATATCAAATCTTGTTTAAAGCTTTTTTCTGGAAATAAAATCCTAATTTCAGAAACAACTGTCCAATTTCAGTTCTGCTTTAATGTTTGATTCAAAATTCTCTCTCTCAATTTGTTACACTATAGATTCTGAATTTCTACATTACATTTTCTCTCAGTACAATCAGATAGTAGCAGCGCTGGCTACTCCCCTCTACATTCACACGCACAGAGCCCGTGTTCCTCATCAACCAGCAGCAGTCGAAGGAGCATCGTGGGAAACGAGGAACGATCGAAACCTCAAATTCCGACTCCCACTAGATCGAAGCCAAAGAAAAACATTCGTTCTCGAGTAGTTCCATTCAACTGTAGTGAAAATTCAGACGAAACCCCTACCAACGAAGAGTTTGAGGATCAGAAGGAATTCGAGGACATGTCTCTAATCCATAGACAGCTGGAGCAGATCGAAACCCAGCAATCAAATCTACTAGAACTGCTCCAGGTACCTAATTTCGATTCAATGAGGTTCTAATTTCTAAACACATTGTGTCATTGTACTGAAATATGTACAATTCTTGCTTCAGAGATTCATTGGAAGCTCTCAGAAAGGTATGAGTTCTTTGGAGAAGCGAGTCGATGGCTTGGAGAAGGTTCTCGACGTTATGTCCCAAGATTTTGCTCTTTCGGATCGGAGAATCTCGACTGCCAATGGAAGCAACACATGCTGTATGATTCCCGGAGCAGAATTCTTGAGTCCCAAATTCTGGAAGAGAACAGAATTTCAAAATGGTAATTCCAAGTTGGGTTCTTCTTTCAGCAATACGGCTAGTGCAAGTCTTGAGATTTCGAGGCTTGATAGTCCAAGAAAGTGATGGCAATTCTTTGATAGATTATCAATTCCCTTTTTGTTTTTAGTTGAAGCTGAAATACAGCTAGGTTTGTTAAGTTTAATTTAATCAGTCGTTTTCAGTTAATCCAATGTACATAAACATAATTCTGTAGATGGAAATCTTGTTTTTTTTTCATCTTTGCCTTGGCTTATCATATTGTTAAGATAATCATAAATTCCCTCGTTCCGTTTATCTTGACATAATTTTCTAATTTGTCTAGCTCATCTTGATACATTTCTATTTTTGGCATAATATTATCCCAGTGATTAAGTCTAATTAAGCTCTAATTAAAAAATCCAATACTCACTATCCTAATTATAGTATAAAATTATTTCTATTAAAAAATTATTAATTAAGACTTTGATTACTAATTTTCATCTCTAATCATTCTCTTCTTAAATTAGGTGCAAAAAAATGTGTCAAGAAAGGGAGTAATTTTTTTTTCTTCCCTTTTTTTGGGTAAAGCAGTGGATGTTGTGATTTGTGAGGATGTGTTCTTGATATTTCGATCCATAATCGATATTAATTTTATTAATTAATACATTTTCTGGTTAAATATTATTGGTAAAGACTAGTCTAAAGAATCAAAAGTTTGAATTCCCAAAAGAAAATCAAGAAGTTTGATCAATTTTGCAGTTCCAATCCCCTAATAATCATACCAGACTTTAATTCTCAAATAAATAAATCTAATTCTAATTAATAAATGTTTTTCGCGGGTTTATATATTTCCATAATTATAAACAAAAGGCAGACTTTTTTGGCGCAAAGAAGGAAACGAATTTTCCGGCAATAATTATTTTTATTTTGGGAAGAAAAATAATCTAATCGATTTTAATATTTTGTCGTGTAGTAAACTGTGTGGTTGCTGCTTCCAACTACCAAAAAGAGGGTTTAGGGTTGAAGATACACTAAAGAACACAAGGTACGCTTGCTTTTTTTTTTTTTCACCTATTTTTACTCTTAATCGTTCTTCCTCTTCTCATTATTCTCAATTAATTGATTAATTTCTGCAGTTGGAGTTAAATTAATCAATCACATGGGCGTGATTGAATTTTTCTGCAAAACTTCATCTCTTTGTATAGACAGACCGATTGCCAGCCCCTGTTGCGGTTCATTTCAGGGAAATCTCAGGCGGAATAGAGTTACATTTATGACCCCGCCGGCGTCCTCCTCCTCCGCCGCCGTTCCGGTGACGGAGGATAGCCAGAAGGAAGGCGGCGGCAAGTTGACTGGGGATTCATTTATTCGGCCGCATCTCCGTAAATTGTCCCCGTATCAGCCTATTCTCCCGTTCGAGGTAATCACCGCCTTTGTTGTTCTGTTACGAGTTATAGATGAGCTTGAATTTAAACGTGCTAAGCTATGGCATTGTACAAGAAGGAGATAGCGTTTATCGAGAAATGACATGATTCTGAGTTAGGAAATTATACATGATAAAGAAGTTGGTTGCAGAATGTAGTGGTTTTTACCCGTGTAATTTGTCGATGATTTGAGGACATCGCCATTCGTCATGCTAAGTGCAAGCTTTAAACCTTTGGTCATAGTTTATGTAACTATGATTTTCGTTTGAATCTATAGTTGTTCTGCCTATGTTAGCCAGTAATTTCAGTTAAGAAAAATCATATTACAAATGCCACTTATGTTCTTCATGCCTATCAAGGTTTTATAATCAGTGTTGCTTTTACATTCTCATAATTAAATAAATTATTATTATTTTTCTTATTTTCGTCTCTTCATTCTGAATGTCAAGTCTCTTAAGTGCATACTTACATACTGATTTTTTTTTTGTACTCTTCTTCATTTTATTTTTTCCTCTTTCTTTTTCTGTTAAATGTTCATCTGACCGGCTTTTAAGGAATGTTAAAGTTAATAGCTTCTTACCAGAGTTGACTGTTTGTAGTCTAGTATGTCTATATCAACCATTGATATGATGCCAGGCCTTTATTGTGTTATCATTATTTTCTAAGTTGTTTTCTATAAATATTAGTATTTCATGTTCAGGTGTTGTCTACTCGTCTTGGTAGGAAACCTGAGGAAATTATCAAATTAGATGCGAATGAAAATCCATATGGTCCACCGCCGGAGGTATGATTAACATTGCAATAAAGTCTTTCTCTGAGTGGGTATGATCTCTAAGTTTATGTTGTGCTAATATTGCATAATATATTGCACTATTGACTGTGATATTACTTAATTTCATGTAGGTTTTTGAGGCGTTGGGATCATTGAGATTCCCTTATATTTATCCTGATCCTGAAAGCCGGAGGTTGCGAGCTGCTTTGGCTGAAGATTCTGGTCTTGAAGCTGATTACATTCTCGCTGGCTGTGGTGCAGATGAACTCATTGATTTGATTATGCGGTATGTTGGGCAATTCTTTCTGATCATTGTGTTTCAGGTTTTGTATTTACATTTTCAGGTCTGATTAGCATGTCTTTGTTTTTATTGATCCTTCAGATGTGTGTTAGAACCAGGTGATAAAATTTTGGACTGTCCGCCAACTTTCACCATGTACGAGTTTGATGCAGCTGTTAATGGAGCACTTGTAATCAAGGGTAATATGTTCCTTCTTTTTCAGTATACTTTGTCTCTTTCAGCTATTCTTAAGGCAAAAGTGAGATAATTTGTAGATATGGAATGGCATCAACTCAGTCCATCTTTTGTAACTCTGACCATATTACATTCCACAGTTCCTAGGAAGCCTGACTTCAGCCTGGATGTGCATAAGATATTTGAAGCTGTTGAGAAGGAGAAACCAAAGTGTATATTCTTGACCTCACCTAACAATCCAGATGGAAGGTGCTTTGACTTGAGTCTATACCTTTTCTTGTTTGGGAACAGCTTAGGTTCTATTAAAATGGTGTATATTATACCCATTTTATTGCCATTATTCAAACTTATTTCCTGTTGTATACTGAGTTTTCCTCTTTTTGGTCTGGCAGCATTATTGATGATGAAACTCTTCTGAAAATACTTAGTCTGCCAATATTGGTCGTGCTGGATGAAGCATATATTGAATTTGCGGGACTTGAGTCTAAGATGAAATGGGTGAAGAAGTATGAGAATCTAATTGTCCTCCGGACATTTAGCAAAAGAGCTGGTATTTTCCTATTCTTCTTTTCAAATTCTAAGCATCACGTGAAACTCGTTGCTTCAAACCTCTTCGCACAATCCAAAAGGATTTTTAACTTGTATTGGTGCAAGAGAATAATGTGATGATGATTGTATTATGAAGTAATCCCACTCACCATCATTTGCTCTCATTGTTCAAACAGTAAAATAGCTAAAAAGGCTTGTTTGATGAGAATCTCATATTAATGACTAGGTTGTTCCTGTTATTTCATATGAAATTTAACATGTAAATTCCAATGTGGTTATCTGTAATTTTGAAGTTCTGACAATTCTACTATTTTTTATTTTTATTTTTCCTGAAACTCAGATGTTCTAAAATTAAACCATAATTAGTCAAACCAACTCCCTAACTACATCTCTAACCATGCGAAATTTATGACTTGATAGCCAAACTAAACCTACCTTCTGCTTGATGAACTACTCCGGTGGTTTTCGCTGAAAATCCCATAATATTAGAATCTTAAAATGTATTATGTATAGAGTACTAAATGATGGCCATATCCAATATTTTGGCGATTCAGCTCTAGCTGGGCTTCGAGTTGGATATGGAGCATTTCCGTTGAGCATTATTGAGTACCTATGGAGGGCGAAGCAGCCATATAATGTGTCAGTGGCAGCTGAAATTGCAGCATGTGCTGCATTAGAGAATCCTCTCTATCTAGAGGTACCCGGACCAACATCTTTGTCTCTCGATTTCCCTCTAGCACGTAATTTATTAACTGAAACAGCTATACATTGTATCTTTTGATTTTGCAAGAATGTAAAAATAGCTTTGGTGGAAGAGCGTGAGAGGCTTTTCAAGCTTCTGAAAGAAGTGCCATTTTTAAATCCATATCCAAGCTACTCTAATTTCATTCTTTGTGAGGTGACAAATGGAAGAGATGCTAAGAAGTTGAAGGTATGATATTTCAGTCTACTTTCTCTCTCTCATTTGTCGACTAAATATTTACATATTTTGCTTCTCTTTACAGGAAGACCTTGCAAAAATGGGTATCATGATTCGTCACTACAGTAACAAAGAATTAGCTGGTTACGTGCGCGTATCCGTAGGCAAGCCAGAGCATACGAATGCTTTAATGGAGGGTCTGAGGCTTCTCCATTAATCTTATGCTGATGCAAGATGTTGGAGAACAGAGGTAAGCTTCAAAACTTGGTGATTGAATTTCAGAACTCAATCGAATTCTTCCTTCTCTAGCAAGAGGAGCCCTCATTCTTTCTAAAGAGAGAGAGAGTGGTATTCGAGGAAAGAAAGCCTTGTGATTTTGTATGAAAATAGAAATTCCATTTCCCTTTTGGTTTAATTTTATCAACTTGGCACGTGCCGATGACATTAGAAAAATTGATGACTTGTGAATTCAGAAAAATAAGTTGAGTGGACCTTAAAAGACTTTAGAGCTGGTTTTCTTATTATTAATATTTCTTTTGTCCATTTGAAGGAATGGGCACATTCCAAACAGCTAGGCGTGATTTTCTCTCTCTGACCCCTCTTGGACGAAAGGAATTTCTACTCATATTATTTGATACTTCTTCCGTCCGCTATATATATGCTTGGAATCTTTCGATACATTATTTTAATGTGCCGAAAAATTGATATTCAGATAAAGTTTAATTCTCACTTGATATAGTGTATTATATTATATCAAGTGCGACTTAGCCCATGTTTGGTTCAAGTTTTTTTGAGAATGGAAAGGGAATCAAATAATTGATTCCATTACATTGTGTTTGGTTTGAGTAATAGGTTATCCATTTCTTTTACTTGGGGGTAACTCAATCCATTATATTGTTACCCCTTAAGAAGGAGGGAAAACAAGGAGAAATGGAACCCCTCACACGTGACTCCCTTTTTATTATTGAACCAAACACTCAATAAAAATAATCTTTATTGTTTCCATTCCCCTACTTGACTTGATTCCATTCTCTTTTCGTTACCCAACTTAACCAAACGAGCACTTAAACTTTATCTTAACATCTACTTTTCAACATACTAAAATACGCACCGAATTCTAAGCAGATATATAGCGGACGGAGGGACGAGGGAGTAACGATTATTATGTGTGACTATTAGAAAAGCTAAATCGCCCATGTGCTATTTTACGGTGTGTATAATTTTTTATTTGATACAATTAATAAAATTGCTCGTTAATCTCCATAAGCGAATGGCTTACTTTTAATGTACGATTATCTAAAATAAGTCTAATAAAAACGACCGAACACTGATTATAAGCTTATTAAGCTAATCCGGTAACATAATCATTGTTTTCAAGTCATAATCACACATCGAAATATCAACATGAATTATGAAATGTGATGAAGACTTTCGCACCATTTGCGATTGAACATGTGGCCTACATCTTTGTATTGGACGAATGTTACCGGAAAAAAAGTCACAAAAAACCCTACATGTGTTGTCGGTTGTTAAAAATCATATTCTGCAGCCGACTTTCTAAAGGTTAATTTAATATTTATTATCAAGAAACTTCTTGGCTAATAACCCATTATGCACAATTCCAAGAAAAGCAGCCAAAACATTTTTAAAAAAAATGCAAATACAAACACAAACATAAAGACTTATAACGTACACGTTACAATTTACAATTATACCTTCTGTCCCATTTAAAATGACGCGTATTCCTCAAGGATTTTCATGTTCAAGACGATACGTTTCCTTATATGGAAAGAATTTCGAATTAAATAATTATTAAAAAAATTGATTAATCAGAATAAATATTGATAAAAAATTACTTATTCAGAATAAATAAAAGAAAAAGTTAATTAAGTTAATAAAATCATTATTTATTAAAATGATACTAATCACATGCCGAAAAGAAATGTGTTTTCTTACAAGGGCACTCCCGTTTTTCTACCCTTTTAAAATATATATTGTAGAAACTACCCTAATATATCTCTTAATGTAAAAACTGCACAAACAAAATTAAATAATGTTAAAGGCCCCACATCAGCTCACAGCTGGGCATTGAAAATGGGGAAAGAGAGTCAAATGTCGGACATTGTCGGGCGCCTGTGGTGTCGGACGAATTTTTTATTTTATTTTTTGTTTTTTTCCTTTGTCTAATATTCCTCTCCCCCCTCTATATTAAACCCTAATATAACCCCTCCCTATACTATACGCATGAAAAACAATTTCATATAAAACCTGTACACTCTTCCTCCCAACTCCGGCAACACTCCCTCCCAACTCCGGCAACCACCCTCCTCCATAATTTTCTACCAATTCCGGCAACTACCCTCCCACCGAAACTTCATTGCACACAAGGATGGGGTCACAATACGTAATCGAAAACGACCACTTTGTCTTGCCGGAAAACGAATCGGGGATCTCCGTCGAAGTAATACCACGACGAATATCGGTATGTTTTCCGGCGAATGTAGTATTAATTTTTTGTTATGAATTTAAATTGTATTATTTGTTATGATTTAATTAGAAAGTAATTCGTTTATTGATTTTTGTTTGAAATTAATTGATTATTATTTTGTCTAAATTAATTCCCTTATGTGATTTAATTCGAAATTATTAGAAATTTGTAGTGTTTGTAATGTTAAAATTTATATTTAGGTTGAGAAAAAAAAAAGAAAATTTTGGGCATAGTCGGCCGGTCAATCGGACGCCGGAAAACCGCCGTCCGGTCGTATATTCCGGTCACCGGAAAAAGCACTTTTCCGGCTATCCGAATGACCGGCCGGCTATGCCCGAAAATTTCCCTATTTTTTCTTAGTATGTATAATTAATCACATGTTTTTTGTAATTTTATTAAGTCGTTAATTAATTTTTTTTGAAAATAATTGATTATTATTTTATTTAAATTAATTCCCTTTTGTGATTTAATTCGAATTTATTAGAAATGTGTAGTGTTTGTAAGGTTAAAATTTATATTTAGGTTGAGAAAAAAAAAAGAAAATTTTGGGCATAGTCGGCCGGTCAATCGGACGCCGGAAAACCGCCGTCCGGTCGTATATTCCGGTCGCCGGAAAAAGCACTTTTCCGGCTATCCGAATGACCGGCCGGCTATGCCCGAAAATTTCTCTATTTTTTCATAGTATGTATAATTAATCGCATATTTTTTATAATTTTATTAAGTCGTTAATTAATTTTTTTGAAAATAATTGATTATTATTTTATTTAAATTAATTCCCTTTTGTGATTTAATTCGAATTTATCAGAAATGTGTAGTGTTTGTAATATTAAAATTTATATTTAGGTTGAGAAAAAAAAAAAGAAAATTTTGAGCATAGTCGGCCGGTCAATCGGACGCCGGAAAACCGCCGTCCGGTCGTATATTCCGGTCGCCGGAAAAAGCACTTTTCCGGCTATCCGAATGACCGGCCGGCTATGCCCGAAAATTTCCCTATTTTTTCTTAGTATGTATAATTAATCACATGTTTTTTGTAATTTTATTAAGTCGTTAATTAATTTTTTTTGAAAATAATTGATTATTATTTTATTTAAATTAATTCCCTTTTGTGATTTAATTCGAATTTATTAGAAATGTGTAGTATTTGTAAGGTTAAAATTTATATTTAGGTTGAGAAAAAAAAAAGAAAATTTTGGGCATAGTCGGCCGGTCAATCGGACGCCGGAAAACCGCCGTCCGGTCGTATATTTCGGTCGCCGGAAAAAGCACTTTTCCGGCTATCCGAATGACCGGCCGGCTATGCCCGAAAATTTCTCTATTTTTTCTTAGTATGTATAATTAATCACATGTTTTTTATAATTTTATTAAGTCGTTAATTAATTTTTTTTGAAAATAATTGATTATTATTTTATTTAAATTAATTAATTATGTAAATAATCGGTTGGTTATTTTATTTTTTTTTTTTACAGGATTCTCCGGCGCCATGGTACCGTAGAAGCAGTTTGATCAACCGGAGATTTGATGTCGGCAACTATTATAGGGTTAAAATCTTGAAGATATAAAGTTGGCACTGAGCGAGACATATCGAGGTGGTGAATTGGTCGATGAGTTTCAGTTGGGACCTTTCGGACATTTGCTCGATTGGGAGCCGGGGCAGAACAGTAAACCCCTGCTCCACTCCGTGTTATCTCGAG